>JAJPUD010003922.1:12497-141272 GCA_023553655.1 Myrmecobius fasciatus
TTTTCAGTTCACCATTTTTATTTTCCAGTGAATTGGTGATTTTTTCCAATTCACCAATTTTGTTTTTCAGTGAACTGTTTTCTTTTTCCAATTCACCAGTCCTATTTTCCAGTTTTTGATATTTCTGTTGCCCTGATCTCAATTTATTTCCCCATTCTTCTTCTAGCTCTCTTTTGAGATTCTTAATGCAATCATCCAGGTAAGCCTTCTGAAAGGGAGACCAACTTAAGTCTGCCTTTGTGGCTTCATCTGGGATTGTTTTCATAATGTCAGGATCTGGGGACTGTTCTATTTTTTCTCCGTAAAAGCTTTCTATGGTGAGAGCTCTCTTCTGCTTCTTGCTCATGATTTAAAGTTGGGATATTGGTCAAAAGCGGAGAAAACTGCAACAATTTGTATTTGCCCTGGGGCAGTTTGCCGAGTTGACTTCCGGTCTGAGGCTGGTCGGGGTAGATTCGCACTAGGACCATGTTTTCAGCTGCTCTCAATCCACCCTTTACCAAAGGCAGATCTGCCAAAGCACCTGCCTGCAAGCAGAGCAAAGTGGCCCAGGCGTCTCCCAGGGGCTTCCTGGGTGCCCAAAATCCGCCCCTCTATCGCAGCCCTGACTTCCGCACCGGCTGGAGTCTGATTGCGACCAGCGGCCGATTTCCCCTGAGACTAACCTTCTCCGGAGTTCTTTCAAGGTAGATTTTTGATAGAAGTGCGTTGTAGTCCAAATGTTTGGCGGAGCCCTCACTGAAAAACCAGTTCGGAGGCTCACTTTGTCTGGGTCTGAGGGAAGGTCCCAGGAGTTCACAGAGAAGGCTGTCTGCAGTTCGCCATCTTGGCTCCGCCCCCCCAAATGGTTTTGATGACTGCTGCTTTATAATATAGTTTTAGATCTGGTACAGCAAGGCCACCTTCATCTGCCTTTTTTTTTTCATTAATTCCCTTGAAATTCTTGACCTTTTTTTTCTTTCAAATGAACTTTGCTACTATTTTTTCTAGATCTGTAAAATTTCTTGGGAGTTTGATTGGTATGGCACTAAATAAGTAGATTAGTTTGGGTAGTATTGTCATTTTTATTATATTCGCTCGGCCTACCCATGAGCACCTAATGTTTTTCCAATTGACTAGGTCTGATTTTATTTGTGTGGAAAGTGTTTTGTAGTTTAGTTCGTATAGTTCCTGACTTTTCCTTGGCAGATAGATTCCCAAATATTTTATCCTATCATCTGCTATTTGGAATGGAAATTCTTTTTGTATCTCTTGCTGCTGAACTTTGTTGGTAATATATAAAAATGCTGATGATTTATGTGGATTTATTTTGTATCCTGCCACTTTGCTAAAGTTGAGAATTGTTTCTAGTAGTTTTTTAGTTGAGTCTCTAGGGTTCTCTAAGTATACCATCATGTCATCTGCAAAGAGTGATAATTTGGTTTCTTCATTACTTACTCTAATTTCTTTTATTTCTTTTTCTTCTCTTATTGCCAAAGCTAACATTTTTAATACAATATTAAATAGTAATGGTGACAGTGGGCAACCTTGTTTCACTCCTGATCTTATTGGGAATGGTTCTAGTTTGTCTCCATTACATATGATGCTTGCTGATGGTTTTAAGTACATGCTACTAATTATTTTAAGCAAAGGCCCATTTATTCCTATACTCTCTAGTGTATTTAATAGGAATGGGTGTTGGATTTTATCAAATGCTTTTTCTGCATATATTGAGATAATCATATGGTTTTTGTTAGTTTGGCTACTAATATAATTGATTATGCTGATAGTTTTCCTAATATTGAACCAGCCCTGCATTCCTGGTATAAATCTTACTTGGTCATAGTGTACTATCCTGGGGATGACTTTCTGTAATCTCATTGCTAATATCTTATTTAAAATTTTTGCATCAATATTTATTAGGGAAATGGGTCTATAGTTTTCTTTCTCTGTTTTCACCCTAACTGGTTTAGCTAACAGCACTCGATCGGTATCATAGAAGGAATTGGTAGTATACCTTCTGTCCCTATTTTTTCAAATAGTTTGTATAGTATTGGAATTAATTGTAATTTGAATGTTTGGTAGAATTCACATGTAAATCCATTTGGCCCTGGAGATTTTTTCTTAGGGAGTTGGTTAATAGCTTGTTCTAGTTCTTTTTCTAATATAGGGCTATTTAAATCATCTATTTCCTCTTCTGTTAACCTGGGCAATCTACATTTTTGTAGATATTCCTCCATTTCATTTATATTATCAGACTTACTGGCATAAAGTTGGGCAAAGTAACTCCAATTATTACTCTAATTTCCTCTTAATTGGAGGAAAGTTCTCCCTTATTTTTGAAACTAACAATTAGATTTTCCTCTTTCCTTTTTCTTATCAAATTAACTAAAGGCTTATCTATTTTGTTGGTTTTTTCATAAAACCAAGTCTTAGTTTTATTTATTAATTCAATAGTTGTCTTATTTTCAATTTTATTAATTTCCCCTTTTATTTTTAGAATTTCCAATTTGGTGTTTAATTGAAGGTTTTTAATTTGTTCTTTTTCTAGTTTTTTTTAATAATAAGCCCAATTTGTTGATCTTTTCTTTCTCTATTTTATGCAAGTAAGCATCTAGAGATATAAAATTGCCCCTTATAACCGCTTTGGCCATATCCCACAAATTTTGGTATGTTGTCTCCTTATTGTCATTCTCCTGGATGAAATTATTGATTGTGTCTATGATTTGCTATTTTGCTCATTCACTCTGAAGGATTAGATTATTTAATTTCCAATTAACTTTTGGTCTATTTTCTCCTGGCCTTATATTGCATGTGATTTTTATTGCATCATGATCTGAAAAAGATGCATTTACTATTTCTGCTTTTCTGCATTTGATTTTGAGGTTTTTATGCCCTAATACATGGTCAGTTTTTGTATAAGTGATGCTCGCTTTTAAGGCTCAACTCAAGCACCACCTCCTGTTGAAATCTTTATTAATTCCCCAGATGCTGACACTTCCATCCTAAGACTACCTTCCAAGTATTCTGTATTATCCTCTCCATACTAATTTAAGGATATGTTGTTTTTCCTTTAGAACATAAGATCCTTGAAAGCAGAGACTATTTTTTTCTTTTCTTTGTATTCACTTATTCTTTGTACCTTTGTATTGCACAGTGCCTGCAATAAAGTAAGGGCTTGATATAAATGTTAATTGATTGATCTAATTAATTTGAATTCTCCAAGCATTAAAATTTATTGAAGTGTTATTGGTATTATTATCTGGTATATAGATCTGATCTGTGTTCTTTGTCCTTTCTCTAGTAGGGGGAACATATCTGTTTATACTTTTTTTCACTCAAGTATTAAAAATATTTTCTAGTTATCTAATTATATCTAATAATTGAGCTATTTTGCTTCACATAAGATTGATTCCAAAAAATAATACTTTAAAAAAAGATCATTCCTATTATACAAATTTAAAACTCTTATGAATTAAATATTAACAATTATTAATCAATTAGATCTTAGATGTTGTGGCCTCACACCATTAGTAGGAGCATGACTTTGGGCAAGTCACTTTACCTTGCCTCAATTTTCTCAACTATAAATAAAGATAATAATATCAATTACTTCTCAGGATTGTTGTGAGGATCAAATGTTTATCTTTCTGTTAAACTCTCTTGTCACTGTAGCTTTTAAAAACATTTAAACTTCTTGGTAAAAATGAAGATGGCAAAGGGAGGTGTCCGTTTGATCCAGCCCAAAGCTACACATCTGTTATGGTTGGTAAGTGTTTTTTAACATTACTTTCACAGATATATTTTTATTTTGATAGTTATTTTTTTATCCCATTTTAATACTAGACACTCTTTAAGAATATCCATGTAGGTTAAATGTGGTTCTTAATAAAATTTATTCGAGTGGGGTAAAGAGCCAAGATGGTGGAGAGTGGACAGGACATTGCCTGAGCTTCCTGGCTTCCCTTGGAAACAACACTAGATCAGTCCTCTGAATGGATTTAGGAGTGACAGAACCCACTAACATTTAGAGTGTAATAATTTCCCAGCTTAAGATATATATATTGTTGAGGCAATTGGGGTTAAGTGACTTGCCCAGGGTCACACAGTTAGGGAATATTAAGTGTCTGAGACTACATTTGAACTCGGTTCCTCCTGACTTCAGGGCTGGTGCTCAGCTTAAGATATTTTAAAAGGACTTCAGGAAAAGTCTGTCTCAGTTGGGCAATGGGAAATGTGGTCTTGCACAGACTCAGCATGGGGAAGATTCATCACAGGGAGTCTGGCCTGGCATAGGGAATCTAGTGGGAGGCTTAGCCAGAATACAGAAGTATTGATAACTCTGTCCTGGTGCAGAAGGCCAAATCAGCAGACCAGCTGTGAGATCTCCAATACAACCACAGAAGGCAAATTGTGAGCCTCTGAACCCCAGTATAACAGGTGGGACTTGGCCAGGCCACTCAGCACAGTAAGGAAGCCTGCAGCACTGGCCCCGGCACAGTTAGTGAGAAACCCCTGTCACCCTGCAGAGGAAGCTTGGGACATTCCCCTGTGCCCTAAAAATGAGTAAAAAAGCAAAAAGAGCTATTATAGATACCCCATAGGGAAGATCAGAAGACAAATCCAGAAAAGATAAAGCCTTAAGGAGACATATGAACTAGTTTCCAATTGAAAAGGCTCTCTTGTAAGAGTTCAAAGAATCTTAAAAGAGAAGAAAAAGAGCGAAAAGAAAGAGCATTTCAAGAAAGTTATGAAAATTTAAGGGGGAAAAGCCAATACCTTGAAAAACAAAGCCTAGAAATTGACTGAAGAAAACAACTACTTAAAAAATAAATTTGATGAGATAGAAAAAAAAATATACCGAGGAAAGCAACTCCCTAAAAAATGAAATTGACAAAATGGAAAAAAATTCATTGAACAAAACAGCTCCTTTAAAAGTACAATTGGCCAAATACAAAAGGAGGTGAAAAAACTAACTGAAGAAAATAATTCACTAAAATTAGAATTGTACAAATGGAAGTGAATGACTCAATGAGAAATCAAAAATCAGTCAAACAAAATTTTAAAAAATGAAAAATATAAGAATGTAAAATACCTCATCAGAAAAACAACTATCTGGAAAATAGATCTAGGAGAGAGAATTTAAGAATTATTGAACTACCTGAAAGGTGCAATGGAATAAAATAGCCTAGACAACATCTTTCAAAAAATCATCAAGAAAAACTGCCTAAAACCAAAGGATAACATAGTAATTGAAATAATTTGCCCATCTCCTCCTGAAAGAGATTCCAAAATGAAAACTCCAAGGAATATTGTACTAAATTCCAGAATTATCAAAGCAAAGAGAAAATACAGCAGTAACCAGAAAGAAAACAATTCAAATATCAAGGAACCACAATCAGGATTACTCAGGACCTAGCAACTTCCACATTAAAGGATCAGAGGGCCTGGAATATGATATTCTGGAAGGCAAAGGAGTTTGGACTACAATCAAGAATCAACTACCCAACAAAATTAAGCATTATCTTTCAGGGGAAAATATGGAGAGTGAAATTGGGCATTTTCAATTTTTTCTGATGAAAAAACCAGAGCTGGACAGAAAATTTGATCTCCACATAGAAAACTTAAGAGAAGCTTAAGAAGATAAATGTAAGAAAAAAATGTTTTTTAAAGGTTCAGATATTTACATCCCTATACTGGAAGAAGCCATGTGTAACTCTTTAAAAACAGTATCTTTGTCAGGGCACTTAGAAGGGCTATACTTAGAGGGTGTAGTTATAAGTTGACTTAATTGTGATGATATAAAAAAGAAATTAGGAGTGGAAAAGGGATTGTACTTAGAAAAAGAGGAAAGGGGAGATAAGATGGAGTAAACTACACCACATGAAGAGACACAAAAGACCTATTATAGTTGAGGGAAAGAAGGGAGGGGAATGAGCATTGTTTGAACCTTAATGTCATGAGATTTGGTTCAAGGACGTAATAATAATTTATGTACGTATTTTGGTATAGAAATTTGTTTCACCCTATAAGATAGTAAGAAAGGAAAGAGGGAAACTAATAGAAGGGAAGGCAGAAGTAAAAAGTGAAAGGAATAAGAAAGGGGGACTGAAAAAAAAGGACAGATTGAGGGAGGGGATGGTCATAACCAATACACTGGTGAGGAGGGAAAGAGTGGAACGAGAGAGAAAAGTACAACTTGGAAAAAATAGGATGGTGGGAAATACAGAATTAGTAATCTTAACTATGAATGTGAATGGGATGAACTCTCCCATAAAACAGAAGCAGATAGCAGACTGGATTAAAAGCCAGAATCCTGTAACATATGTTGTTATAAAAAACACATTTGAATCAGAAAGATACATACAGTGTAAAGGTAAAAGGCTGGAGCAGAAGAATCTATATTAAAGAGATAAGGAAGGAAATTACTTCTTGCAAAAGGGTATCATAGATAATGAAGAAATGTCAATACTAAACAAATATGCACCAAGTGATATAGCATCAGGTTCTTTGAGGAGAAGCTAAGTGAGTTGCAAGAAGAAATAGTAAAACTATACCAGTGGGGAGAGCTCAACCTCCCTCTTTCAGAATTTGATGAATCTGTGACCCTGGGCAAATCACTTAACCCCAAGTCCCTCAGCAAAAAAGCAAAAAAAAAAAAGAATTTGATGAATCTAACCACAAAATAAACAAGAAATAAGTTAAAGTGGTAAATAGAATTTTAGAAAAGTTAAGTGTGATATACTTTTGGAGAAAATTATATGGAGATATAAAAGAATATACCTTTTTCTCAGAAGTATGTGGCACCTACACAAAAATTGACCATGTTTTAGGGCATAAAAACCTCACAATCAAATGCAGAAAATCAGAAATAATAAATGCATCCTTTTCATATCATGATGCAATAAAAATTATGTATAATAAAGGGCCATGGAAAAATAGACCAAAAATTAATTGGATACTAGGTAATCTAATCTTAAAGAATGAGTGAGTGAAACAACAAATCAAAGAAACAATCAATAATTTCATCCAAGAGAATGACAATAATGAGACAAATTATTATGGGATTTATTTTTTATAATTTATGGGATGCACTAAAGTAGTTTGTAGAGGACATTTTATACCACTAGATGCTTATGTAAATAAAGAGAAAATCAGTAAATTGGATATGCAACTAAAAAAGCTAGAAAAAGAACAATTTAAAATTCCTCAACTAAATACCAAATTAGAAATCCTGAAAATCAAAACAGAGATTAATAAAGTGGAAAGTAAGAAAACTATTGAACTAATAAACATAACTGAGAGTTAGTTTTATAGGGGGAAAAATCCCCACAAAATAGATTTGTTAATTTGATTAGAAAAAGGAAAAAAGGAAACCAAGTTACCAGTATTAAAAATGAAAAGGGTGAATTTACCACCAATGAAGAGTAAATTAAAGTAATAATTAGGAGCCATTTTGCCCAGTTGTATGCCAATCTGATAATCTTAAATCTGATAATCTAAGTGAAATAATCCAAATGATGAATATTTACAAAAACAGATTTACCTAAATTAACAGATGAGGAAATAAATCACTCAAAAAGTCCCATTTTAAGAAAAAGAAATCAAAAAAACTCTTAATGAACTCCCCAAGAAAAAATCTCCAGGGCCAGATGGATTTATAACTGAATTCTACCAAACATTTAAAGAACACTTAATTCCAATACTATATAAACTATTTGGAAAAATAGGAGAAGAAGCAGTCCTACCTAAACCAGGGAGGACAATTACAGAAAAAGAAAATTATAGAACAATTTCCCTAATGAATATTGTTGCAAAAACCTTAAATAAAATATTAGCTAAGAGATTACCACAATTTATCTCCTGGATAATACACTATGACCAAATAAAATTTATAACAGGAATGCATGGCTGGTTCTGTATCAGGAAAACTATCAGCATCATTGACCATATCGATAACCAAATTAACAAAAATTATATGATTATCTCAATTGGTGCAGGAAAAACATTTGACAATATGCAACACTCATTCCTGTTAAAAGCACTAGAGAGCAAAGGAATAGATGGAGTATTCCATAAAATGATAAGTAGTATTTATCTAAAACCATCAGTAAGCATTATATGTAATGGGGAAAAATTAGAAGCATTCTCAATAAGATCAGGGATGAAACAAGGTTGCCCATTATCACCACTACTAATCAATATTGCACTAGAAATTCATTAGTTTTAGCAATACAAGAAAAATAAATTGAAGGAATTAGAGTATGAAACAAATTGTCACTCTGCAGATGATATGATGGCATACTTAGAGAATCCTAGAGAATCAATAACTTTAGAAACAATAACTTTAACAAAGTTACAAATTATAAAATATATCCTCATACAGCATTAGCATTTCCATGTTACCAACAAAGCCCATCAGTAAGAGATAAAAAGAGAAATCCCATTTAAAACAACTATAGATAATTTAAAATATTTGGAAGACTACCCACCAAGACAAAGCCAGCAACTATTTGAACACAATTACAAAACACTTTGTCTAGAAGAACAAAAGGTCAAGAATTTCAAGGGAATTAAGGAGGAAAATGCAAAGGAAAATGGCCTAGCTGTACCATACCACAAATTATATTATAAAGCAACTATCATCCAAACCATTTGGTACTGGTTTAAGAAGTAGAATAGTAGATCAATGGAATAGGTTAGGTTCAAAACACAATAGTCAGTGACTAGAATAATCTAGAGTTTGAGAAACCCAGAGTTTCAAGCTTCTGGGATAAGAACTCACTATTTGACAAAAAATTGCTGGGAAAATGGGAAATCTAAATGGCAGAAACTAGGCATTCACAATACCTAATGTCCCTATACCAAAATAAGATCAAAGAGGATTCATAACTTAGACATAAAGAGTGATACTATAAGCAAATTAGGAGAACAAGAAGTAGTTTACCTCTCAGATCTGTGGAGAAGGAAGGAATTTATAGCCAAATAAAAACTAGAGAACATTGTGAAATTCAAAATGAATTTTTATTACATTAAATTAAAAAGGTTTTGTTACAAACAAAACCAATGCAGCCAGGATTAGAAGGGAAGCAGAAAGCTGGGAAAATATATTTACATCTAGTGTTTTTGGTAAAGACCTCATTTCTCAGATATATAGCAAATTGACTCAAATTTATAATATAAGCCATTCTCCAACTGATAAATGATGAAAGGATATGAACAATTTTCAGATGATGAAATTAAAGTCATTTTTAGACATATCAAAAAATGATCTAAATCACTGTTGATTAGAAAAATGCAAAGCAAGACGACTCTGAGGTACCTTTTCTCATCTCTCAGGTTGGTAAAGATGACAGGAAAACATAATATTAAATGTTTGAGGGGATGCGGGAAAACTGGAACATTGTTCATGGAGTTGTGAATTGATTTAACCATCCTGAAAAGCAATTTGACATTCATGTCCTAAGGGCTATCAAACTGTGCATATCTTTGATCCCCAGCAAAATGTCTTATGGGTCTGTCTGTATACCAAAGAAATCATAAAAAAAGGGAAAAGGAGACCCACATTGTCAAAAATGTTTGTAGCAGCCCTTTTTGTGGTGGCAAGGAACTGGAAACTGAGTGAATGCCCATCAGTTGGGGAATGGCTGAACAAGCTAGGGTATATAAATGTGGTGGAATATTATTTTTCTATAAGAAATGATGAGCAGGCTGATTTTAGAAAAAGCTGGAAAGACTTGCATGAATTGATGTTAAGTGAAGAGATGAGAACCAGGAGAACATTGTACAGGGTAACAAGAAAATTATGTGATGATTAACTATATATGTAGTTGAGTGGTGTGTTGGAATTACTTATGTATGTTTAGTTGTTTTTTCTTAACTTAGTGCAATATAGTCTAAATAATATAAAACAAACTAAAAATAAACTTGAAAGCAAAATAATAAGACATAGGAATAAAAATAGAAATAAACCTACTTTACTTTGGAGAAATTTGTGGGTTTTTTTATTCCATAAATTGAAAGAATGTATTATTTTAATGAATAATTTTGTTCATTATTGTGAGCCATTTATTGAGTTTGAAATGTTTGTTTTCTTTCTTTCTAACACACTGAAGATGGGGAGCTGTACTCTGGAACATCCTACAATTTCTTGGGAAGTGAACCCATCATTTCTCGAAATTCTCCTCAGAGTCCCTTGAGAACAGAATATGCAATTCCTTGGCTTAATGGTAAAAAAATATTAGAAGCTTGTGATTTTTACTGTATATTTCCTCGTAATACTTCCAGAAGAGACCAACTTTCATTGAGTTTTTGATTTTTTGCTTCCCTTATTTGATATGATCTTTTTCTTTTTTCAATATCACTTTTAGTTCTCGATAATTCTTTTCATCCTTAAGACATCCCTCCCTTCTAACACTATATAGCTACTCTCTGAACTCAAGATTTTCACTCTCAAAACAGTCAAACAATCTTGGACCATCCCCCTTCTCCTCCTTCCCATTCCTCCTCCTAATCTCCTCCCAGCCTTATTCATAGACATCTATAGTAGAAATCAGGGAATCAGGAAAAAAACTCTGTAAGCTATTGAATAGAATTGTTATACAATGTATGTGTGACATTGATTTTTTTCTTTGAATCTGCAGAACCTAGTTTTGTCTTTGCTGATGTTATCAGAAAAAATCCAAATAGCACAGATGGAGATGATGACAAAATCTACTTCTTTTTCACGGAAGTGTCTGTGGAGTATGAATTTTTTGGAAAATTGATGATTCCCAGAATAGCTAGAGTGTGTAAGGTGGGACATATAAATAATTTCTCTTTAATTCTGTGAGAAGATATACCCAGAAAGCTATGATCTTGACAATTAAGATTTTTCAGTTGATTTGCAGTATTCAATCTTGGTAAAATTTAGTGACTTCCTGTAAGAATGATTAAATGCTTGTCTAGCATGATCATTTCTCATGATCAGTAGCTTTTTGACACATTTAGTTTTCTTTCTTAAAATTTCCTTAGCTTACAGACTTTAGAGAATAGTTTTCCCTTAAGTTACAGTATGCCTATTTTCTCTTCTCTAGTTGAGAAAAATATAGTAAATAAAAAATCAGACTACTGTAACATATATCAAAGAAAGTGACCAAGGAATCAGGTTTTCTGTTTTAGTATAGTAACTAAGTTGTAATCAACTTGTAATTTAACTATTTTATCTCATCGAGGGATGTGTGTGGGTTTGTGTATAGGTGGATATGTATATTATAGTCATCAAATTTGCAGATACTATATTGAAAAGATATATCAAATACACTGGATGACAGAGTTGGCATCCAAAAGATTTCAGCACTGTGCTAAATCTAATAGGAAAAAGTTAAATGATGCTAAATGTAAAGTCTTATCCATGGATACAAAAAGCCAATTTCATAAATATAAAAGGAAGACTCATGTTTAGACAGCTGTTTTAAGACATTGGAGAGTTTCATTGAGTACAAACTAAATAAGAGTCAGTTACATAATACAGATAAAAAAGCTAATGTGACTTTGAGCTGCATTTAGGGGGTCATAGCTTCCAGGATTAGGAAGGTAATAATACCAGTGTACTCTCTCCTTGCCAGACTTCATCTTCCTTACTGTGTTTCAGTTCTCACACCAGATTTTAAGATGGGTATTAATAAGCCTGGAGAGTGTCCAAGGGAAGAAAACCAGGATGGTAAAGACTGTTGAATCCATGCTATGTATAAAGTTCAGTTGAAGGAATTGGTCAAACTTAGCATGGGGAAGAAAAGATGCATGATATCTATTCTCAGTGAATATTTTTAACATCATAGACTTCCAGAAGTCAAAGGGACTGTAGATACAGTTCAACACTTCTTCTTAAAGATAAGAAAAGAGAGGACCTGAAGTTAAGCGATTTGCCAATTCCAGATGCTAATGGGCATCTAGCTTCCTGTAGAAGACCAAATAACCTTGGTCATACTTTCCAGTACTGGGCAGTGTTTCTCTAGTGTTTTCTGGCCAGGAAGAAGAGTAGGAATATTTGAAGGGTTGTCTTCTGTAGGAATTAGATTTCCTTTGTTTGGTCCCAGAGGACAGGACAGAGAGAGTACAAGTGTGAGTTGAAAAAAGGCACTTTTAAGCATGATATCAGGGGAAAAAAAAAAAACCCTTAATTCTTCTTGTTGAGCCGGTTCAATCTTGTGTGATGCTTCATGACCTCATTTGGGTTTTTCTTGGCAAAGATACTGTAATGCTTTGACATTTATTTCTCCAGCTCATTTTACATATAAGGAAACTGAGGAAAATAGAAGTGACTTGCTCAGGGTCACACAGAGTAAGTGCCTGAGACCAGATCTGATCTCAGTATGATGGGTATTTCTGACTGATTCAGGCCCAGGACTCTATCAACTGTGCTACTTACTTGCCCTGCAGCTTTCTTAGACCTGAGCAAGAGGAAAAGAATGCCTCAAAAAGATACTGGTCTTTTCTAAGAGCAATGCAGATATTGTCCCAAAGGGCAATAATAACAGTTTTTTAAGAATTTTTAAAAATAAGGATTCAAAAGAATAAGGAATCAGTGTTAATTTAAACTTTGAAAAAGCATCTAAGAAATTCAACTCTGTTATCTTTAAGTGTAGGTAGGATTTCTCCAGGAAAGACTGATCAAAAATTTTGAGAATGAATCAGAATATTCTTTCATTCATCAAATATTTGTCAAGCAACTTTTTAATGTATAGCACCCTGCTAAACACTGGTTGAGATCCAGAGTTTAGTCTAAACACTTGAATTTCTGAATTATATAGTCTAGTTTAGCTATAATACATAGTATTGTGATAAGTACATTAGAAAAGCACAAAATAAAGTGTTCTGTGAGAGGAAAGATTACTGACCAGTGTTATCAGAGAAGTTTATGTAAGAAGACATTTATGGTTTTCTGAATTTTGAAACTATAATGTGAGAGAATAAGGAATTAAACAATAGGTAATAGTCAAGTAGCAGAGAGAGAACTAACATGAAGAGACCCGGGTCCATTCCAGACAGCAACATTTTAAAGAGGAAACAATTCCTTTCTCTGGGAGGAGGGGATGTGCTTTTTAAACTTAGTGCCCTTTACCATCCTCAGGCCTGGTGCTCTGGCACCAGAGTAAGAAGGGGCTGACTGTTACCCTCCCCCCACCCACAAGCCTGGAGACCAAAATGCTTGGGATCAACATAATAAGGGGAGACATTGGTCACTTCTTGTGATTCTGCTTCCCCTTCTAACCCCCATATTAAACTCAACACTACATCTCCTCATTCCTCATCCTTTTCTCATTGCTACTCCCGTCGAGTTATCTGGACTCCCCTTCTGTCATCCTATCATAGAAAATATTATTATATTCAGACTTAGCAGACTTGTGTTTTTACTGGCTGTGGGACTTTAGCCAAGTCCCCTCTGTAAGATCTATTTAAGTAATTATTAGTGCTCAGGTACTTTTGATGTTGGGAGAGCACTTCAGAAGTTTATAGTACAGTAGAGAAGATACCCACACTTTAAATCTATAGTTTATCAAGTGACTGCAGAGCTCAAGGACTGGATTCATTGTTAATTGTCACTTACCTGTATAACTGTGAGCACATGATTTAATCTGTGTGGGCCTCAGTTTCTTAAATTGTAAAGTGAGGTTGTGGACTGATCTTTAAGCTCTAAATCACAGGACCAGGGCATGATAGATACTGAGTTTGAATGAATTGTAGAAGTCATCTACCCCAATCCCTTCATTTTATAGATGAAGAATTAAGAGATCACATAGGTGAAGGAATTTAATCTGCTGTCACTCAGAATAATCTTAAATCTGAGCACTTTAGGGGTTTTTGTTTTTGCTTATATCTCAGGTACAGCTCTTAGGAAGGTAGTATACCTGATTAGTCACTTAAGTATACATATCCACCAACTGCTGGGATGTATCTCTTCTACTTAAAATTAATAGCAAGTGACAAAAAAAAAACAAAACAACAACAACAAAAAAACACTTGGTATTAGAAATAGTTTTATTGATAATAACCAAGAAACTTAACATTGTAGCTTTGATGAAACCTAGAAAATTCCAGTAACTCTTAATTGTATTTTATTCCTTAAACTTCATTTTGTTTTCTTTCTTTTTTTTTTTTGTATCACCCTAAGAGTCATAAATCTCATTTACTGTACATATACATGGTCCAAATTGGCACTACAAGAGTTATATGTAAATGATTTTCAGATTTTATTTGCATTCTTAATATCTTAGAATCTGATTTGTTTTTGGCTTAACCTAATTAAGACCACTACTACTCATCTGTGCTAATTTTCTTGACTGCAATAAATGTCAGTACAATAGATTGGCTCCATAGAATCTCTTGAAATATAACACCTAAACCCTTGGAGATGCTTAGAGCTGTTTAATTGAGTTAGAAAATGTATTTATACCTTTTGTTTCCCTTGGGATTTTAGGGGGACCAAGGAGGCTTACGGACTTTACAGAAGAAATGGACCTCCTTCCTAAAAGCCAGATTAATCTGTTCCATACCAGAGAGCAACTTTATCTTCAATGTGATCAATGATGTTTTTATTCTCAAATCTCCAGATTTAAAAGAACCACTATTTTATGCAGTTTTCACTCCACAATTGTAAGTGCCATGAGATAGATTTTTCAGTTTTATACTTTTAAAATAAGTTATTACCATCAAGAAGAAACAATTTCTTCTTTGTTACCTAGGAATAATGTGGGCCTGTCAGCAGTGTGTGCATACAACATGTCCCTTGTGGAGGAAGTTTTCTCTAAAGGAAAATACATGCAGAGTGCCACTGTGGAACAGTCCCATACAAAGTGGGTTCGTTACAGTGGAGAGATTCCCAAACCTCGACCAGGCTCGGTGAGTAGAGAAAAGGGATAAACATAGGTTAAGCATTCTCTTTTTCTTTTAAAAAAAAACAAAGTGAATCACTTCATACAGAGATGATACTAGTATGAAAAATCTGGTGATTGCATATTTGATTAAGTTGGGCATTTTTTATATTCCTGTTATTTTGTGGATTGGTTTTCTGGACAGAAGTGAAATCTACTGTGTGACAGGAAGGATTGATGAATCTATGATGACTTTAGTTTTTCTATTAACATCTTTTCAATGTTTTGCCTTCTAATTTGCATGGTGCGAAACAATAATTGCCACACAAAGATATTTGGGGCTTATGTAACAAAACTTATTACAAATAACAAAGTAGAAGATTAAGTTGGAAAATATGAATTATGTAAGATGTGGAGGTCATAAACTATATGGAATCTTTTTGCCTGTATAGCATGAATGTGTTGTATATAAGTCACTGAAAAAAAGTCAGGCATCTTAAAAATGAAATGCTTATATCTCAATAGGAAAAAAAAACTGGTTACTAATGTTGGGGAATCATTTCAAAATAATCTATGTATAAATATATATGTATAAAATAAATATATGTAATTAGACTGTCAATAAACATCGATTAAGCTTTTTCTTCTTCTTTTAAATTACCTCAGCATTATAAAGCATCCTCGTTGAGACATTAATGCTCAAAAAGTTTTGATCTAACAATCCATTTAGGAAAAAACAAATGGATTAATAATTCTTAATGTCTAGGGCATGATTTGCAATTGAATGGATAGCCTGTAGGGTGGGTCTCCAGTAAATATATCTTGGAAAGATACTAGTATCAGAATTGACTAGGAAAGAGAATAGCTTTTGTAAATTTGCACAGTATTTCTTCTTGATAATAAAAATTTATTTTTTTGTAGCTCAAGTAATCTGCTGGTGATGGTATATCACTGCAAATTTATGTGTTTATGTAATTTTCTTCTGAAGCTCACCCAAAAGACATTGGAGTGTTTGACTATCTGTGTTGCAATATTTATCACTGGAGAAAGCTCCAAGCTTCACTGAGATAACTGAGTCATTAAAGTGTATTAGATAGATAGAAAGATAACTTTCCCAAAATATTCATTACTTTTTTATAGTCATATGTTTTGACTTTCCTGTAAGTCAGTGGGCTATAGAAGAAAACTTTGTTTCTTGTTATTGACACCTTTTCCTATATTAGTTTATTTTTTATTCTAATATAAAATCTCCAAGAGTTCATCCAAATTTTAAAAATACTTAATATGTGGATTAATTTATTGAAATGTATTTGGTCTTAGATTTTTTTTAGAAACATAGAATTCTATGCTGGATGTGGGAAAACTGGGATACTGATACATTGTTGGTAGAATTGTTAACTGATCCAACCATTCTGGAACCACGATTAAAATGACTCCACCACAAATTATGATCATTCTCCTGGATTTTTTTTTTTTTTTTACAGTGCATCAACAATGAAGCAAGAGCAGCCAACTACAGTAGCTCCTTGAACTTGCCAGACAAAACGCTTCAGTTTGTGAAAGATCACCCTTTAATGGATGACTCTGTGTTTCCAATAACAAATAGACCCAGACTTATAAAAAGAGATGTGAATTATACGCAAATTGTGGTTGATAGGATCCAGGCACTTGACAAGACAATATATGATGTCATGTTCATCAGCACAGGTGAGTTTTCAAGATGCTTTTCAAATACTGTTAGTTCATCCATAGACCAATGAAATTCTTGAGGAAAAGAGTTACTGCTAGAAAATTTTGATAAAAATTAATTATTGATTAAACCGTATTTAATGAAAACATACACCATACAATTTCCTAAAATTAGAAAATATTCCCAAGAAATGGCCAAAAAGAAAGGACAAGTTGCTAGCTACCATCCTAGTTTTTCATTAATAATAGTGCTTTTTAACAATCTACTAAAATATGATAAATTTAGAGATATCTCTAGTGATTTCTATTTTTGAGATCTTATAACTTGTGGAAAACAAACACAATGTATTCCCTTTACCAATTGAAGAACAAGTTTAATATTGAAAGAAAAATCTAACTCTTAACCAGATTACTACCTTCATTCCATAACAAAAAGTTCTTGGAACACATTTTTCTTTTCTAGGTCAAGATACTAACATTTTAAGAATTTCCTCTGGCCCAAAGCTCAGAAATAATTTGGTAACATGTATGCTCTTTGAGGCCAGAGATCATTCTGTTTTTTACTCTTTGTCCTTAGCACATAGTGCCTTGCACATAGTAGATGTGTAAAAAATCTTTGTGAATTGAATTAATTGAATTGAATTTCACTCTTTGTAAAATATTTCATTATAAGCTTATGAACAATTTCAAGCAAAACATTTTACATATAGGTAATATGTCAGCAACAGAATTTTTAAAATTTGCCTATTTTTAAAAAAATGACCATGATTTTAAAATAACCAAAGCAGCCAGCGTGCTTTGGGTTTCCAACTGTCCTTATCTTTTTAAAAACATAGTTCCTTTGCCAATTGATTTCTGTGTATATTTGTGGCTTTTTTAATGACCCTAGTTGAGGTGAAGAAATTAGACTCTGCTTTTTATAAAGTGGTTTTAGAGTACTTAGGATTGGTTGTTTTTTGTCTCTGTTTTGGGGGAGGGTTTTATTGCTAGTGCAGGTAACAATACCATGTTATAATTGTTTCTTTGAGTCTTCAGGTGATCCTTAATTCATATCATCTGTTGGAATTATATCATTGAGATGTTGGCTTTGGCTATTTCAGACACAGGAGCTTTGCACAAAGCAGTAAGCTCTGAAAATGGGATGCATATCATTGAGGAAACTCAACTTTTCCAAGACTTTGAACCAGTTCAGACTCTTCTGCTCTCCTCTAAAAAGGTAAAGACAAAGTTGCATTATAAAACTTGGTCAGAACCTTGTTTTAGTTCATATCTTTCTTATGGTTGTGATAGAAAAAGAATTATTTAGAATTGTTAAGACTTGAATTCTAGTCCTAGTGTTATCTGGGGACTCTTTTTTTTTTTTTTTTGCTTTTGCTTTTTGCTGAGGCAATTGAGGTTAAGTGACTTGCCCAGGGTCACACAGCTAGGGAATGTTAAGTGTCTGAGACCAGATGTGAACTCAGGTCTTCCTTACTTCAGGGCTGGTGCTCTATCCACTGCACCACCTAGCTGCCCCGGGACTCTCTTTCTTCATGGATAAATTACTGAGTCAATAAGCATTCGTTAAGTGATTACTACGTGCTGACACCATGCTAAGTGCTGAGTAATGAAATACAAACAAAAAGAAAGATAGCCTCTCTCTTCAAGGAGTTTATATTCTAATGGGGTAAGCCATAAAAGAGAGCTGAAAAGAGGAGGGACACAGGGGTAAAGTACACAATTTGGGTTATGATAGAGATTCTCCTATGGAGAATATTCAGCATTGCATTTGAGAATAAACATGGCATGGCATGTTTGGCCAGGGCTTTCTTTTTAAATAGGAGATAACAGGTGAAAACATCCAATCAGAAGGAAGTAAGCCAGGGCAGAATGAGCTTTCATGGTGACTGGAGGTAGATGAGTCAAAAGTACAGCCTAGAGAATAATTGAAAGGATTTTAAAATGAAGTGTTGGTCTCATTCAGTGTGCCAAACTATGTTGTTGACATAGAAAATCACAAATTAACATTATTTCTGTGTTATATTTTGATTTATTTTGTTAAGCATTCCCCCATTATATTTTAATCTGGTTCCCAGTCATACTTAAGAGTTTTGTAATCTAGTATATCACAAGTTTGATGTTTATAGTCTAGATGAGCCTTATAGTTGCTTCTAACTTCAAAATTTTTAAGATTCTTAACAGTTCTTGGAATTTTGAATACTGTATATGGGGGGAGGGTGAATCCTTGTGAAAGTTTTTTTTTAATTTTCCTTAAAAAATATAATTTTTTAGTACTAAGAAACAAAGTTTGGAATACAGTATATAATTTTGGATTGCAGCTTTTTAAGCAGTGTTGTACCACAGGTTTGGTCATACTATCGGTTAGATTTTATTTCCAGTTTTTTATGTAGAAACTAGTTCCCTCACTAGATTCAAAATATCTATAAAATGCTTGTATTTTAACTACATTATAAAAGTTGAGAAAATCAAGGTAAAAAGTCTGATTACCATTTTATGGGAGAAAAATGCCTTCCTTCCTGTTACTGTTGATTCAGTCTCTAAAGCTCTGCTTTGGGTTACTATTGCAATAATAGTAGCAGTAATGGTCAGATTTTCTCATTGGCTTTCTCAAGGTCCCTCTTGACTAGTGGTAAATACTTAAGAAACAAACAAGCAGGCACTAGAGTAAAATATGTGTCCATAGAAATCCCTTGATGGGATTGAAACCAAACAGTAGCCTCTTATCATCATAGTTCATTAGCTGCTAAAGAGCCCTCCAGCAAGCTCTGGATTGTACTTAAGTCAAGGAGAAATAAGGGAGAGTGTTTGGTGGGGTGCTATTGTGGTATCCCCAAACCTTGGAATACTAGGAGAATTCTGATAACTGCAGAGCCAAATCCACAAATTTTAGGAGACTAAACTTTAGGTTAGGAGACTAACCTAATAGGTTAAAAGATCTCCAAGCTGGCAGCTTTCAGTATTCTGAAAGAAGAGGGAACAGTTTGTTGTCCCCTTATTCCATTTAGCCAATTCTTTGAAAAACATTTTCTCTGCCTTAAATTTTTCCTAAGAGATTTCTTTCTTATCCAACTACTAAAGGAAAGAGTGGGGAGTAGGTCAGTTATATACTTTTATATGGGTAGCAGAGAATATCTACTATTTGGTTTCCTCCTTTGGTTTACATTATTTTCATTTTTAAATACTTCTGCTCTAAGGAGGACAAGAAATTTCAGCATAGATAGTGTGAATTTGTGTGAAAATAGATCTTTAATATCCAAGTTTAAATCTGGGTGGGATTAAATAACCAATTGTTACATAATTTTTACATAGGGAACATATTCTGAATTTTTGAGAAGTGATAGGTTACCAAGGACCTAGATGTGTCAGATTTATAGCATTCAAATCTTCTAATTCCTGGCTCATTGTTTTCAGAACAGTGTCCTAAGACTATCTTTGTGCAGGTGTGGCTGCTGTTTCTTTAAATTATATGAAATCACCCTTGAGACTTAATTGTCTAAGTAAACCAAAAGGGCAGGTCATTGAAATAGCTTCCTGATGGCCTAGACACAAAAAAAGCTAAGGCAAAAGCAATCCAATCAGTAATCATTTATTCATTTAATGAGAGACCTCCCCTCAGACTTCTCTTCAGTTTTTACCCAGTCCTACTACCTCAGGATTTCTGTGATTGTCTTCTTTCACCAGGCCCCAGAGTCAAGTACTTGTCCCTTCCCCCATTTTTCAATTTGCTTTTATGTTTTGTCTTCCCTCATAAAATGTAAACTTATTGGAGGGACTTTTTTTTCTCCCTTTTCCCCTCTCCTCCCCCTCTCTTCTCCCCCTCCCTCTCTCTCTCTCCCCCTCTCCTTCTTTCTCTCTCTCTCCCTCTCCCTTTCTCTCTCTCTCTCCTCCTCCTTCTCTCTCTCTCTCTCCCTCTCTCTCTCTCCCTCTCTCTCCCTCTCTCTCTCTCTCTCCCTCTCCTCTCTCTTTTCCCAGCACTTAGCACAGTGCTTAACAGATGCTTAATACATGTTTATTGACATTTTTGCCATATGTCAGGCACTGATCCAGTTTAGGATGCAAAGTTTAAAAAAAAAGAAAAAAGATGCTATGTATGAGGAACAGAGAAGATCAGTCTGGCTAGATCCAAGAATGTGAGAACAATGTCCAGTGATGCTGGAAAGATAGGATGAGACTAGTTTGTAAAGGGTTTTAAAAACTAAACAGTAAAAGACAAATTTATATTTAGTTCTAGAAGCAATAGGAAGCCAATAAAGTTTAGTTAGGAGGGTGACATTATCAGAATTGTGTTAAGGGAAAATCACTTTTGCTTCATTGTGTAGGATGAACTGGAGTAGGGAGGGACTTGACTCAGGGAGACCAATTAGGGAAAAAAGAAGCCTTCAATTTTCTAGGTGTTATAGAGAACTAAGTCTGTGCTATATCCTTGCTGAACATATTTTGCCTACTCTAAATACCCATCCTCCACAAAGGAAGACTTAGCCAAATTCTATTTCTCTTATCTGAAATGGATAAAGGAGAGCGAACCAGATTTGTATACATATGTGAACACACACAACATACATACATGGCTTAATATAGAAATAAAACAAACTTAATAGGGAAATATATAATAATATACTGAATTTATTACTTTCTCTTTAAGAAAAATCAAGTTGTATGAAATGGAGACTTCTATTTTCATCTACAATTCTGGTTTTTTTGTGTCCCAATGTATATATATGGAATCCTTTTCTTCCTCATGTTTCTTCTTATCTTTTAAAAATGTAACTCATTTATATCTTAGTTGATTTGGTTTATGCTGTACATAGTTGAAATGTACTTATCATCCTGAGAAAATTTACTACTTGCCTGGGAATTAATTGATCAAAGAACATAAAATTGTCTTAAATATAATGATATTAATAATAACTTTGTGAGCTAAGTGCCATCATTATTCCCACTTTATAGACAATGAAACAGAGTTGGAAGGAAGTTTGTCCAGTGTCAAACAAATGGTAGGAGACTAAAGGATTTAACTCAGTGTTCCTGATACCATATATCCCTTAAAAATTGAACTTAAACTAGTGTCAAGACACTGAAGCTGGTGGTATAGCTGCATTTGAGGATCTACAATGGAGCCAGTACCATCTTAGAGAAAAGGAGTGTAATAGGCCAGGTTTCTTTAAAGCTGGTTTAATAACTCAGGTTTGAGAATTAAAGAAAATGAAATGTTCATAGAACATCTGTCAATTAATAGAATTTGGCTAAGTTTTCCTTTGTGGAGGATGGGTATTTAGAGTAGGCAAAATATGTTCTCAGGATGATAAGTACATTTCAACTATGTACAGCATAAACCAAATCAACTAAGATATAAATGAGTTACATTTTTAAAAGATAAGAAGAAACATGAGGAAGAAAAGGATTCCATATATATACATTGGGACACAAAAAAACCAGAATTGTAGATGAAAATAGAAGTCTCCATTTCATACAACTTGATTTTTCTTAAAGAGAAAGTAATAAATTCAGTATATTATTTTTTATAATGTTCTGCTTATATGTGCTTCTTCTAAGCCTCATTCTTATGTTTTTAGCACATTTTTAAAATCTTTGAATGGCTTTTTTTTTTAGCAACTCTATTGCTTAACTCCATCCCATTAAAAAAAGATTAAAAAAAAAATAAACTTACTCACACAAAATATATCTACACAGCAATAATGTCCAGATATGTATGTCTCTGCAACTTGAGTCTCACAGCTCTGTCAGAAAATAGTCAACATGCTTCATTTATAGTTATAGGTCACCTGGAGATATGGTTGGTCATTATTTTAAGTAAAGTTCTTTCAAAGTCATTTTTGGTTATGTTGTTCCTATGTGAATTGTTTTCCTGGTTCTATTTTATTTTATTCTAAACTGGTTCATTTTTCTGTAATAGTCTTTCATAATAATAATTTCATTATAGTCATAAACCACATTTTGTTCATGTATTCTTTAATTTCCAGTTTTTTTTTCTTTTCCTTCTTTTTCTTTTCTTTATATTTTGATTCCCATTCAGGACTAGGAAGTTTGTTTGACTTTTGATTATTCCCTGCCTACTATTATGTTCTCTCTTATTCTACCACTTTTTTCCTGGTCCCACCTATTTCCCTATTAAGTTTGTTTTATTTCTATATTAAGCCATGTATGTATGTTGTGTGTGTTCACATATGTATACAAATCTGGTTAGCTCTCCTTTATCCATTTCAGATAAGAATGAGGTTCTTCTGATACCTGTTCCTTCATCCTTATACTCCATGTTTATTTTCATTTTTAATATACTCTAGTTATGAGAAATAGCAAGTTCCATCCCTTCTCCTTTCTATGCTGTATATTCTTTTTACCTTTCTTTACAACTATCCTGTTAAAACCCTCAGAACAAAAGGAATACATACTTACCACACACACACACACACACACACACACACACAGCCCTTTTATTTCTCTTATTTAACTGCTTCAAGGCCTTTTGAAGACATTAAAGTTCTGCAGAGACACATTTCTTCTACCTCTATTTACCAGGCATGTTATTCTTGGTTTGTAAGCTTGTCTTTTGCTTTTTGAAATATGTTATTTGAGGCTCTTCTGATCTTTATAATAGTACCTGCCAAGTCTTGTGTCATCCTAACTAGTTCCTTGTTACTTCAACTCTTTGTTTCTGTCAGTTTGCAATATTTTTTCTTTGACATGGAAGCTCTAGATTTTGATTATGACAGTCTGGGGGCTTTTTATTTTAGAGTTTTTTTTCAGGAGATGATCTTTCTAAAGACACTTTTCCTTCTGCTTCTAATAGATCTGAACAGTTTTCATTTAAGATTTTTTGAAATGATAGTGTCTAGGATTTTTTAAAAATGATTTTCAGTTACTCTAATGATTCCTAAATTCTTTCTTGCTGTCTTGTGGAGTCATTGATTTCTCTTTGGTTTATTCTACTTGTCAGGATATCTGTTGCTTAATTTTTTCTTTAATATTTTTGCTTCATTTCTCCAAAGTACTCTTCTTGTCCTTGTGGAAAATCTATTTTTCCCTTTGGGTAATAAACAGCAAGATTGAACAATGGAATAGATTAAATATAGACGCAAACAAGCACAGTTTGCTTGACAAACCCAAAGATCTCAACTAATTGAGCAAGAACTCATTATTCAACAAAAACTATTAGAAAACCTGAACAAGAAGTAGTCTGGCAGAAAAACTAGGTATAAATGAACATCTGAGACGTTCAGCGCAGCAAGATAAACTCAAAATACATCATGATTTAAACATGCAGAGTGACATCAAAAAAATTAGTGGAACATGGAAAAAATTAGCTGTTAGATCTATGGATAGGAGAAGAGTTTATGACCATACAAAAAATAAAAAAGTTCACAGGAGATAAAAATAGAAAGTTTTAATTAAATAAAATTTAGAAAATTTTTACACAAAAAACCAGTGCAGCTAAAATTAGAAGAAAAGTTGGAAACTGAAAAAAAAATCTTTACATTAAATTTCTCTGATAAAGGCCTCATTTCTGAGATAGATAGAAAATTATGTCAGATTTACAAGAAAAAGAGTCATTTCCCAACTAATAAATGGTCAAAGGATGTAAATAGAGTTTCAATGGAAGAAAATATTAGATACCAACAGCCTTATGGAAAATGCTTTTTAAAAGTGCTTTAATTCATGATTACAGAAATGCATATTAAAAACAGATCTCACACTCATCACATTAGCTGAAATGACAATGACAGGTGCTTTAGGTAATGTGGGAAAACAAGCACACCAGTGCACTGTTGATAGACCTGCAAACTAGTGTAATTCTTCTTTTTTTTTTTTTTGCTTTTTGCTGAGGCAATTGGGGTTAAGTGACTTGCCCAGGGTCACACAGCTAGGGAATGTTAAGTGTCTGAGACCACATTTGAACTCAGGTCCTCCTGACTTCAGGGCTGGTGCTCTATCCACTGTGCCACCTAGCTGTCCCTTAGTGTAATTATTCTTGAAAGAAATTTGGAGCAACTCCCAAAAAGTTATTAAACTATATAATCCTTTTGATGAATAACACTACTATTAGGTCTGTAACTCAAAGGAATCAAAGAAAAAAAACCCATACATACAAAAATATTTATAGCAGTTCTTTTTGTGATGGCAAAGAATTGTTTACTGAGGGAATGTTCATCCATAGGAGAATGGCTGAACAAGTTATGACATATGAGTAGATAGATGGAACGCTATTATGTTTTAAGATATGATGAAGGAAAGGTTTTCAGAAAAGCCAGGAAATACTTGTATGAACTGATGCAAAGTGAACTGACCAAGGAGGAAAATGTATATATTTAAGAAGTAATGTTATTAATATAAATAGTAATTGTGATCAACACAATGAACTAGCCATGATTCCAAAAGATTCATAGTAAAACATGCTCTCCATGGAGTGAATGAATTCAGGATGCAAATGTTGTATTTCTTTTCTCTCTCCTCCTCTCCTTTCTTCTCTCTCTCCCTCCTCCTTCTCCCTTCCTCCTTTCCCCTCTCATTCTCCCTTTCCCTCTCCCTCCCTCTCTCTTCCATCCTCCAATATGGCTAATGTGTGAATTTGGTTATATACTACACATATTTGTAATGGGTTGCCTTTTTTCTTGCCTTTCAATTGGTGGAAAAGGGAGACAGAGGAAGGTGGGAATTAACTGAAAATTTTAAAAATATTATTTAAAAATTAAAAATAGGTTAAAAAAGAATAAACTACATAGCACTGAAGTACAATAAACAGTTCATGTCCATAGATATTTTCTAAGTGAGGAATCAAGAGGAGTTTCAGAACAGATTTTTTTTTCTGTCACCCTCTTAAGCTCTGAATGCAATGATGTAAATCTCATTAAAGGGCTGCCAAAAAGAGCAAACCACAGAGTTCAGAAAGCTTATCTGTGACATTATACAAAATCTCTTTGGGAATTCTGTGATTCAGGTCATACTAAGCACCCCAACTTGAAATCTGTGATAGAGAATTAGTGTGAAATGGCAAGCAATCATCTGAAATGCATCTTAAGATTTGGGTATGGCAGATTTCAAAGGCTTTAGAGAATAGAGAAGATGCCTGTAATCCTACAGAGCATGCCAACAACATTGTGAAGCTCTCAACAGTGAGATTCTGGAGACACATACAAAATTTAATTGAAGAGGAAAAGGAAAAGTCCTTTTAAAGAGATTGATCTGGTACATAAGGAGTTGAGCAATTTAGATTAAAAAAAAAAAAGATATGTACATTCCCTCTTGGTAGAAAGAGGAATCACAGATACAGAATGTCATCTACTCTGATCACTGTGTTGGTTGGTTTTGCTTAAGGATTTTTTTTGTTAACAAAAGAGGGTTCAGTGAACAAGGAATGTATCAGAAAATATCAGTGGCATAAAAAACAAAAGGCATGAATAACATTTTTAAAAACATATTTTATGCATGTGTGTGGTGTGAGTATGTATATATGCATATGTGTATATAGGTATATATACATTGTATAGAGAGGGAGGGAGGATGGATGGAAGCAAGCATGGTCAGGTAAGAGAAAATAATACTCAGAGTACACATCTAGGAATAATGGGTGAAAATTGCAGAGAGGGAGATATAATGAAAAACTTACTAATGAAGTTATCGTAAAGTGGAATATACTATCTTGAGAAATAATAGGTTCCTTTTTATTAAAGACCTTTGAGCAAAGGTGGTCTTCAAGCAGTTGGTGATAGTATTGTGTAGGGGTTTCTAATCCAAATTCATCATAACAAGTCAACAAGCATTTATTAAGCATTTACTAAGTACTGGTAATAAAAAGGCAAAAACAAGATCCTGCTCTTTACATTCAAATAGTGGAAATTATGTGAAAACAACTATGTACAAACAAGATATATTCAGGATAATTCAGAGAAATCTTTGAAAAAAGACACAGATTTAAGAGGGATCAGGAAAGGCTTCTTATAAAGACTGGGGATTTTAGCTGGGATCTAAAGGAAACCAGCAGATGGAGATAAGGAGAGAATTCCAGGCATGCCAGCCAGCCAGTTAAAATATCTAGAGTCAGGAGATAGAGTATCTATTGTAAGGGACAATAAGGAGGTCAGTGTCCCTGGATCCTAGAATATATGGAGAGGAGTAAATGTTAAGAGGTCTGGAAAGGAAGGATGGGACCAGGTTAAGAAGGATTTTAAAAGCCAAATAGATTTTATATTTGATACTGAAAGTTAGAGGGAATCATTGGATTTTATTGAGTAGGAAAGTAATATGATCAAATCCGTGCTTCAGGAAGATCAAATTTGACAGGTTGAACAAAGGTGGATTGTAGTGGAAAGAGACTTGAGACAGGGAGACTAAACCATAGCAACTTCATTAATGCAAGCATGAGGTGCTGAAGGCTTGCACCAGGTAATAGCAGTGTTCAGAGCAGAAAAGGAGCAAAAACAAAATACAAAGATATTGCCAGTACCTTGCAACGGATATTGCATGGGGGTGGAGGGAAACAAGCAAGGTGAGAGTGACTACTCCCAACACCTAGGTTGCAAGTCTGGGTAACTCAGAGGATGGTGTACCTTCGATAGTTTTAGAAAGTTAAGAAGAGAGGAGAGTTTAAGGGAAAATATTGAGATATGTGCAAGGCATTGGAAACATCTGGTTCTAGTTATTCAGTAGGTAGTTGGAGATTTGAGACTGGAAGTCACAGAAGAGGTTAGACCTGGAGAAGCAGATCTGGGATTTCATGGTTACAGAATATATCTTATTTGATCTAATCATCAGTGACTTACTGTGAGGTAGATCTGTGGTATGTTTTTAATTATGCCCCTTTAATAGACATGAAACTGAGGTCTTAAGAGGTCGCCCAACTAATAACTGACAGAACTGAGGCTAAAATTTAGGCTTTTGGGCTTCACATACAGTCAGTGCCTTTTTAGTTATACTGCACTACCTCAATGAGTACTTCAAATTCATCAAATATTTATTAAGAGTCTGCTGTTTTAGCATCATCTTGATAAATTAATGTTGGTAGTGATTTTTTATGATCTAGTAATATGTATATTCCCAAATGATTAGGGTCCTCTTCCTTTCATGTTTACAGGGCAAAAGGTATATCTACGCTGGTTCCAATTCTGGTGTGGTTCAGTCTCCTGTTGCTTTCTGTGAAAAACACAGCACATGTGTAGATTGTGTGTTAGCCAGGGATCCCTACTGTGCTTGGAATCCACGAAAGGCCTCATGTGTTGATATCTTCAAAGAACATGGTAGCAACAGGTAAATGTATAACTATCTATAAGGATAAATTGTATATTTATATTTCTACTTTTTCACCAAAAATGATATGTATTTAACCTCTAATCTGATTATCTTTTCAGCAGCTTGATTCAAAAAATGAATGGTGATGCATCTTCATGCACTGGTAAGTTTTTCTATATTAACATTTTTTTTTTTTGAAAAATGGTATTTTCAGTTTCATGATAACTTGGAGTTTTTGTTTATATATTTCTTTTCTTTTTTTTACCATTAGTTTGTCTAGGCAGTGCATGTATAATAAAGCTGGCAAACAGAAATGTCTACTAATTCTCTGTCCCTTAAAAAAAAATGAAAGCATGAAACACTTTACTTTTATCAATTTGTTTAAAAAAAAAAAAGGTTCCTGCCCTAAAATATGACACCTACTTTTGATATGCATCTAACCCCATTGTTATACATTATGAAGTCAGAAAAAAAAATGTCATCACAACATGAGAGATTTCAACTAAATAGTCTCTAAATCTGTTATTTTAGAAAAGAAATAAAAGCAGTTTTCATAAAAAGAATGACCTAACATCTATTCCATTGATCCAAAATATTGATCAAAAAAATATTAGAACTATTTATTGATTAATTGATTTCCTGATACTTGAATTATACATCTGGAAACAAATTATGAGTTCTATTTCTATACATTGCCTTGAGTTTCTGCATCACTGTATTGGTAAATTGTTAACAAGGTAAACATATCATGCTTTTGTCAGGGATGAGGCTTAACATTCCCATTCCAGTTAATTAGCAAGTGTGATTAGATTTTTAAAATGTGTGGACAAGTTTATTTATGTCTTTTGATCCCTTTAGCAGGTGGGAATTCCTTTTAATTGGGTTAGTAGATGATCATCATTATTGGCTACTCAACACTTTTGGTTACTTAAAACAGTGAGAAACTTTTCAGCATTGTCCAGCCACACAGGGAACAAATCCATTGGTAGAAAGCTACAAATTATATTAATTCCTTAGTTATTCCAGAAGAATACATGTAACCATTGTAACTTTAAGTATAATTTTGTGTATAATAGAATATTAAAAACTTAGGGGAAGAAACTGATATTCTGCACATTTATTTTGATATTCCAGATAAAGATGAAAAAGTAAAAGAAAATTACCTGCTGCATTTTGGAGGCACAGCAGAACTAAAATGTTCTCAAAAGTCCAATTTGGCCCAAGTAATTTGGAAGTTCCAGAATGGTGTACTAAAGGTGGAGAGCCCTAAGTACCGCCTTGTGGGAAAGGCCTTGCTTATATTCAACTTATCAGAAGGGGACAGTGGGGTTTATCAGTGTTTATCTGAAGAAAAGGTGAAGAATAAGAAATTCTCTCAAGTGATTGCTAAGCATGTTTTGGAGGTGAAAAAGATCTCCCACACTACTACTGTGAGCCCTACCTTGACAGCAGCAAAAACAGAAGGTAAAGGGATTGCCCCAAAAATGTCAGGCATGACAACGAAAGGGCCTACTGCTCAGACTTCAGCCATGTCAATTATGTGGGTAACGACTTCAAGTATAGTAACACAACCTTCCAACCCTGTTTTAACAAGCACAGTTTCTGAACCAAAAATCATCATACAGTCTGTCCCTGAAGTGCATTCAGAGAAGAGCCTGTACCTAAAGTCAAATGATAATCGCTTTTTAATGTTTCTCTTTTTATTTTGTTTTGTTTTGTTTCTTTCTCTCTTCTCCTACAACTGCTATAAGGGCTACCTTCCAGGACAGTGTTTAAAATTTCGTTCAATTTTGTTACTGGGTAGGAAAAAAACGAAGTCTGATTTTTCTGAGTGTGAACAGAGTGTGAAAGAAACTTTGGTGGAACAAGGCAGTTTTTCACACCAAAATGGAGAGCAACCTAAACTGGCCTTGGATACAGGCTACGAGACCGAACAAGATACCATAACAAGCAAAATACAAACAGACAGAGAGGATTCTCAGAAAATAGATGATCTTCCTATCAAAGACAAACCGTTTGATGTTAAGTGTGAACTGAAATATGCTGACTCAGATGCCGATGGTGACTGAAGGAGAAATTCTTCTTTCAGTAATGAAGGTAGCTCTGGTTTTTCCAGGCACAGAAGTCTTTGGGTTGTGACAGTTCCTGTGCCAGAGGGCTTTACACTAGACATAGTGATTCAATTTCATCTAAAACCTAGTTCCTAGGGCAGAATCCATATTTTCCAGAAATGCATATTTTCCAGAAAATCTTTTTTCATTATGTTTCTATTTAACTGAATTCTTCTCTTCTCTTCTCTTCTCTTCTCTTCTCTTCTCTTCTCTTCTCTTCTTCTCCTTTTCCATCTCCCTTCCTTTCTCTCTCTTTTCCTTTTTAGGAAAATGGTCATTGTCAAATCAGATATCTTAGAAAGCTATAGATTGTGTTGTTACTGATTTATTTCAGATATTATTTCCCTAGAAAAGGGAAAAAAACAAAAAGATTGACTTCACTTCAGTCTACATGAGAAGAAATTTACCTTCAGCTTCCCCTCATTGTAACAGCCTTTTAAAAAGAAATAATTTAATTCCAGATTGGAAATGAAATTTTAGTTTATCAGATTGGTAAATTATAGGTTATTGTCCAATTTGGGACTTAACTTTGTTTCATTGATTGTGTTCCTTATATTTTAGTTTCATTTGTTAGTATATCATCTTAAATTAGTTAGTGTTTTAATTTAGTTACATACAGTCTCTCCTTTGATCCTCATAACAATATTATCTCTTTTACAGTTGAGGAAATGGAAGCTTAGAGAGATTAAATAACTTGACAATAGTCACATAGCTAGTAATTTAATTTTTAGATGCTGCTGAATCTCCTAGATTTTATTGTAGATCAAATCTGGGGTAAAATCTGGTTTGGTTTGCATAAGAGTCTCAGGGAAACTTGCTTACTAAAAAATGCTTTATTTTATTTTTATTTTGCTTTTAGACATGTAGGCACAGAAAACCTTCTGAGCAAAAAGATTTTTTTTTCTTTTTATAAGGGGAACATGGTTTTAAGAAAAGTTTTCTTTCTTCATTTAAAATTTTTTTTCAACAAAAATTGAAAAATTCAGAAGACTGTCACATCTGTGGATTTTAAGCAAGAGTGAAAAGAATGCTTCATCCTCTGTTCCCAAGTTTTGCTGTAAGATTAGGGACTACCAGCACTGTGGAAGTGATGCAGAAGGACTGATGCTAAGAATTCTTTATAGAGACTGGAGCCATCAGATGATTGAAACAATGAAACAAAAAAAGAAAGAAATAAAGAAAACAAGGGGGTTTTGAGTGGAAAAGTTTCTTTTTACTTAAATCTCACCCACCCTAGATTTTTCAAATGACTTGTCAGTCCTTTCCTTACCTGGAAACAAGTTGAGAATTGACCAGTGAACTGAATGGCTGAACTGTTGAATAAAAATGCCTGTGAACAGAACTATCAATTCATTCCAAAACTATTTCACCCCAGCTCTTTGTACAGGATTTATTGTTCAGTAGTGTTTTAATCATTGTTTGCTTTACACATTCTCTTTTTTGTAAATATCTTTCGGAAATAGGCATTTTTCATAGCAAGGAGCAATAAATCTTGCTGTGTGTGTGCACGTTTGCACATTTTGAACTCATTTTCCAATTTAAAATAATTTGGATCCTCTGAGTGTGAACAGTGTATATTTTATAAGATTCATTTTTTATTTTTTTATTTTGAATTGTGTATGTATGAGAAGTGACAGAATAAATAATAAACTGTTCTATCTTTTGTTTGGGTGAAACTTCTTGTAGCTGAACCTTCATTAAACATTTTGCCCCCATGGGCCAGAGGCAGCAGACTTGGGAGATGGTTTTAAAGGGCTTTTCCTCTCACCATTTCAGCGTTCAAGGCAGCATAGCAAAATTTGACTAGAGGCGAGGACTAAGAACCTAATATTGTTTTCTTAATCATCCTCATGTTCATTTCCTGATTATTATTTTCTCCATGTTTCTTTGGCATGTGATACATTTCTTACAACTTTTTCCTCAGTGCCCTTTTTCTTTTCTGTCCTCTTCTGTCACAGCCTCATCTCCTATACCTTTCCCTCCTACTGGTACCTCCTTTTTGTCCTGTGTGGGGACTGGCTCACCTTCATCCACCAGCACCCAGTTTGATGTGGGCTCTGGCACAGAAAGTCCAGTGGTCACGTTGTTACCACCTTTCCTAAGTGACCAGTCACAGCATGTTAACGTCCAAGGGACCTTTCACCTCATCTGTCAGGCAACTGGTGAGTAGGAGGAGTCTCCCTATGCCAACAGTGCCCTTGTCTGTCTGTCTGTGTCTATATGTGCTAGTACTGCATCATGGTTCAGAGCTTGACATACTGATATCGAGCAGACTACTTTATTGATCTACATTTACTTGGATTCTTTCTCAGGTATGATTGATTTCTATTGCCTTTCATGTCTAGATCTCTCAGATAAAAAACATTCTACTTTTAACATCTTTTTTTTAAATCTCATGTGATTATAGTAGTTAGCTTAAAATCACCTTTTCCTGTTGCCTTCTATCCTGTCAGCTGATATAGAGATAATATTTATGTAGTTTTGAAATTTAATTTAAAAAAAGAATTCCTCTTAAAACCTAATGAAGGAAAAGTGTTCAAGTCATTTAGCCTCTGCATCCTACATGTTCCTTATCTGTTAAAATGGAGATAATAACACTCACCTAGAATTGTTGTGTGAATTAAATGAGATTAGATTTGTAAAGTGCTTGGTAAACCTTAAAGTGCTATGTATATACTACTGTTATTATTAGGTCAGAATCCAGGAAGGCTACATTAATCAACCATCCACAAACTATTCCAGAGGGACCCCTAAAGAAAAGCAGTGTGTGGCTTCTCACTTGAAGGTTTTGAATTGTTTTATAGAACCTCTAGGCAAAATAGATTGAATTGGAATCATTTAGGACTCTGCCTTAACAAATATACAATAATCCTAGAGATTTTCACCAACTTGGATTTAGGCTTCTTCAAATAGCTTGAAGGTTGAGGGTATAGAGATTTCTTACTTGAAATATAGCAGTACTGAGCAATAAGTTGTGGAAATTGCTTAATGGAATTTCCTTATCTTTGTGATATCATGAGGTAGATAGAATGTTCACCATCTTCCACATAATCATCAAATTGTTACTCAAGTACTTAGCATAGTTAGGCACTTAATAAATATTTAGTGAATATTCTTAAACTCATGTCTTGCCATGTGATCACCATACCCACCAATTCAAAAACTAATAATTTCCCATTTTCTCTAGGATAAAATAAAAATTTCTCAGCTTGGTATTAAAAAACAAAACCTTCATATCTAGCTCTCACCTTCCTTACCCACACCTCATACTTCATCTCCCACTTCCATGCCTTTTCACAAGTCATCCTTCATGTTGGAATGTACTTCTTTCTCAACTTCTCTTAAATCCACTCTAGTTTTCTTCAAAACACAAATCATTGCAACTTTTTACTCATAGCATTTCCTGTTTTCCCCAAGTTGTTAGTGTTTGATCCACCTGAAATTACTTTGTATTTACTTCCTTATATTAGACCAACTTAGAAGGAATGAAGCAGCTGAGACCCCAAGAATTTTGGCAAAGTCTTTGTATAGCATGTGGACACTAAGAAATGGGACTGTTACTATCTTGGCAAGAGAAAGAAGCATGGAAAGCTCTTTGAAGAGAAAAAAAAGGTCCTCTTATGATCTATCATATTCTTTTATAAAGCTCATATAAGAAAGCTGAGATTTATTGCTTCTTCCCATGAACAATGCCAATGTATAAAGCACATGGAATGAGTTCATAGAATGACCTCAGTGTCATGTAGTGAGTGGAAAAAAGCTCTGGCTAGCTTTGGAATGAAATGTAGGTTTGAATCTTACCTTTTTTGTCTTTAAATTTTCTTATTTGTTCATAAGATGGTTGGACTGGAGCTGATATATCTAAGATCCTTTCCAGTTCTGAATCCTATCACAAAAAGGTACATTTTGAATATGATATACATATGAGCCCTTATAAAGGACATATATTACAGAGTATCCTAACAGTTTAACTTCTATTATTTTTATAACTTTTAACTACTAAACAGCTATAATTGTATGTATTTAGATGTGTGTATAGATATTGTCTTTGTATATATGTGTGCTCTGTATATATGTATATATTATATATATGCTGTTTTATGCAATATATTAGTATCATAGGACTTTTACATAACAATCAACAAACCTAATCACAGATAGATTAGACTCTACAAGATTATAAATTTAGAGCTGAAAGGGATTTTAGAGGCCATTGAATCTAAAACCCCAACATTTTGCAGATGAGGAAACTGAGACACAGTGAAGTTAAATAATTTATCCAAATTCACACAGCTAATAAGTGTCTAAGGTAGAATTTGAATCTAGGCGCCTCAACTTTAAATCCAGTCCTCTGTTCACTGTGTGTACTTAAATTGAATGCTGATATAGAGCTACTGTCAATACTCATTGATCTTATTCCTCCAGGTTTTATCAAATGACTGTAATGGTTTAGACTTCAGAAGTACCAGATGAACTCATCTTTAGCCATTGTGCCTTTGGCTTCCTCAATAATCTTTCTGAACCAATTCCACTGATTAATTATACCCTTGAAAACAGTTTTTGAAAATCATTCCACTAAGTTCTTGTTGGCCCATGAGAGACCTTGCTTGGCTTTTTAGATCATTTTCCGGCAATGTCTTCCCTATTTCTTATTTTTCCTCCATAACCTAACACATGTTCCTATGAAAATCTAAACTAAACAGTATTAGAATAGATACATAACCAAATTATGCCTACTCTGATATGCAGAGGCCCACTCTGGTATTCTTTTTAGTCTTAAATTCATAGAGCAATACAGGTATGGAGACATTATGGAATAAATGACAAAAGCCCTAAACTTGCAAGGGTTGAGAAGACTCAGGCTCAAATGCTTTTTCTCGCTCTGGATGGAAGTTGTCTATTCCAGGCAACTGTTTCTAAACCAGATAAAAAATCAACTTTAGTTTTAGTTGGAGTCATATTGGGAACAGGGATGGAGTTGAGGAAAGATTGGAGGACAACTGAAAACAAAACTGAGAAGATGATTTCAGAAAAATCAACAATCCTTGAGCCATGCATCAAAGAAGTTAAGGTCTGTTTTGATTTGTTAAATAATAATGAAAGAGACATAGTAAAAAGGAATACTACTAAAGACAACAATATGTAAAGATATTCTTGGAAGGAAAGGAGCAAAAAGAAGGCTCACAAGTCCCTGGTTCAGAAAATTTTAGATCAAAACTGTTGGCATGTTGCCAACTAAAACTAAGGATACCCAGAGCCCAGCTTTAGACTCATAGTCTGAGTCTAAAGCCAAGATTAAGAGAACCAAACAGAGTCAGATCACAATAGGGTAGACAGGTCAAATTTTTTTTCCTTCCCAATTTCGTCCTAGCTACTTAAAAAAAAGTTATGTGTTTTCAATATTTGCTTTTATAATATTTTGATTAACATTTTTTCTTCCTCCCTTCTCCCTAAGATAGCAATCAATCTGATATAGATAATAAATGTAGTCATATTAGCCATATTCCACATTAGTCATTTTGTGAAAAAATAATCAGAATAAAAGAGGAAAACCACAAAAAAAAAGAACAACCAAAAAAGTGAAAATAGTATTCTTTGATCTATATTCAAATTCCATAGTTCCTTCTCTGTATGTGCATAGTGTTTTTCATCATGAGTCTTTTGGAATTGTGTCTTAGATCATTGTATTACCGAAAAGAACAAAGTCTATCAAAGTTGATAACCTGTGTAATGTTACTGTTACTGTGTACAATGTTCTCCTGGTTCTGCTCACTTCATGCAGCATCAGTTCATATAAGTCCAGATTTTTCTGAAATCAGCTTGCTAATTTATTTCTTATAGAACAATAGTATTCCATTACATTCATATATCACAATTTGTTCAGCAATTCCCCAGCTGATAATACTTTATAGTGAACTTTATAAGTAAACTGATTAAAAGTTGAGTAAGAAAAATCAGGAAAATAATACACACATTGTCTACAAAAATGGACTTGAAAGAACAAAAAACACCTAAACACTTAAACCGATCAATCGAAATCAGGGGAAGACTTAAAAATATGTGCTTTCTTTCCTTTGCAGAGGTAGGGGAATATGGGCATGAGTACTGCATACATTGTCAAACTTGGTTGATCTATTGGTTTTGTTTTATTCTTTGTAATAAAAGATTCCTCTAGTAGGTATCAGAACAAGGAAGGAATGATCAGAAATAAAGGTGATTTTTTTAATTAAGATTTTTATAGATAAGTAAGCCATTAACTCCTAAAGCATAAAAGAAAGTGGAAATTACACTGTTTCCCATTCATAGATGCAGCCTTACAAGAAAATTGGGTGGACCCCCCAATATCTCAAGATTTAGGCTGAATTTTAGGCCACCTTAGTTCAGGAATAATTTTAGATATATCATTTAGTCTTACGGTCTTTGTTTAAAGGTCTCCATTTTCAAAGCAGTTCATTTTACTTCTGGACAGCTCAGTTGCTTGCAAGTTTTCTGTAACATCAAAACTAAATTTGTTTCTTTGCAACTTCTACCCATTGCTCCTTATATTTTCCTCAGAGACCAAACAGCAAATCTACTTCATCTATATGGTAGTTCCTGAATTTCTTAAGATAAGTTACATTAAGTTACATTCTTTCCTAAATCATTACTTTTTTTGGCTAAGCCTCCCAAATTTTTATCTTGATTTTCTTACTAGAATCATTTCTTAATTGCTTTAAATATTTCATTTATCCATATCTTAGATGATTTATTTTTCCATCTATGTTGCTGCTGGAACTTGAATACACTTTTTGCTCCAGAGTTTTTTTTTTGTTTGTTTTTTTTTTAAATCATGGCCACTTTTCTTCTTTTTGCTTGATTTGTTTGTTTTATTTTTATTTTCTTTGTTTGGTAGTCAGCCATTTTCTTCTCTGATTTCTGACATTTCAAGAGCCAGTATTATGAACCTAATATTAACAGCTAACATTAATATCATTGTTTTAAGTTTTGCAAAATACTTTGCAGATATCCCATTTTATCTTCACAATAACTCTGATATTTATAAAGTCCCTAATATAGTCCTCACTTTACAGATGAGGAAACCAAATCAGGCAGCTATTAAGCGTCTTGAGACTGAGTTTGAACTGTTTTATTGACTTTAGACAGGGCACTCTATTCACTGCACTACCTAGCTGCTTCTGCCTATTGAAAATATATAATATATATATGTAGCATATGACTGACTTAATCTCTACCTCAATTAACATAAATACAGAAAGTTTCTCTGTTAATTCAAAGTTGTAAACTAGCTACAAATAGGTCCTTAATCAGTTTGAGAGGAGGAATGAAGTACCTGAGTTATACATATGAAAACTCTATTTGGTGATTGGCTGAAAGACTCCACACACCATTGGGTCTGTTTATATGTGGAGCAGTAAACTCAGCAGCTTAAGGAGGCAGACCCTTGTCAAGAGAAGGGTGAAAGGGAGAATTGAGACCAGAGGGATTATTACAATTTTCTCCCTTGACTGACCATGTCATTGGAGAGATTGTACCAAGAGGAGACAGTGCATCTGAAAGGAAGCTCAGACAGGGAGCTCACTTAAGAGGATTCTACAAAGGTTTTGACCATCAAAGTCCAAAAGAGAGCTATAGCTAAGGGGAACTTGATGAGGATTTCATAGTGAAAAAAGAACTGAGTGTAATCTGCCACATTTGTATCCTACATATGAGTCTTAGCACCATGGTAATCTGCATTCGATTCTCATGAGTGCCCAAGGTCTTTTTGGGGGAGAGAATAGTTTTTGTACCAATGGTTCTTACAATTTTTTTTTTTTTGCTGAGGCAATTGGGGTTAAGTGACTTGCCCAGGGTCACACAGCTAGGGAATGTTTAGTGTCTGAGACTAGATTTGAACCCAGGTCCTCCTGACTTCAGGGCTGGTGCTCTATCCACTGCACCACCTAGCTTCCCCTGGTTCTTACTATTTTAATAATTATCTTTTCTAAATTCTCTTCTAACTGAGACAGTCCCAGTAACATCTATGCTCTTTCACTTCTATGGCTATTTCTATGCTCTTTCAAAATGCAGTGATAGCAATATTAAGAATAGTCTGCTCATCAATGAGAAGAACTTCTGTATCAAACATTATAGACATTTTGTAGGTCAATATGTGTGCCTATCCACTCCTTCTAAAAGGAATCCTTTGTGGTTTGATGTGCCAAAGTTCATTTCTAGTGGGCCCTTTCATTCTCAGTATTGGAAACCTTGGCTTATATCAGCATCTTAATAATCTCTTGGTCAGACTGTAATGGGGACACTCCATGTCTTGACTGTACTTTTCACTAACTGATCCCCATACTTGGAGCATTCTCCATCTTCATTTCCACCTTGTGGTTTCTTTTTGACTTCCTTCATGACTCAATACTCAGGAGTTTTTGTCCCACCCTCATCTCATATTGCTTGATTCCTTGCCCTTTACACTGTAGGTAATATGGCTATTTTCATATTGTGGGCCCCATTATGTGAGCTTCTTGAGAGTAAGGACTCTCCTGCATGTAGCGCAGTGCCTGGCAAATAGGAAACACTTAATATTTGTTGACTGACTATACCACAAAAGTAAATAAAGATAGGCTAATTAAGTCTCATTGATGAACCAGGGAGGTGGAAGACAGCAAAGATAAGGACTCTTGGCAAGTAATATTAGAAACCCTGCAGAGTTTCCCTTAAAACCCTGAGGAAAATAGTTTTTGTTCTCTGGTTACTGAACCTGCTAGTCCAGGGAGTAATTTGGGAGTAAGCCCAGAGAGGCAGCCAGGTGGCACAGTGTATAGAGCACTTAAGCCTGACATCAGGAAGATTCCAGTTCAGATGTGCCCCCAGGTGCTTGCTAGCTTACAAGCACTTATCTGCTGCCTTTTTTCCTTAAGATAAAATGTGGATCATAATAACACCTGTGTCAAAGGGGTGTAGTAAGGGTCAAATGATATATTTGTAAAGTACTTAGCACAGTGCCTGGCACATAATAGATGCTTAATAAACATGCCCTTCTCTTCCCCCACAGGGATAACTACAGTAAGGTCTGTATGAATAGGGGAACTTCCATATAAGGAAACTCTCAGCCCAAGTAGGTTGACATTTTTTTCTGCAACTACCCTTAGACAGTTGCCTACAACACTGAGAAGTTAAGTGATTTTGCTAGGGTCACATTGTCAGCATAAGTAATCCTACCTATATATTTTCATTGAATCCCAATATCTCATTAAATCCCTCATTCTAACCCATTGTATTAAATATCTATTAGGTAAACATAGATATATCCATACATACATATAAGTGAAAAAGAAAGGAAGAAAATAGTGATCTGATGATTAATTCTGATGGATGTGGTTCTTTTCAACAATGAGATGATTGAAGCCATTTCCAATGATCTTGTGAAGAAGAGAGCCATCTACACCCAGAGAGGATTGTGGGAACTGAGGGTGGATCACAACATAGCATTTTCACTTTTTTTGTTGCTGTTTGCTTGCATTTTATTTTCTTTCTTATTTTTTCTTTTTGATCTGCTTTTTCTTATGCAAGATAATTGTATATTTATGCCTATATTGGATTTACATATATTTTTACCATGTTTAACATATATTGGCTTACTTGCCATCCTAGGGGAAGGGATCGGAGGAAGGGGAGGGAGAATTGGAACACAAAGTTTTTGCAAGAATCAGTGGTGAAAAATTATCCTTGCATATATTTTGAAAATAAAAAGCTTCAATAAAAAAAAAGAAAAGAGTGATCTGAGATAGGAGTGTGAGTGTGTGTTCAATCACTGAATATAAACAGTTAATTCACACCTTATAGAAAGTGTCCTAATAGAAATGATTGTGGGATTTGGCAGCATAGAATACTATGAGTTCTAGTTCCTGGGGTCAGGGTAAGTCCTTCCTCACTCCTCTACCTTTCTTTGATAAGCCTGGAGCAGGAGCAAGATGCTGGATGGGGGTCTGACTGACTCTAGTCAGTACTTTAAATAGAACTATAATTAGGATACAGGCAGAGGGTGGGTGGGGGCTGGAGGGAGGTAGAGTACTGTGCCTACATCTTTCTCTGCCAACTGCTCCTTTAGCTGGCCTTGATGGATTTTTTCTTAGTCTATGCCTCCATTCCCTTGTGCGCTCCAAAATATAGGAAGTCAGTAAGCATTATGACCATGTAGGAAACATTGAAGATTTTTTTAAAAAGCCAAACAGCCCCTCCCCTTAAGGAGTTCACTTTCTAATGGGAAAGACAACATGTAAACAACTATATACAAAATATTTAGAGGATAAATTAAAGATAATCTCAGAGAGAAGCATTAGCATTAAGGGAGACTAGTAGAAGATTCTTGCAGAAAGTAGGATTTTACTTGAGAATTGAAGGAGGCCAAGAAAACCAAGAGACGGAGAAGAGGAAAGAGAACATTCCAGGCTTGGTAAACATCCAATGAAGAAATCCAGAATCAGGAGAGGAAGTGTCTTGTGCAAGGACAGTTAGGAAGGCCAGGGTCACTGGACCATAGAGTACATGCAGGAGAGTAAGGTATAAAAAGCCTGAAAGATATGAAGGGGCCTGGTTATAAAAGGCTTTAAAAGCCAAATAAAGACTTTTATATTTGGTCCCAGAGGCAATAGACAGCCACTGGGGTTTATTGCATCAAATGGTGATGTGCTTTTTAGGAAGATCGCTTTGATAGCTAAGGGGAAGATGGAAACAAGCAAAGACACTAGAGGCAGGGATACCAAGCATAAAACTCTTTCAGCAGTCTAGACACAAGGTGATGAGTGTCTATACCAGGGTGGTTGACAATTTCTGAAAGAATGGAACAAATATTAAGAGTTGTTATAAAGCAACCAGACTTGGCAACAGATTACATGTGGATGGGTGAGAAAATGAAATTTAAGTATGATATTTAGGTTCCAAACTTGGATGACTGAGAGGATGGTGGTACCTTTGATAAATAGGGAAGATTAGGAAAGATTTTAGAAGAAATTCAGTTTGGGACATTTTTGAGATGTCCAGTAGTTGGAGGAGTGAGTCGAGGTCAAGAGAGAGTTTGGGACTTATTAAATAGAGCTCCAATCATTAGCATAGAGATGACAATTGAATCCATGGAAGTTGATGAAATTACCAGACATCATAGTATGGAAAAAGAAAAGGAGAGAGCCCAGAACAAAGCCTTGGAGGAGACACGTCCCTACAGGGTGTGGCCTGTATGAAATAGCCCACAGAGAAGACAGGACTGGTCAGACCTGTAAGAGGAGAACTAGAGGAAAGCAATGTTACAAAAATCTAGAAAGATGACAGCCTCAAGGAGAAGAGTCTGTTCAATAGTTTCAGAGGCTACATTAAAAAAAAAGGCTTTTAGTTTTGGAAAAAAGAGATCATTAGTAATTTTAGAAAGAGCAGTTTGGTTGAAATGATGAGGTCAGAATTTCCTATTAAAGGAAAATGGAAGGGGAAGTGAACTTTTTATAGTTCATAAAGTGAATTCAATTGATCAGTAAACATTTATTAAGCACCTACTATTTTGGAGATACTTTGAAAAGCATTGGAGATACAAAAAGAGGAAAAAGACAGTTCCTGCCCTTAAGAAGTGTACAGTGTAAAGGGGGATATAACAGTTATAAATACAAATTTTTTAAAAAAATCAACAGAGGGAAGATACTGGAAATGAGGGGTTGGAGAAGGCTTCCTGTGCAAGGTGAAATTTTAGCTGGAACTTAAAAAAAAGTCAGGAGTCTGGAGTCAGAACAGAAGAGGGAAAGCATCCAAGTCATAAGGAGACAGAGAAAATATTCAGTCAAGGGATAGTATGTGGTGAAGCAGCCAACAAGGCCAGTGTCATGTTGAAGAGTACATGTCTGGAAGTAAAATGAAAGATTAGAAGGTAGGAAGGGTCTAGGTTATGAAGGGTTTTGAATGCCAAATAGAGCATTTTGTAGTTGATTCTGGAGGCAAAATGAAGTCATTGGATAGTAAGGGAATAGCATGATTAGCCTTGCATTTTAGGAAAATCATTTTAGTGGTTGAATGGAGGACAGATTGGAATGAGAGAGTGGAGGCAGCAGATTATTGCAATGATGTCATAAGGTGATGAAGGCCTGCACTAGGAAGGTGGCAGTGTCAAAGGAGAGCATTATTGGAGAGATTTTGCAAAAGGTAAAATCAACAGGTCTTAGCAACAGATTGGATATGGGAGACAGAAGGATTGTGAAAAAGAGACGAATAGAGGACAACTAGCTTGTGAGCCTGAGGGACTGGGAATGGTGGTTTTGCCCTTTTCAGTAATAGGGAAATTAAGAAGGTGGGGAGGAGTTTAGGGGAAAGATAATGAGTCCTGTTTTTGGACATACTGAGTTTAAGATGCCCGCTGGAAATCCAATTTGAGATGTTTGAAAGGGAATAGGATATGTGAAATTGGAGGTAATGGAGAAATTGAGGCAGGATAGGTAGATTTAAGAATCATCAGCATAAAGATGGGTAATTTAAATCCATGGGAGTTGATGAGATCACCAAGTGAAGTAGAACAGAGGAAAAGAAGAGGACCCAGGACAGAATTCTGAGAGACACAAAGGGCGTGATGGGGAGGAAAATCCAGTAAAGGAGACAGAAAAAGTAATCAGGTAAGTAGGAGAAAAACCAAGAGAGAATGGTGTCCCAAAAGTCTAGAGACAAAAGTCTATCAAGAAAGAGAAAGAGTGATCAATAGTGCTAAAGACTGCAGAGAGGTGAAAGAGATGAGAACTGAGAAAAGGTCATTGGATTTCACAACTAAGAGATCATTAGTAACTTTGGAAAGGGAAGTTCCAGTGAAATTATACTTCAACCATCCAGGCAGGCAATGAGAATGGCCTACAATGTCCATATAAAAGACAAAGGGTTACTCCCTGCAGCTAGCTACAGCGAGATGATTCCTTGACTGCAATCAGAAACTAATGTCCAAGGGCCACATGACGATCAGTGGGTGCAGCAGCTAGTATATCAGATGATTGAACTGTGCAGGAAGAAGTGCATGACCAAACCTGGGCCTAAGTTGGACAATTAAACTGAAACCTATTTTGTGAAATGCAATATGTTGACACAATCATGAACCCTGGATTGAACCATTGTAGCAAACATAAAAGTTCAGGCCAACTTTCTCAAAGATCTTATCTAACCTATTTCAGCATAACTATCTCTGTTCCCAAGACAAAAAAAAACCCAAAAAACCCCACCAAAATACGGCCTGGGTGTGAAAGAAAAGGCTGTGGAGAAGTTGACTCACACCTTTTATCCTAGCCTTTGGGATATCCTGTTATCTGAATGAACAAAGCATAGTTTTGTGTGTTTGAAGGTGATGTATATGTGTATGTATTACATATGTATATATACATGTACATTTATAGTTGTGTTGTATGTGTATTTTTAATACTAATTTTGTGAAAATTACAGATTCTTTAAGGGGAAACTATTAGATACACACTTTTAATACACAGTTTTCTTCTATTATTGAAATAAAAACCTTAGCTTCAGGTTGGGAGGAAAAAAATTAATGTCTAGTTTTAGATAGATGTGCATGCTATTCAAAATTACCTTTTTCTGGTGTTCAAATTTAACAAAAAAATTTTTTTCTTAAATTTAAACAAACATTTACTCTGTACAAGGCCTGCATAGGTCCTTAGTTAAAAAACTGAGAAAGACATAATAAGACAAGATGTCTGCTTTCATTAAGGTCAAAATCCATCCAAGTGAACTTCAAAGATCAAAATGCTTCCAGAGAAGAGAGAAGTCAGATAGAAGTAAAATCTGTTGCTTTCCAATACAGAGAAACAAGAACCTCCTACAAGCTTTTTCTACTGCCTTTGTACAGTGTCTAGTGTATTGACATTTGTACCTATGCATAAGTATAGGACTACAGTAAAAGCTTAGAATGAATATATTTTATTGTATTTGTTGTTGAGTAGTTTTTTTCAAGTTATCATAGTTCATATTACCATGTATATTTTACAATTTTAGTATACTTGACATATTGGTTTCAGGGATTACAAAGAAAAATTTCAAACTTGGATAGTAAACTGAACAGAATTAAGAAAAATGTACATTTATTACAACAATGTCACTAAAAAAGAACAATAAATGAAACTAAATGCTGCATAGTTATAGTGACCAAATGATCAATTATAATGGCCTTGGAGGGGGGTGGAGCCAAGATGGCGGAGTGAAAACGTGACTCTCTGCGTCCTACTCTCAAATCAACAATAAAATAAGCCTTTGAACTGATCTTCAAGTCAACGAATCCAGAAATATTTGGACACTGCTTGCTGATATCTCTGAAGAACTTCATATCAGGTTTGTCTAACTAGGACAGAGGGATAAACACTGGACTCATTGTTGGCCAGAAGTGACGGTGGGACTCAGCTCACTGTGGCAGAAACTTCAAACTCTAAACACCTGGAGTTTATCTGAGGCACGAGGGACACTCTGCCCTGATTGAGGGCAGGTGTTCTGGCAGACTAGCCTTGCTTAAGGAGTAATTTGGATTTAGTCCTAGCCCCCACCGGCCCAGCACCTTAAGTTAATTCGCCAAATTGCCCCAAGGCAAAGATCTTCAGCCGCCATTTTTCCGAGCCTTAAAGAGACATCCACACTGTCTAAAAAAAAAATGAAGAAGCAAAAGAGAGCTCTCACCATGGACAGCTTTTATCGAGAGAAAGAAGGGATGACCCCAGATCCAGAGGTTCCTTTAGACATAACTCCAGAAGAAGTTATTAAGGACCATCATTGGTCCCTTTTTCAAAAAGCCTTTCTGGAAGATTGTATAAAGAACCTCAAAAGAGAGCTGGAGGATAAATGGGAAAATAAACTGAAATCAGTGCAAGAAGGATATGATGCCCTGCAAAAGAGATATAAAAGACACCAATTTATTGAAAAATAAAATTAGTGAAGTGGAAAAAGAGTGCAATGAACAAAAAAATTCAATTGGCCAGTTACAAAAGGAGCTTAAAAAGGTAACTGAAGAAAACAACACTTTAAAAATAAGAATTGAACAAATGCAAGTGAATGACTCAACAAGACTTCAAGAATTAGTCAAACAAAAACAAAAAAATGAAAAACTAGAAGAAAATATGAAATATCTCCTAGGAAAAACAACTGACTTGGAAAATAGATCCAGGAGAGACAATCTAAGAATTATTGGACTTCCTGAAAGTCATGATGAAAAAAAGAATCTAAACACTATCTTCCAGGAAATCCTGAAAGAAAACTGCCCTGAGATTGTAGAATCAGAAGGCAAAATCACCATTGAAAGAATTCACCGATCACCTCCTGAAAGAGACCCCAAAATTAAAACCCCAAGAAATATCGTGGCTAAATTTCAGGACTATTGCACCAAGGAAAAGATTCTGCTAGCAGCTAGAAAGAAACAATTCAAATACCGAGGATCAATAATTAGAATCACACACAATCTGTCAGCCTCCACATTGAAGGATCGAAGGGCCTGGAACCAGATATTCCGAAGGGCAAAGGAACTTGGATTACAGCCAAGAATAACCTATCCAGCTAGAATGAGCATTATCCTCCAGGGAAGAAGATGGTCATTCAATGATATAGGTGAATTTCACCTATTTCTAATGAAAAGACAAGATCTGAACAAAAAATTCGACATCCAAACACAGAACTGAAGGGAAGCATAAAAAGGTATAATGGCCTTGGAAAAAGGGATGAAGAAATGCACCTCCCCCCTTTCACTAGAAAGGTGGAAAACTACGGGCAAGGTACATGACATATATTTTCAGACAAAACAGATATATTGGCTGGTGGGACTAAACTTTTTTTTTTCCATTACAAAAGAAAAGCTCACTAGGTGGAGGGAAAAGGAAAGAAGACATTCAGAAATTACTTGATGTAAAAAAAAAAAAAGGCATCAAAAACAAATCATTGTGAGGAACCCAACTAACTAAAGTAATTCCAAAAGCATATAAGATAAAACTGAAGATTCTACAATCTTCCGCACCAGTAAAATCTCTTAAAAATAGGGAATACGTATAAGAAATAAAGCAATTTTGGCTGCCACCATGGTCGAACACAGTAAGAATTCTGATAAAATAATAGCTCATTGAACTAGCTGCAGAGAAGGCTAATCCCTAGTGACTAATTCACAATTGCCAACACACTATGGCTGGGCAGTATCAAAATAGATGACTTAGAAACTTTATTACATGAGGAATTCACAGAATAAAGAAGGAATAATTAAGTGTATGGGCCATGAGTCAAAGAAAAGTTATAAAAAGGAATCGAAGAGAAATAATTAACAGAACAAGGGAGATAAGTCATTTTTAAGAAAAGCTGTAGAAAAGGAAATAAAATCACAAAATAAGTTTGAGGATGAGAGGAGATATTTTATTTGATTTCTTGATTGAAAGGAAAAAAGTGGGATTTTAGTTGGGACCTGAAGGAAACCAGGAAACAGAGTGAAGAAACAGAACTGCAGATAAGGGGATCAGCCAGTAAAAATGCTTGGTCAGAAAATGGAATCTTTTGTGCAAGGAACAGGATCAAGAAGTCTATAAAGGTAGGATAGAACAAGTTTTGAAAGGCTTTAAAGTCAAGCATATTTTCTAATGGGAAGTTTCTGGAGTTTATTGCTTCCTATTATACTGAAAAGTATTGGCCATTCAGTGCTAGCTCAGGCTTGTGAAAAGTGACTTCATTTTACATGCTTTCCAAATTATAGATGGTAAGGTTCCCTTACCTCAGCCTTGCTCTGACTTGTCTACATTGTCCATTTTATTTAGCTATAACAAACCTGGATTTTCAGAAATATTCAAAACAAATCTTAAATATCATCCTATGTTTTTGCCTTGTTTATTGCCTTGATTATTTGGAAGTTTACAAATTGCTCTATAATGTGAGAAATGCTTATCTGCGTATAACTAAAATATCTAATTTAAACTTCAATCTGCTATCTAAATATGAAAGTAATACAGTAAAACTATAAGGTTCCCATTAATTTGATAGACATTTCTGGAGTCTACTTTTGTCACATAATGATTACATTTTGATTTTTTGCTTATGTAGCAATCCATATTGAACACTGGATGAAAATATATTCCATTTATATTCAGTGTTTATTTGGCCTTCTTTTTTTTGCTGAGGCAATTGGGGTTAAGTGACTTGCCCAAGATCACACAGCTATGAAGTGTTAAGTTGTCTGAGATCAGATTTGAACTCAGGTCCTCCTGACTTCAGGGTTGGTGCTCTATTCACTGTACCACCTAGCTGCCCCCAGCACATGCCCTTCTTAACAAGAATATATGCATGTAAAACTTTGGTCAACCAGAAGATATGCTTGTTCTGACAAAACATATTAGGAAAACAAAGCAGTATAACATTTCAGTCACTGAAGGTGATTTTAAACTAAATTCTATTTTTTTAATCATTTGATTTTATATGGGATGCTTGATTTATTTGTACATAGAATGCTTATACATTACTTCCTGTACTAGAAATTTGCATATTACCTTCTCCAGGTCAAAGAGTTTGAGAAAGTAGAAATGAATTTGGTAATTTTGAAGTCTGAAGCATTACTCTTAATTACTTTTTACTATATAACACAATATTCATATGATCAAAACATTCTTTCAAAGGTTCCAAGTATTCTCTTGCAAATTGTTACTTTTTTATTAACTCATTGTGATGCTGACATAAGTGCATGCCTGAGATAAGGAAGGGATTAGAGAATTTTTGGTTAATAACTTGACAATTAGAAGATACTTAGATTTTAAAAAATAATTTTCCTTATTTTGTTGTTTAAGTAGGGTTTGACTCTTTGTGATCTCTTTTGGAATTTTCTTGGCAGAAATATTACAATGGTTTATCATGTTTTTCTTCAGCTCATTTTATAAATGAGGAACTGAGGCAAATAGGATTAAGTGACTTGCCCAGGATCACACAGCTACTGTCTGACCGAATTTAAACTCAGGAAGATGAGTCTTCCTTATTCCAGGACCAACACTTTTTCTACTGTATCACATTGCTGCCCTGTATTTTCCATATGCTACAATATAAATTATAGGCTAATTTGCAAATTTTAAATTCCCTTACTGCCTCATCTATTACTTAATGTTAAGAAAGCTGGTAAAATAAAGACTACCTTTATACATTTTGCATACTTGTATGAATTTTTTAAATTCCTGTAAGATATTGATATTGTATATTAAAAACCTAAATCTTTACTTGAAGCCATGAAGGTAAGAGATTGCCTGGAAATTTGCAGGGAAAAGACCCCATTACATAACAAAGATCTTTAATACTGCTCTTAAATGTCAGTTTCCTTCAACTTTGGATTCATAAATTCCATTCTAAAAACTAGGGATTAAGATTATGACAGAAGGGCAAAGTACTTGAGCTGATTGATAACCTTGAATATTGAAAAGGTAAAAAAAAAAAAATGCAGTCTGTAACCTTAGAAATATTGGGCCATTTTGCTGATCTTAAACTGTGCATTTTCTTTGAGATTTGTTTCTTTGTAAAATCTCAGTTTATTAATTTATATGATTTAAAAATAATGTAATTGATTTTTGCTTTAAAATGTATTATGAATTATATGATAAAAATTCAAAATAATGCCAATATCTTTGGACTCAGCAAAAATAACCAATTAACATGCATTTATTAAGTGCCTACTATGTGCCAGGCACTGTGCTAAGTGCTGGAGACATAAATATAATGAATAAAACAATTCCTTTCCTCAAGGAGCTGACATTTTAAGGGAGGAAGAGTGGGAGTGAGATACCTTCTGAAGATGTTCCTGATATTGTATTATCATGTATTGTGTTACAATTATAAAAGAATACCGATAACTTGTTTTATTAATGCTAGCACAGTAACAACTATACTTACTTTAAGGGGAAAGCAGTGGAATTTACAGTATGAAGTAGAGTCTTTTGGATCTATAAACTTAGCTTTTGTGATCTTTTTGATCCAAGGAAAAGTGTTTCTGCTGACATATCACCAGTCTGTCATGCAAGAGGAAAATGTCAAATGCCCCTATATAGTGTACTACCCAGCACCACTAACATGTCAGATCAGTTCCTGGTGAGTATAGATTACTGGTGAGATTAGAGTTGCAGACCAAGAAAATAATGATAAGATCACTTTGATTTATTCCCTTATTTTTTTTCTTCTCTCTTTGAAAAGGGAATTTCCCCAACTGTGAGACCATGGTCTGATTTTTATACCTATTCAGTAATGTGGAATTGTTATGTTATAAATTGACTGTTCACATTATTTTCTGGCCTCAACCTAGGATCAAAACAGAGCTAAGAAAATTTTGTTTCAATTTGTTTTATGACTTAGACCCAGTAGAAGTTTATATTATCATTGGAACTCCTTTCTGATAGTAAATCCCTCTGACCAGTAAATGCTTTCTGGTATTACCATGTCATTAATTACATTACGTCTGAACTATCAGTACTGGGGATAGAGTTGGAAATTTTCTTGTAAGAATAACTAAGTCATTTCTCCAAAATTTAAGCAGTCCCAAGTACTCAAGAATATTGATATGGGATATAAAGCCTACCAAATATTTCATGGTGCCATGTGACCATGCTACCATTTCATCCTAGGAGACTGGCTCCTTATAAAGAACATTTAGGGGAAATTTTCATTGAGTCTTTATTAAAAAGGACTTCCACCCATGATTTCAGAATATGAGTTCCAGACTGTTAATAATGGTGTCACCTGTGAGTCAGTGAAGACCTTCTACAAAGGATTGAAGGAACTCTTATAGGGATATGGGATCAAAAACACTTGTTTGGTAGCATGATCCAAAGTGGGGATGGGAATTATACCCTGGAATAAGAGGACCAGTCAGTTCTCATATCTATGAAATAAAATAGAAGTGACCATAGATCCATGCTTTACAATCTCCTTATTATTTCTAGGTAATAAATAGCCAGTATAGATTCCAAGTAAGGCAGTCTTCCAAATGTTCCATCCAATCATCCCCAATGTATTATGTAACTCTGGGGACCTCTTCTAAATTCTTTAACTTATCCTTGCTTTAGGACAAAGTCAACAGCCTTGCATGAGTCATTCTCCATAGCTGCATTGTCTTTGTCTTCCTCCTAGCACAGCAAAGTGAGGGCAGGATGGGGAAAGGGGAAAGGATTTAGTGTTCTTGCATATATGTCAGTGAGTTCAGTCTCATTGAGACTAATAAAAACTAAATAGTTCAACCTTTAACTTTCAATCTTGAGTATAGCCCTTGGGGAAGTTCCCCTCAGCACAACTCTTGGTCCTGGATCATTATCTTTCCAAAAAGGGAAGCTGATCCTTTTCCTCTTTTTCCCAGTGAAAGGGATCTGGTATTGTTTCCACAGGTCAGTAGACCTTTTTACATGACCTCCCTCACTGCTGAGTCTAGTAATAACCAAGAACAATTTGTCCTTTTGAATATCAAATATGAGTATGTCATCTTTGAAAGACAAAAAGAGGAAATTATAAAATCCAGCTTAGCTGAAATTCTTTCACTTAAAAAACACAAAACCAAAACTGCTTGCTATTAAGCTACAAGCAGTGGAAGAACTTGCCTTTCTCACTTCAGCATCCTTGAGTTGTTTCATGTTTCTCTGCTAAGAGAGCTGTTACCTACAAACATCCTGTTGCTCTACTTGTGAAGTTTTCTTTGTCTTCCTGCTTTGTATATGGAGTTGTAAGTCTGATCCCTAGAGTGAGACACCCTCTAAAAATAGGCTGTCTCCTAGCTTTTTGATATGCTTTAAACAATCTAACCGGCCAACCACAGAGTGGTATTTACTATATGTATGGATAGTGGGTCCAGAATTGAACAAATGGAGGAGAGTGGATTGGCTTTTTTTTTTTTTCCAGGAACCTGCAAAGCTCCTTTAGTAACTCCCTACTTGCTATGAAACAAAAGGTCTATTTTTTTCCATTAAATACCAACATTCTATTGGCATTGCTTTATAGCAGTGAAATATAGAATACAGTAGCCCCCAAAGAATTAAAAATGAGTATTACATAACAGACCTATGGTGAGTATGAGCAAGCTGCATTACATAGTGAATGAGGCACCTTCAAAAATAGGAATAAAGTGATATGAAGGAATTGTATGACAAGAGAAGACAGGCTGGTCACGTGACAAGAGTGAGGAACGTGTAGAGGCCCCTCAAGATTCTGATTTAGACCCTGAGTTTTCCTTCTTTCCTATTTCACTAAGTGATTTCATCAGCACCTATGGTTTCAGTTACCATCTCTATGCAGATGAGTAAAAGATTTACTTCTCTAGCACTAGCTTCTCTCCCAACCTCCAGTGTTGCCTTTGTTAGACAACGTAAGCTGAGTATCCCACAGACATCTTCATTTCAATGTGTCCAAAATTGAACATATTCATATATAAAAAAATAAATTTTGCGTTCGTTCTGATTGTCTAGTCCTATTCAGGTCCTAGACTACTAAGACCCATGACAAGAAGTTAGTGTAATTAAGATTTTTTTTTTTTTTTTAGGTTTGCAGAAAATTGTATTGGTAGTTTATTTGTCACTCCATTGCATGTTATCACTCCATATGTTCAGAATGAGTTAAAAGTATTGTCCAGTATTGTAAATAGGGTGACACAACAATGGTACTTAAACCACATTTTGAAAGGTTAAACACATTAAACAGAGGGCACATGCCATGCTTAACATACAACACATCGAATGATTAAGGTCCCTTGACACTAAGATAATTAATAGTGAGCCTGATATTCTCTCTAAGAAGTTTCTAATCCATGTCAAGCTCCTTTTAAGGAATTATGGACACTTAACATGCAAGAGAAATCCATATAGCAGAGAGGGCATAAAATTAGGTCAGGTCTGCACTAGGGAATGGCCTTATTGGGCAAAAAAGAGCCATTAATGATAATTCTCCACTGTATGGACTCCAGAAGGAAAGGAAATGCTTTTCCCTAACAAAGAGAAACAAGATTTAGGGGCACTCTTTAATGTACTGTTGGTAGGACTTTTTTAGAAATAAGTATTTCTTTCACATTTTTTTATTTACATGGTCCTTATACTGTGAAAAAATATTTATCTACCAATTCTATTTGCTTCAATAGAAAATAATGCTAGTAGTATGGTCAAAGGCAAATTATCAGTAGTCCAAACAAAATTATGAATTAGCTAATCAAAAAGAAATCTATTGGCAAGGTAGATGCTTTAAATGAAAAGACGTTCAATTTTTGAAACAAGAATGCAGAAAATGGAAAACAATACACAGACAAAATATTATTTAAACAGATGAAAGTGCCCTCCCAAGTACATTTTGAAAAGAATGCTGTTTTTTTAAAGCTTGCCAAAGTCTGACAATGCTTAAAAAAATAAATAAATAAATGACCAACGTTCAAAAGGCTACTTAGTACTTGTCCAAAAATTCTATATGGAACTCTTTAAGTTAGAATAAACTAACTCAAATTATTTGTAAGCCACTTCTGAAAAAATAGTCTAACATAACTAATTACTTCAAAAATTGCTTCATGTCAGGGGGATGGGGAGATAAGCGATATTTTTGTGCTTTACTCACGTTCCTTCTGAGTTGAGAGAAAAATGGTTGTATTTTTATATCATTCTTAGATGATTCAAATCACAAAGGCTGAGCAATATACTTAAGAAAGTTTTCAAGACTATGCCTGATCTGTTTTTTTTTTTAAAGGAGAGGTTGCTGATGATAATTTGTTTGCTGTTGTGCAACTGAATGAGCTGGAACTGTCACAGGAAAGCCTGTTACTTGAGGCAAACTGGATGTAGTGTTCTGATAAGATGACATATCCACAGACATTCCCATCTGCTGTGTGTAAGAAGCTGGAAGAGTAGCTGATTGAAGGGTAGAGTTCTGGTTCATATATGTGGGATTGGAAACCGTATCTACTCCAGTGCTTAAATATGGAGTATGAGTAGGCTGTGTTGTTACTGAGGAACTTATATTTGGAGGCAGAGATCTCAGAGGGCCAATGTGATCTGGTCCCAGACTATATCCTTGGGGAACAGTGATTTGATGAATGCCCTGAACCATGTAGTTTCCACCATGGTGTTGACCAGGATATGCTTGTACTGGGATACCAGCTGATGTAGGTGGATAATGTGATAGAGGATGGAGCTTTGAGTAGACAGAATACACAGGTGCTTCATTCACCAACTTGTTGTATAGTTCTAAAGCTTCTAGAACTTTTACATTCAATTCAGACAATTCTGAATGTTTCCTATCAATCTCTTCAAGTTTTTCATCTATCATAGGGCCCATCTGTTGACAGATATCTTCCAGGTCTAGCAGATCTTGGGAATCAGGCTTTGAATCCGTAGGATCTATACTCTGAAGTATTTGTAGTGCTTTATCCATCTTATCCTCATCTATATGAACTGGTTCAGGCTCTGATTTTCTAATTTCTTCTGCAGCATCATCAATTACATTTGTTCTGTCCACAGCTGCTATTTCAGATTCTATGTTTAAATTAGGTGATACAAAATTTGATGGAAAAAGTCCTACTCCCCTATGATTTTCTCCTTTCCACCAATTGGCATCACTGTCATCCAAGACAATAATAATTTCACCACTTTTAAAGGTGAGTTCATTGTCCTCAACTGCTTCAAAATCATACAAGGCTCTGACTTTTTTGGAAACCTTATGATTATTCAATTGAATTTCTGCTGATGGATATAAGGATTTCGTTTCTGTGTGCTGTTGCTTCTGTTCTTGCAAAGATAATTCAATAGCTTTAGCTATATCTTCATCTTCTTTGCTTTTATTGGACGATGTACCATTCTTAGCAGCATTTGAAAGCGTCTGTAATCCTGTTGAAGGAAAAGTAATTCCTTCTTCTTTCATGGCCTGGGATACTAGTCATTGAGGGGTATTGATGACATAAGGAAGGTACTAATTGTGGTTGGAGATTAATATTGGGGAAATAGACCAGAGTGGGGGCTGGAAATATAGTTGCAGATATCAGGCTAAACTGTGGATCTTTCTGGAATTCTTCTGACCACTCCACCATTAGAGATTTCAGCTTTTCACATACTTTTGGATGAGCCTTATTTTTTATCACTCCACGTACTTGTTGCAAAATCACGAGAACACACTTCTAAATGAAATATCTTTCCACAATTTGATACACAGGCTCCAAGAAGAGTTAGTGCTTGCAGAGCAACATGAGGAACTTTATGATTTACCCTTTTCATTATGGCTTTTAGACAGTCTCTTGCTCCATTAGGAGTACTCCCAACTTTATCACATATATCCATAATAAGCCCCCAGTCTTCACTGGTGTTATATTCATTTGTAGCCTTTTCTGATTGTTCTAATAAGTTTGAACAAGAAAAGGCCTCTATTTGCTGCTTCAAACTTAAAAAAAAAAAAAAAGCCTTAGAGTAACCTCTGGCTATAGTCTCCTGAACATAATCTATTCTTATACCAAAGGTCTTACGCGTCATTATCCTACACAAGAATGCTTAATAAATGTTTGGCATGATATAGCTGAAAATAGTTGATTTTAGAATGAAGACTTGGTTTCAGATCCAGGCTCTTCCATGTGCTTGGCATATGATTGACAACTGAGATGTAGAATGAGGATGTTGGAGTCTATGATCTTCAAGTTTTCCTCTAGTTGAAAATCAACATCCTGCTCAAAAGGATTAGGCGTGAACAAGGGCATCTTGCCGCGACTAGGTCAGATCCTGTGAGGCGCGATAAGAACGGCAGAGGTGGCGGTGGTAGTGGCGGCCTGTAATTAAGATTTAATCTGACTCCATCCCTACAAGCTATTTTACACAATAGTCATGTAGTCCACAGCTCAATCCATTGAGAATACTTGCCAGGATCCCTACCTCTCAATGTACCTTTTATTATCAGATTAACTGCCTCAAGTCCAGAGACACATGTCATTCTTATAGTGGATAGTGAAGCAGAAAAACATCATTCCACAGGAGCCAGGAATTCATCTATGGGGCCATTTGGGCTAGTGAAGGAAATAGGATTTTAAGGCTAGGACCAGATGCCTCCACCTCCCTAAAGAAGTTGGAATCTATTTGTGAAGGACCCTAACACTTGACAAACCAAGCAAGCATTTCCATTTAATAATAGCTTCTTATATCTGACTCACCTTGTTTCAGGGGCCATCTTATATCACCAAATTAATTCCTAACAAAGAGGCAACTCTGGACAAAAGCTCCAGATCTTATGACCAGCATTGTGAATGGCTGATTCAGGAGCTTATGGTTCTAAAAGACCAGTAACCAATTAGCCTGGTTGTCCCTTGATGCTAGCAAAAGCTCCACTGTCTTCATAAATGACATATGGCCATCTTAAGAGTTATTAGGGACAAGTAAAACTATTGGATGGCCCAGAGTAGGTCTTCCACATTCTTCTGGTTGTTACTCAAAAGAGACAGACTCTGGAGCTTTCCATTAAATGAGAACTGGCAGGATATCTAGTTAAATATGAGTTATCCAAAATTCATAGTATCTGGGTCTCCTCTTTTTTTTAATGTGAAGTATCAGTAATTTATTCTGAACTGAGTCCAGAATTATCTAGGTTCTTCATTCATTGTATCTTCCAAGCCTTAACTGGGTAGACTAGATTCTGGATTTTCTTATGGTTAATCCCCCTATTCCTTATAGGCCTTTATCCAACATAGGGTGCCTCCCCACCATGGTCTCATGCAGCCCAATCAATAACATGTCATAAATGTAGTGGTGAACAATGGTGCCTTCATGAAGTGGAGCCTCTCTCGGGTTTCTGCCTGACAAGCTGTGGCAGTGATGAGGGAGAGTTCAGTAGCTCTGGAGAATAATGAAAGCGTACTGGACCTCTTTCCAGGTGAAAGGAAACCACTTCTAACTAGTTTCAGCCAGAGGAAAAGAGAAGAAAACATTGGTAAGACTGATAACCCCATACCACTTACCCAGGCCGGGGCTACCTGGCATGACAATGCTCATGTTCCTTAAGGCACCAAGAGACATCCATCCTCTTCCTAAGCCATAGTTAGGGGGTTCAATGTAGCAAAGTACTGGGGTCTTCATCTCTCAGTGAAAAGAAAATAACTTTTTACACCCTGCCTCTGTGGCCCCAAAGATCTTGATGCTGTTTTGTACTAAATAAATGAAATGGTTCAGGCAACTCAATTTCCATTTGGTGCAATTGACCTAGAGGCTCTCAAAAGAGCTGGTGTAGGGAACATCTCCTAAGGGCTCATGATAGCCCTTCTTTTAGATGCTTTAGGATTTAAAGGAGCTGAAATGCTCTTACTGTCCTGGTGCTGCATGTCACGACACAATTTAACAGTATCCAAAAGGCTGGCAATGAATTACCTCTTTCAAGATCATGTCTCAGGAGCTTCTCCCAAAGTTAACACTGACAGATGTCAGATACATGGGGAAAAGTAAATGTTTTTAAAAATACCAATAAAAATTCATTTTCAATAGTGTAGTTACCTGGGATTACAATTTTGGTTGTTTTCAGTTATGTCTGATTCTTAGCTTGGCAGGTACAACCCCAGTAAGTTGGCTGGACTTGTATTCTCCTATTTTCCTACATAGTGACCATGATGTTCTGATAGCCTGAGACTAAGGTCCTACTGGATTCAAGCCCATTACCAGAGCAGCTTCTGGCTTCTATTTCCCTGGTCCTTCACCAAAGCACCTGCAAAACTGGGTTGGGTATAGGCTTACATGTTATACCATTACTCACAACTCTGGAAAGCTGTTTTCTTGGACAGTCCAGAACTGTCCTAGCTGCTTCACTTTGTTCTTAATTGTCCTATCCGATCCCTTTTTAGATTTTGCTGGAATTAATGTGGAATCTTTCACAATGCCATTTTAACTAGAAGCAATAGGTTAACTTTAGGTTGTCTATCTGCAAGATATTACTTTAATGTGTTTTCTTTCTAGAAGGATATGGCAGATCGGCTACCAGTGAGATAGGAGTCCTTTGTTGACTTTGTGTGGAACTGGGTCTTTCCTAATTGTGAATGCCCTTCTACTTCTGCTTGTGACATCTGACACTACTTCATGCTTTCTGGTACAGGATATAAAATTCAGACTGTGGGTCTTGCAAGAAACAAAAACGTAGTTCTTTCATTATTAGGAACCCAAACTTAGATTTTGTGGAACTTACAATTTGTTCTTTCTCTTATTCACTATTTTATCCAATAAACTTTTGTGGAGGACCACTGTATGTAAGACCTTAATGTAAGATTCTGCCACTGAAAGGACTTACCATTTAAAGTGGGATGACTAAACTGTATATAACTTACAAAAGTAGTTTTTTTTTTTTCCATAAGACTATGGTCAGATATTTTCTTCACTGATACATGATCCCATCATTCTATGGAATTTGAGATTTAGTTACACATATGGGAAACACTTTTGTTTTAGGATTCTTTAAATTTTCAAAAGTGTAGTATAGTGGGAAGAGCACCGATTCTAGAATTGGAAGACTTGGGTTTAAATCTTACCTCTGCTGCTTACTACTTATACTAACTGCAACAGACTATTTAACCTACCAAGTATTGTTTCCTCACTTATAAAATATAGGAGTCAAGGTAGATGATCTTCTCCAGATCTACTGATCTTAAATAAATCAAACTTGTATTTTAATGAGACTTGGAAGTAACCCTGTTTTGTTTTCCTCTAGCACTACATGGCTTCTAGCTATTGTAGAGGCTGTTGTTTGCTAGAGAAAAACTTTTGCTCTTAATACTCTTTTCCCCCTTAATTGAACAATCAGGAATGAGTCACAATACTTCTAAATATTGTTGAAGACTTCACAATGACAATGAAACATTCCACTTCAGATGCTACAGAATCACTTTCCATTTTACTGCTTAAAGCTCTTATTTATGGATGTTTTGTCCTTTGTGTGATGAGTGAAATAGTAAGCAACTCTTTGATGATTCTACAGCAGGTCCTGTTGGCTAAAGGTTCGTCTACTCTTTGCCTATTGATTTAATTTAGCTTTATCCAACTTATAACTGAGCCTTGTTTCATTTCAGCTTTATTTAAACCTAGAGAAAAACTCAGGTAATATCAATTTCATTTCCTTGCCTCCTAACCCCATGAAAACTATTCAATGTCATTTCAAAATATTTTTTATCCTTTCATTTTTTTTGTCTGTTCCCATCCCTGGTTCCCAAAAATCAAGTGTGAAAAATAAGGTTTATTTTAAGTATGAGACATTCAGTAAAATGCTCCTCTTTCTCAGGTGAATTTACATTTTTATGATAAATTTGGTGAAAGAAACATACATTTCTTTGTTGTCCCTGAGATGATTGGATTATTCACATAAGATAACTAAGAAAGTGTCACTGAAATACTTTACCAATATTTTGCTTTCCAGGCCTGGAAGTCTGAGGACATGCATAGATTTTTTTCAGGGTTGGTCAGTTTGGTCAACACTTTACTGGGCAAATATCATACATCACTATTTTGGGAGAATATGGTTGGTAATAATAACTGCCATTATGGCATTCACTTTTCTCTATTGAATGTTTTAAAAAGACAAGGACAAGAATCACACATGAAAAGACACATGGATTGCAACATGAACTTGTGAAAGGGCATCCATATTAATAAAATCAGACACCTCAAGGTACTGGGGGTCATGGGGAAGCACAAATGGGTGGATACATATGGAAAGAGTAATGAAACATTTTCTATGATAGTCCCTATGTGAAAACCGATCAGTCAAAAACCTAGGTAGTCTGTTCTCAGGGTTTCTTTCCAAAGCTTTTGCCAGTCAAAAGGTCTTCTCTTTTAGAGAGTTGGCTAGGGCCTTAATTTGCTCCCAATTTCGGATCCTTTTTTAGGCTTGACATTTAAGAGATGTCAGAAATACAAGTTCACTTCTATTTAACTAACAGTCTAGGGATAAGCATTGACAAGTTAGAAGATGCCCCCTCTAAGATTCCTCAGTACTAAGTAGAAAGGAGCATCTCTTTATGACAAAGTAGTTTATTCACACAATTCTCTTTCATGAAATGATCATGTGAAACTATAAGCATCATCATATTAAGAATTGAATTGGGCAACTGGCTTAATAGGCAGCCAAGCTATGCTCCTATCTTACTCAATTTATGGAAAACAGCATTAATTGCAACACTTTCTTTAATCCAAAAGATTAGTGTGGGTACTTCTCTAGTCAGCCTCAGGTGGGATTTCTCAAGTACTTAGAAGCAGGGAGCTCTGTGTCATTTTTCAAGAGAGCTCAACCTATCAGATGCGTGAGCAATAGGAGCATTTGAGGAACAGTCTTATAAAAAAGACAGATGATTAGTTTAAGATACATTAGGAAAGAGAGAAAGGGGGTGGTGGTATTAGAAAAGGTACATATTCAAGTATTAAGTAATGAAAGACTAATTTCTTATATCCTTTATAAACTGACTTCTAAGACCATTACAGAAAAGGAATTCCAAAGATGGAATCAATAGTAGCCATGTTTTCAGCCTCCTCAAGGTCCTATAAAGGAGTTATCCAAATGCTTAAGTGCTTGTGATTTTTTTTTTTTTTTTTGAGACAGTATGACAGTGTATAAAAGAGGGCTACTGGCTCTAGATTTAGTAAGATCTGTGTTCAAATCTGTCCTCTGATATATGTGTGCAACTATGAACAAATCACAACTTTTTCAGTCACAAGAAGTCATGTAAAACTCAAATTACAAAAAACATTGCCAATTTGACTACCAGAAGGAGCTATTATGCCAGGAATTCCTGACTCCAAAACTCAGTCAATAAGCACTTGTTAAGTGTCTATTATGTGCCAAGCACTATGTTAAGAACTAGGGCTACAAAGAAAAGCAAGAAGGATGGTCTTGAAAAACTTATAATCTGTCTCACAATCATAGTCACATTGCTGAGTCAAAACTAGAGGTTTTCATAAATGGAACAGCAAACATTTTTCATACTTTTTCACGATTAGGAGGAGAATAACCATAAGTTACTATCTTGATCATAATCAGTACCAAATCATTACATCAGAAACTAAGGGATTCATCTGTTAAGGAGGCAAAATGGTAAAACATGACAAGTTTTTATTCCAAATTCAAGAGAGAATTTGTTAAGCTTGGATAGAAATCTCTGAATATGCTTACTGTGCATACCATTCAAATGTTGGACAAGGAGAGAACTACATACTAATAAAAACAGAATTTGTCCTACAAAAGCTGAAGTCAGCAGATCAACAAGAGTTAACTGAGTATCTCCTCAATCTTGATAAGATTCTGTGCCAGTAGCAGACTGAAAAACACTCTCATCCATATGGCTTAAATTATTCCATTGAAATCCTGTCTTTAATAATAAAATTCCTACTTCCATCAATAAAGTCGAGGAGTTGAAGGTGGGATGGGCAAATGGTGTATATGTGGGGAAGATAATGGAATGGTAGGAGTTTCATGAACAGACTCAATAGCAGGTGACCTTGTGATAGCCCTGACAGGAAAATCAAGGTCAAGAAGAAACTAGAATGAAAAAGTTCTCATTTCCCCTTTTCTCTTTCCATTAAAATTTAAGGATTTCTTGGATAACTGTCAGTCTCATCTACGAGAACTTATATAAAATTTTCAAATTGGTTTTGGTATATGGAGTATAAGGGGCATGGAAAACATATGAAGTAGAACAAATACACACAGACAACCTCCCCCTCCCGCCCCCCCAGGATTTCGTAGCACACTGACTTTTTAAGTTTATTTTAAAATGGAAATTGAAGGGATAGTAGTAGCTCAAACAGAATGCCTTCCTTCCTGTTTTGTCACTAAGTGTCTGAGAACAAACAGGATCAGCTTTCTTCACTGAATAATTAGTCGGAAGGTAATCTAAAAATCCAATCTTCGGAAATGAAGATCCACGTTTTAGAGATGAAATGACTTCCCTTGGGTCACCACAATTACTGGTAAAGCTGCTAGACAAGGACTTGGAATGTTTATCAAATCCATAAATGTCTTGAGCTAGCCAGTTTGATGATAGAATCTGCATCCAAAAGCATCTTTCAGGATGAAATGAGGCAAATTTATCTACTAAATAAAATTTAATAGAAATTAATGTAAAATACCAATAAATCAAATATACAATTATAGGATATAAGGAGAATAAGGCTAGATAGTCAACATTTCCTATGTCTTAAAGGTTTTGGTGGACCATAAACTGAACAGTAACAAGGTAACCAAAACAGCTAACAGGATCTGTATTAAGCATAATTTTCAGATACATGATAGTCCTAACAACTCCTGAGATTCTTAGGACTTTTCTACCACCACAGCAGCAGCCTTTCTCAAGTTGGACAGGCCTCCACTACCATGACTCTGAATCCCTGCCTAGGATCTGCATTTAAGAAGTACTTAAGCCAACCTATTCTGTTTTAACCTGATTCCTTTGAATTTTATATTTTAATTCCTTTTCCCACCCAGTCCCCTTTTCAGCTCCCTTTTAAGTATTATTTTCCCCCATTTGAATGGAAAACTCCTAGAGGGTAAAGCATTGTCTCCACAATGTCTGGGATTTGATAAGCATTTTAAATAAATATTTTATTCAATTTAATCATTCAATTTAAATCTTAGTCTGTGTGATTACTGTGTTGAGTACATTAACAAACAGGAGTACAACCTGAAGATCCAAAATGGGGAAAGAACTAGAAAAAAATCACACTCTGATCAGTGTATTAACTAATCATTATTTCAGAAGGTTCATGATGGAGCACACTTCCCACCACTTGGCAGAGAGGTTTCAGTCTAGAACAGTGGCTTTCAAACTTTTTAGGTCTCAGTATCAATTTTATAATCTTAAAAAATTTTGAGGATCCTTCTCCAAAGATAATTTCTTTCTGCATACTATATGTTTTACTATATTAGAAATTAAACTCTTTTGTTTTACTTTCAAAATGTCTTTTAATATTATTATTAAATGTCTTAGTATTATTATGAAAATAATTTTGGCCTCAAAGACTGCCTTCCCCAAGAATTTCAGAACCTGCCAATGGCCCTTGGATCATATTTTGAGGACCACTGGTTCTCAAATTTACAAAACATAAATTTTCAGACATGGATAATATGTGCATTTACTTTGTTCAAGTGATTTTTTTATGAGAGGATTCTATGGGAAGAGAGGAGAAGCTGGTAAACAGTGATTTGGTCTTCTTTTGGCTGAGGCAATTGGGGTTAAGTGACTTGCCTAGGGTTACACATCCAGGAAGTGTTACGTTTCTGAGGCCACATTTGAACTCAGGTCCACCTGACTTCAGGACTGGTGCTCTATACCAACTAGCTGCCTCAACAGTGATTTTTAAAAAGCATCAAAGCAATATATTTTTTAAATACACAGATGATAAAAAGTTCATAAGATATAGAAAAGCACAGCAGTTTTGTTGTTGTGTTAAATTATTATTATTATGTTATTATGTACCCAAAACAAAAACCCTATAAGAAATTCATTTTCCACTTAAAAAAAAAAAAAGAAAAATTATATGACTTGTTGAATGTCTAAGGGTGGGATGTAGAAGCCAAATATTTCCACGTCTATTACATGGAGAGGAATTCGACTTATTCTGCTTGGAATCAAGAAGCAAGACTAGCAACATTAAGTTGTAGAGAAAACATAATTTAGTGGAAATTTTATAAAATTAGCTGTTTCCAAGAAGTGAATGGCTTGCCTCATGAGGTCCACTTCACTGAAGATCACTGAAAAGGATGGATGAAAACTTGATGAGGATATAATAGGGGATTCTTGGTCAGGTACAAGTTGCATTAGATAGTTACTGGCCCTTAACTCTTGAAGTTCCTTGAAGACATGTATTATAACTTATTATAGAGCAAGAATTCTTAACCTTTTTATGTCAAGAACATAATTTTTTTTTACATTTTAAATATTTCAGGATATTTTTAAATATATAAATTAAAGGAAGCAAATTATATTGAAATACAGAAATATAAGAAAATCTCAAAGTGAAAGTGTTCACATATTCTTATTTCTACTTAGCTTATTTCTACTGGGCTGACACTTTACATGATTGTAAATAGTACAAAATTAAATACGTGTGACCACTGTAGGTATTTTTTACTAATCTGAATTTAGCTATGCAATTATCAAATTATTTTTAAAAAAATTTTACAGACCCCAAATTGAAAACTTTTTACTAGAATCTACTTTCAATAGTCGGAAAGCTACTGCCCTAAAATAACTAAATTGGTTTCAAAATGAAGAATTCTTTTTCAGCTATATCTTTTTTTAAGGTGATTATATTGTTTATAGGGAAAATGTTATTTAGTCCTAGAAGTGTGTGCTCATTTCATAATCTGGATCTGTGTTGTCAGACATCCAATGCTAAGGAATAGGGATAGAAAGTTCCTCACCCTTTAGGCCAGTGGATTTGACTTCCAATTTCTGCCAAAATCTAGAATAATTTTTGCTTTTTGCTGAGGCAATTGAGATTAAGTGACTTGCCCAGAGTCACACAGCTAGGGAATGTTAAGTGTCTGAGACCACATCTGAACTCAGGTCCTCCTGACTTCAGGGCTGGTGCTCTATCCACTGGGCCACCTAGCTGCCCCTAGAATAAATTTTTAAAGAAATGTTGTGAGCACTTAGAAAGAGAAATGATGGTGCCATCAAAAATCTTAATAGTGTTACTAAGAAAATTCTGCATAACATACTTATTTGATTTCACCAAAGCATTTGTCAAATGATAAGATAACAGCTATGGGATAAAGATAAGAGATATGAGCTGGATGATAGTGTTTAGGTAGATTTACACTGGTTAATAAACTGGACCCAAAATAGTAATGGATATCAATTCAGAAAGAAGAGGGGAAATAGCAATAAGCATTTATATAGAGCCTACCATAGCTTGGCTACTGTGTTAAGTGCTTTGTACAAATATTATCTCATTTCATCCTTACAATAACCCTGCAAAGTGCTATTATCATCCCCATTTTATTTAGGAAAGTGAGGCAGAGACTGGCTTGCTTAAGATCATACTACTAAGTTTATGAGGCCGAATTTGAATTCTGGTATTCCAAACTCTAGTGAAGTGCTCCAAGGACTCTGTTCTTGATTCTGTTATTTTAAGTTTTTTTTGTTGAAGTTTTGTTAAAGGTATAGATATCATGCTTATCAAATCTTAAAATGACTCAAAATGGTGAGAGACGGACAACACATTGAATGACAGAATGAGGATCCCAAAAGACATAAGCTAGAATGACATGTCAAATCCAGAGGACAGGAACTAAACTTGTGATTTCACTGATACTGGGAAATTCTAGAGGAGGAACTGTCTACCACTGTACATCAGCACATTCCTTTCAATAATTTAGTCTTAAGTGTGCAGCCTGTAACATTGAGAACATTGGTTGTAGATTATTTTGTGATCTACAACCAAAAGCTAATGTGTGAGGGAACTTGAGCCTAGGTCTTCCTACTTTTGAGGGTTGGCTCCTTATTCACAGTTTAGGAAATTTAAACATATAAGTATTTAAACATATAAATATAGAACAAAAGAGATATGGCTACATAAATTGTGTAAAAAAATTTGGATCTAACTAAATAGCTAAAAAACTGAATTTTTGTCTCACACTTTGTTAGTAACAACATAGTGTTCAGAAGGAAACAATCCTGGCAAGACCACACTAGGAGTATAGTTCTGGATATCATATTTAGGAAGGAGAGTGACAACCTAGAAGTTGTCCAGGGTTTTTGAGAGGACTTAAAACGATGCTATACACATATGTGTTGAAAGTACTGGGGACAGACACGGGAGAGAGATGATCATCAAATAACTGAAAAGGGTTCTACATTAGTTTTTATTGGCCCCAAAGGAGAGAATTAGGAGCAACAGATGAAAGTTGAAGGGGCAGATATCTTGACCAAAAAAAAAAAAAAAAAAAAAAATTCCTCACTATTCAAACAACTCAAGCAGAATGAACTGCTTTGGGATGGAAATGAGTTTCCAATTACTAGGAAACTTTAATCTAGATAGCCATATATGAGGGATGTAGAAAAGATTCTATTCAAGCGTGATTTAGTATAGGACTCAGAGAGAGCCCTTCTAAGATTCTATAATTCTATGAAACTTCACTTTTTATGTCATTATGTTTTCTAATTCTTACCCATCCCTAAATTTTCCTACATTATCCTCAATAATAGAATTGTGTGGGGTGAGTGAGTGGGAGGTAATTACCTACCCATATGTCTTGGCTCAGTTTATAAGAACAGAATTTCCGCAATTTTACAATTCTGGAAAACAACAACAAAAAACAAAAACAAAAACAAAACAAAACAAAAAAAAAAAAAAACTCACCTGTGGTAGTTTTATTCTGGTCTGAAATTAACGTTTCTCTGAAAACAAATGAAGAGTCTAAACATGAAAATTCTTGAATACCTGCATGTTGCAATGATAGCAAACCAGTTGTTCCTCATGCTCCCTATAAAGTTCACACTGAAGACTATATAACCTTGGTTCTGTCCTTGAAGGTCATTGTTTCTGGTATGAGTCCTCTGAGAAACATGTGCCAAGTACTGATCTCAATTTTTTTAAAAAGGAGAAATGTGAAAATTAAAATTAAAATAATGTCCAGTAATTTTTTTACATCAAGTCAAAAAGCATGCAAAGAGGAAAAAAAAGAATGACCCCCAGTAAGCCATTTTCCAGCTGTGCTCAGCTCCATTTCACTGTCATTGACTAATGAATACTCATTCTGTTAATGACATTTTCCAGCCTGTGACCTTCACTTCCCTTCCAAATCCTTTCCTGGGGTTAAACTAACCTAATTTTGATAAAATGATTCAAAGGCCTATTATAGACAAGTGTCTTTCCCTTGATATTTTTCTCCTTCTGTTTAGTTACCCCTTTGTGCCACCTGATCATATTTCCTTACACTATTATTAATTTTTAAGTTTCTTCTTTAAGTATTCTAAAGTAAATACTGCGTTTTACTTCTTTATGATCTCTCAAGTGCCAGGTAAAACAGTGGCTTAAGAAAGCAAGAGTGAAAAGAGGAAAAGACTGACATGGGGCTGAGTTCCAATCACATACCTCTTGGTTATATGTATTTAAGAAGCAAAGATTTTCAGCTTCCACAATAAACTATGGAGAATAAGAATTTGCATTTACATCAATCAACTTCAGTTTTACTCAAATCAAACCAGTGAGAGTCTTCTTAAGATCTTTTTAAATTCTGACTTAAAGCCTAATTTAGTAACTACAGAATTATCACCTACAAATTTGATGAGGTTGCCCTTTAAACTTAATCTAAGTCACTGATAAAAATGTTAAATAGCAGGATACTTCAATACAGAACTCCTTCCAAGTTGACATCTATTCTTTTTTTTGATTCAGTCATTCAACCAATTCCATGTTGATGAAACTGCACAGATCTCTCAAACTTTTCCATGAGTACACCATAACAGACTTTGACAAATAATTGACTAAAAATTTAACTATACAAATGATATTCCTCTTACCTACTAATATAATATAACCCTGTCAAAAAAAAGGGGGGGAGGGAAATGAAGTTATAATGTTGAAAATAAAGCTGTTGGAACAACAAAAACCTACTGAGTGCCCGTTAGCTGGAAAATAGTCTATTCAAGACATCTCTTTCCTTTCAGAATTGTCACAAGGTCATATTTACTAAATGTCCTTGTTAGTCAACATTATTGATTTCTTTATTAATAAAGGGATCTGTGTATTCTTCCTAGGTCCCAGTGATGTGCATGTTATTTGGGAGAAGAATGGACAAAAAATAGATGTGTGTGTCTCTGTTCAGACTCACATACTGCCTGATGGCAAAGTATACTTATTTAGTTGGGTCAAAGACACACTAAGAGAAAGTTCGGAGTATTGTTGTTCTTTTTTCTCTAAGACAGGAAAAAAGACCTCCAAAGCATGGATAACTGTGGACAGACAAGGTAAGTGGGCTGTCTTCTTATGTCAAGCTGAAAACAATCAGGATGTACTAACACCAATTTTTTTTTTTTTATAAAATCCTAATCTTTCTGTTAGAAGATGGCCAATTCATTTTGTTAAAAATGAATTCTTTATACATTCTATTTGTTATTTCTGGGCAAAGGGTGAAGATAAACAATCAAAAACAATGGAAAATAGGCCACTTCATTTATTTCTTAAAAGAAGGTGCCTCATTTTAGGGAAAAAGGGCAGAGGCTTTAGGAAGTTGCCTAAAATCACTGAGAGGAAGTTTTCACTAACTCTGGGATAACCACGGTAACCTAAATGATTTACATACTCACAGATAAACCAAAAACTTCATTTTAGTGTGTAAGTAATAAGCTCTTTTTTCACCAGACTTTATCACAGATTATAAATATAACTACTTAATACAGGATCACCTTAGGCAAAAATGATATATCAGAGTAGAACTGGAATGAGAATTGAGAGATGTGGATTCAATTCTAGCTTTTGTAATAACTCACTTCATGACTTTGGTAAATTTCCTCTCTAGAGCTATTTTTTTACTTTATTAAAATGAAGGAATGGACAAGATGATCTCTATTCCTTTCTAGCCTATACTTTTGAGGTTGGATCCTGGTCTTTTTATCACATTCCTCCCATACAGTTTAATTTTTTCCCCCAAGACCACTGTTACATGTAGCCAAAGCCTTTATGCTTTGCCTTGGGCTTTTCCCGCTCAATTGTTACCTCCAAATCAAGACTGCTTTTGCAGAATAGCAACCACTCTTCTGGACCTTTCTGGGGAAGAAGTGTGGCACAATTGATTTAGAATTGGAAACCCTCAGCTCAAATCCAAGTTTTTCACACCTTGGATTAGTCATTTAATGTTTCTCTAGATATCATCTCACATTTGTAAAATGAAAGGGCTGCCCCAGAGATGCTAGCATCCTTTCTTATTACCCACATTATGATTTTTTATGAGGGTAGGTAGAAAGGAGAAACAGAATGAAAGAAAAGAAAATAAATAAACCTTTTATATTAATTGTAGTTTTCAATTTCTTTTTTTTTTTTTTTAACTTGGAGTTCTTTCCCTATGAAGATTTCTGTGGAAAAGTATTTGTTAAAGCAACATACTAGTTATTATTAAAAAAAAAGACATCACATACACATCAATATTCCTGAATCCCCAATTTGGTTCACTACTAAAATACTACGATTTTAGAAAGCATCTGTACTACCACATACCAGGATGGAGAGACATTTTGATGGCTATAAACATAAACCAAAAACATTTGCCTCAAGGCCTTCATTTGTCCATTAGTCTACTTATTCTGTTTTCCATAACTAAAATGTTTGTTCTTAAAATGTTATGTGCTGAATCCCCATGAGCATTAATACAAAGAAATGATGCAGTTAAGATTTTATGCTTATGAACAGACAGTATCCATGATAGATTTTTAGGGGAGCTAATATAATAAATTAAATGAAGTAAAGCTTCTAAGCTTCTTGAAATAGTCTGAACTCTAGTTCACAATTAAATCTCTATGTTCCCAAACTCATACTCTAGATTTCAATCACAAACATTAAAGACAGTTCAAGTAAAAAGAAGTCTTAGCAGCAGCAAGCCCATTCCAATAGTCATCCAATATTTTTTTCATGCCTAAAAAAGAATAAATTAACAACCACCTTGCACAAAAGTAGAAATTGTAAAAAAGATGTGAAGACACACTGCCAGAAAGTGTATTAGTAGCAGCAGAGGACTTTCAGAGCACCAACCTTAGATACCCCAGCATTTATTTCAACACCTATCCATCTATCCCTACCCTTTGATGTTTTGAGATTGACAGTTTAACCAATATATTACACAGCCATATTTTGGATCATAGATTTCTTTTCACCCTGTGTAACTGTTTGTATTTTTCAGAGGCCACTCATCAAGAAAGCTGGACTAGAGAGCTCAATAATTGGAAGAGTGTGGTTAATGAACATGACCAAATGATGCAGAACTGGAAAAAAGCATGGGTAGGAGGATCTTTGGATCACTTGTACAGTATCACTTTGAAGCCTATAAGACAGCAAGAGCCTAACAATAGTTCTGCTTATCCCCCCCCACCCAGCTATCATTTAGTGACATCAAAGCAACAGTTACTTTGTTTTTGATATGCAAAGTTCTTTGCATGATAGAATCCCACATATAATTTTCTATTTATCCAGGATGAGAAATGACCCAATTGCTTAGAACTACACACTCATTTCTTAGAGATTATAGAAATGCTAATTAGGTAGCTAAAAGAACAATACCTCGGGGGTTGGACAATTCAACATTCTTTATATGTGTCCACAATACTTCTTTAAGGACATGTGTTTATTTTGTGATGTTAAGTTCCACAAAGTGAAGTTTCCTCACATGTTAAATTAAGAGGGTTAGCCTAATTAATCTCAAAATATCCCTTTTGGAGCTAAGACTTCAAATCCCATGATTCAAAGCTGGTAGCTGGAAAAACAAATGGAATGCAATTTTCAAACCTTATCCATGCACAAATACCTTGTCCCCCTACTCCACTTAAAGCCACATCAAAGCTGGCAAAAAAAAAATAATTTCAACTGGCAAATATGAAACAATACTTTCAGATCTAGAGGGAGTTCATCTTCAAAAGTAGCAATAATAAGAAAGGAAGTCTCCTACCTTTTCCAGGGGTCCATATTTCTGTCAATAACCAACAATGACTTTCATAGAGAGTAGATGTCATTGATGTGATTCCTATTAGCAAAAACTAATAAAAATCTTTTTCTTTGCATTAATTTCTTTTTCTATCTTCTGAGAAAGAACCAGATACTAAGCAATAATCCCTAATCTTATTAAAATACCAATGTCTTTACAAGAGATCAGTTTGAGTACAGATTCAAGGGGAAAATTAAGCCTGATTCTCTTTCAGGAAAGCTGTAATGAGGAGACCTATTTAAACAAGAGACTGGAGAAAAACTGATGAAAAACCATGGAAGTTAAAGTTGCTTCTATTCCAACCATACTTCAAGGAAGATTCACATAGCTTAAAGATGGAAGTCAGTTCTTCGAAAGCAGCTGATGAGAATGGAAAAATTAGAGCAAGATTTTTTGTGATTATTTTGAAATTTCTTTAAAAACCAAACCAAACCCAGCTATTATTGAGATATTCAGTTTGAACATTTTTCTCTTGAGGCATGGAAATTCATGTTGTGTTCACTAATACAGGAACATACATATAATCAATCCCATCATGATTTAATTTGGAAAATGAAGGTGGAAATATGACTACTTATACACAGGCCAAAGAAAGTCAATATGATCTTTTATTGCAAGCTCTTCATCAAGTTGATTTGCGGCTATCTGTAGTTAAGGCTGACCAATAAATGTAAACTACCTAAATATATTTTAATAAGTGTTTTTAAAAATTCTTTTCCTTCACAAAACTAATCCTTAATTTGTTTGGAAAAGTATTCCTTTTTCTTTATAGCTCAGAATCAGCTAAGGGGTATGGTGACTACAGAACTGAAATCCCACATTTACTATATGTCTGTAAGTAAGTCATTTAACCTCTCTCAGTCCTCATCAGCAAAATGGAGATAACAATGTCATCTGCCTCAAAGAGGTCAATTGGGACAATACATGTACAGCACCATTTGAACTTAAAAGCACTCTATACCTGTTATCAGTATTGCTTTAACGAATGAACTATGGCAAGGGGAAAAAGGTAAGGAATAAGGATGATATCATGAAAGCCTATTTTTGATGACCAGGTTTAGTTCATTATCTAGGGTTGCTGCTGCTTTTATAACTTCCATTCAGACTGCTTTAATTTTTATTCATCTAATTCTCTTAGATTTGGGAAAGTAAAATTCTATAATCAGTGTTTCTTGTGAAACAAATATCTGGTTGAGGTTAATGAATGAACTGAGGAAAAGAATTTTGATTTATTCACTCAAATTATTATTGATTCCATCATCAGGAATAACCAAGTTACTATGATCTATTTCTATACCATCTTATAACAGATAATTTATGCTTTCATAAAAGTCTATGTTCCACTTAGTATTATTTTTAATCATGAAGTTTTTTACATAGCAATCTTGTAACAGTTTGTGTTTTCTTATATTTCAGTTTTTAGTGAATCATTTATGGATATAAGATATAAGCCTGTGCACATACCTTAAAAAAGATAAAAGTGACAAGATTTTTATTGTTAAATTTTAAATATTGTATTAGGATTCTAATTTAATCCTAAATGGTCCATTTTTTGTTTGGTATTAGAACAATTTAAACAAATTAATACAGAATCTGTGTTTGTGTTAAATGAAAGGTATTTTTCACTACGTAATTCAAATACTCTTAATATCTGATCATAGTTATTAATATTCCCATACTGTTTTACTTTAGTTTTTTGTAAATTCAGAACAATGAATTTCAAAAGCATTTTTATAGAAGTGGCATAACTTTTTTTTTCTGTTAGTTTTAGTTCATTAAGACATTTAAATTGTCCAATAATGAACAGAGTACTGTATCAGAACGTCACTTACATAACAGGATTGAGTTAAGTATTTTATCCAAAGTAAACCATGATTTAACTCTAGGTTAGCCACCTGTGGTATATATCACAATGTGTGTCACTGTGCTCAGATCCTCATACTACTAGCCCTGACTCAATCAGTATTTAATGATATGTTTATTCCAGGAGGAACTGTGTAATAGGCTCATGTTATGACCCTTTTGGGCCTTCTGTCAAAAGATTTACCTCATTAGGGGTTCCTGTAGTTTTTACCATTGGAATGGAACAGAATGTAGAACATATGATGAGGTGAATTAATGATTTCCTTTTTTTTAAACCGTAAAATTCATCATGATAGAATTGTCTATGTGTACTTATACACTAGGAAAAATAACATTTAACTTACTGAATTATATGTATCTGCTCTGAAGTTTCATTTATAAAGATTATCATTTGGTATGCTGCATTATTATGAGTGAAAAAAATTAGATCACTTCTTGTTACATGCATTTATTTTTTATAGAAAGCTGTACCCATTATATATCTTAATGTAATTAACATGGCAAATTATTTTATGTTGATTCCTGGTAAAATCTTGGTCCATTTCTCAATTATTTTTTTTGTACTGTCATGAAATCAAAAGGAATAACCCTATCTGAAGGGAATCTTGCAGAATTGAGTAGGAAAGTATTTTGTATCTCACAAACATTAACATCTAATACTTCTAAGTTTGAAGTTTTTAAAAAAGTACTATAATAATAGTTAATACTATTGCCTTAGAAATTTTTTAAAAATGGTAGTTAATAGCAGCTTGTTTCTAGAAAACAGTAAAGATGTTTTAAATTATCATTTTAGTTTTTAAATTACAGAGTACTGGGTTTCAACGAATAACATAGCTGAAAGTATACCAAAACATACTATGATTATTTGGGAGATGATTATTATATATTAAATCTTCCTTATATTAAAACAAATTATGTTTAGCATCTAGAGTTTCATAATTATCTTCTATATTTATATACACTAGGCCAATAAAACTTAATTCTTCTGCCACACTGATGGGGGGAAGGGAATTTAAAGGAGACTTCTCCAAAAAATGTGATCTGTCAAAACAGAGAGAAACTCCAATGCCAATCTATGGAGTCTGTGAACAGACTGACTTGACTTTTCCTTAAGTATTGTCCAGTATTCTAGAGAAGCATCTTGTTTTAAAGATTAGAGCACAAAATACAGCCCTATACCTACTACTGCTCTCAGCATAAACAGAGTCCAAAGAAAAACTTATTTTAGTTTAATTTTTCCTTTAAAAATAGCTCATTATGTGAGCTATTTCCCTAGAAATGATCTGTTTCAATTAAACATATTTTCAAAGCTAAAAATGCTCTGCTAGTTTGATATGCAGAGTACATATTAAAATTTTACGCTATCCTTAATTTGGTGAAACATACATGGCAAAGTTAATTCAAGTCAAATTCAATCAGCCCTACTTAGGAAGATGTTTTAGGAATTACCTAAAATATTCTTCAAAATATTAATAAAGGAGCAAACTCCATCTTCTTTCGAGATTATATTAAAGAACTCTTTTCTCATACCCCCACTTTCCAACTTCCTAAATTTTGGTTAATAATCTCCAGACAAAATGACAAATTTTTTAAAAAGCAGCATGTTCTTTTTTCTAATTTAAAGAATAAAGGAAATCAATTTTCATCTTTTCTTTTTGGCTCTTAAAATTTTTTTTAGATGAAATTATCAAGCCAATTCAAAAATTTTAAGTGTTTTTTATAACTTATAATATGTTGATTTAAAAAAAATAACAGACTAATACGACAGTGGGTTAAAGTTCTTCATAGCAACTTTTCTAACCATCCTCAATAGTTTTTACAATTAAACTGGCTAAAATTCCAGGACCCTCATAGAATATTGTAATTTTTCTCAAATCCTTGGATCTTCAGTACATTCAATACATTATGGTCCCCTAAAAAAACAACAACAATGGAGCGGGGAAAAGCCTACATAAGTGCATTGGTTCCAAGTTAAGGACAGGGATGAAATGAAGCTTCAAAGCAAAGAGTTTGGGGTTGGTCTTTTTTTTTTTCCTGCTAAAAATTCTCATGATTAGTATAATGTCTATCCATAAAATAGCCAGTTTTCTGAGAATTAAATAACTTGGTTTACTCATCTATAAATTTATATTTAGAAAATAAAAATTGAACTGTTTTAGCAACTGGGAATTGTTTTCTAGTATTTCATAGATCTATAGTACATCCCACACTTACCAAATCAATAAAACATTATATTATGAAAAGGCTTTTGAGAAAAGTATTAGCAACTCTTAACTTATTGTTCATTGTAAATATTAATAGCCTGGTGCTTATTATATCATTTATCAACAAATACTGTATTAAACCATGAGTTAATTTTGAAATTAAATATTCATACAAAATATTTTAAAATGTCCATAAAGAATTGAAGAGAAAAAGGGGACAGAACACAAAATGATCATTTTTTCCCTACCTCCCCACCCCAAAACTAGTATTCTTTTCTCATAAATTCAAGTTCAGCATTTCAGGAGTGGAATTCTGCTCTAGTTCCAGTGCATATGGATTATATTCTTCAAGATTTTTCTTCCAGATTTTAACTAGAAGGAAAAGAAAACATTACAATTTAACATATGGTATCAAAATGTTATGAAATGCCACATTCAAACCATAAATATCTTAGCTATAAGGAATTTATTGAACTTCAATAGAGTGTCTATTTAGATACTCTAGAAATTCGACAATAGAATGTCTATTTTAGAATATTTATTTTCCTTAAATGATTTGCTTTATCTTTAAGAAAAGAATGTCTTTTTTAACTACTCAAATTTGGTCATGTTTTAGCCCATGTAAGAACATACAGAAAAATTATAAAAGATCCATTTTAAGCTATAAGAACATTTACAGAGAAGGGAAAACTGAAGCTATCTAGTCAGACTACTCATCAAAATGTGATGTTTTAAGTGTATAATCTTAACTGAAAAAATAACAAAAAATCTGGATAAGAATACATAGGGCTTTGCAGGTATAGTTGCTCTCTATATTGTAACTTGTTAAAATATCTTATCAAGAATTTAGTGAACTCAGCCCCATTACTTTATAGTCTGATGAGATTACATTCATAAATTCAATAAAATGAAAAAAGGTAGATAAACCACGAATTTCAGCTTCACTCCTACCTAAATGGCTTTTATGAAATCAAGACATAATTTCTGGTAAAACTAAACTTTGGGATACCTGAAAGAACTGTCACATGTTATTTATAAATCAACATGAGTGACTTTTGAAAGACTGTGGAGAAGGAAGAGGTAATACAGCAGTATTTTGATTTTCAAAAAGGGCAAGAAAATGGAAAATGGCATACTTAACAAATTTACATATCACAAAAATTTGGAAGGGATATTAATATTTCAAAAGACAGTGGAAACCCAAAATAAAATCTCAACAGTCTAGAACCATGGATTGACTAATAAGATGGATCTTTATAGTCAAGATAAATGTCAAATTCTAAAAAACTGCTACCATGATTAAGATATAGGGGCTATACAGGATCCCAAATTCAGTATAAAATAAGAAAACATGATATAAGCAGTCAAAAATGCTCAAGTAATTTTTTAAAATAATAAGATAGTCATAATGTGCTGAAAACTAATCTCAGTCAAGGTCACATCTATACTGCAGTATTCAATTTTATAAAGCTCCATTATAGGAATGACAATGACAAGCTAGACAGTGCAAAAAAAGATGAAGAATCTATACATCATGTCATCTGTGGATTATTTGAAGGAACTAAGGACACTTAAACTGAAGAAGCAACTTAGAGTAAACATAACAGCTAACTTTAAGTATATAAAGGGATACCATGTGGAAAAGGTAGTAGAGTGTTCCATTTGGCCCCAAAAGGAAGAATTTTGATCAATGATGATAGAAAGCTATAGAAAAGCAGAATGAGATTTGATATAATGAAAAAATTCCCTAACAATGGAACTATGGAAAAACAGAATGTTACCCTTTTAGGAAAGAGAGAGTAGTAACTCACTGAAGGCTTCAAGCAAAAGCTGGATGTTCAGGAACATGCTGGACTAGTCTATCAAGTTTCTTCTAACTCAGAGATTCTGTAAGTAACTACTTGCTCTTAGAAAAGTAAGAATGTTTAGGGTTTCAGTTTCATCAGTAAAGTAAAGGAAGGTATCAATAAAGTAGAGGAAAAAAGTATCACAATTTTAGAATTTGGTCACTGCAGTGACCTCATGTGACTTAGAGGACTAATGGTGAAGACTACCCTTTAAGCAGACAGATAGTGCTTACATTGAAGCATACACTTCCAGACATGGCCAATGTGTTGATCAGTTTTTACTAGATTGTACTTATCATTATTAAGCAATAAGAACATGACCATATAAAAGTCACTGAGTATTACTTACTGTAATTGGGTTCTTCTTCTTTTGTTGTATCAGTTGTTTTACTGGGTTCTGAAGAGCAACTTTCAACCTGCGGAGTAAGCAAGGAGGATATAGGATTCTCCGGCTCTAGTGCTTCAGTTCCTTCTTTTAAAGTTGATAACATAACCTTATATGCCTGTCTGGCTTCCATTGTAAGTTCTATCATTTTGTGAAACTGATCCTGGGGCAGAAGAAAAAGCAAACTGGTGATTCCTGAACATTAAACAATAAGCTAGTCTAATTATTTTTCTTAAAATCTTTTTTATCTTAAAATTTTAGGATGTCAGTACTAAAACAAAAAGTAAACACCAATAAAAGCAAAAAATAATTATCTTAATTAAATAATTAAGATAGTTCAATTAAGATTAAGACTATTCATTGAGACCTAGTGTCTTACACCACTTCTTTTTCCTACACTATCACTCTTGAAATGGCTACATTTTCTTCTACTCTTGAATTCCTTTGCCTCCTTGTCCTAATCTATTTACTAAAAAATACTTTCTGAACTATTCCCATCATCTAGCTCCTTCATTCCTATCCACATGCAGCTTACTAGAGAGGAAAGATATCAAGAAACCCTGTTGATTTATGTTACCTAATTGCAACTGGGTCATCCCATCACAATCACTGTAACAAAACAATCTAATAATTAATATGATATTTCACTCTCCAGAATGGCTGTTTTAAATTTTCTCTCCTCAATCCTCCCACAGTATCCCTCAGGGAAAGAATTTACCTCATACTTCCCCACTCTCTCCTCCTTCATTCCTGTCTGATGAAGAAGGGGCACTTCTCTTCACGAAGGCAAATTCTTCTACATCAGCTCTTGATCCCGTCCCTTCCTCTCCTACATCAAGCTCTCATTACTATGATCCCATCATCTTCAAACCCTCCCAATCTTATAGTTTCTCTACTACTTAACATGTCTGTGTCTAATTCTTAGAAAACACTTATGTGATCCAATCTCTATCATCCTGTATTTCTCCCTACTCTTTGCAAAAGTAACTTATATTCATTGTGTTTACTTCTCTTTTTTCTGAACTCTGCTATCTGGCTTCTGACCTCATCATTCAATGAAAACTGTTCTCTCAAATGACCAATGACCTTAGATTACCAAATCTAATCCTAATTCTTGACTTCTCTTAAGCTTCTTACATTGATTACTTTAGCCTCCTCTTTAGGCTTTCATGATTTTTTCTCACATAGTCTTTCTCCCATAGATCTGGCCATTTCTTCTCAGTCTCTTTTGATAGATATTCATACATGTTAGACCCATTAACTATAGATGTCTTCCAGTGCTCTGTCCTGTGCCTTTTTATCTCTTATTCATACTACTTCATTTAATATATCATCAATCCTCAATTCTCATCTCTATGATGCCCATATTTATATATCCAGCTTTAGTTTCCTGTTCCGAGCTCTAGTCCTAATTTACCAATTATCTTTTGAGTATCTGGAACCGGATGTCCTGTAAGCCTCTAGAATTCATCATGTCTAAAACAATTCATTATCATTTCCTCCAAACTATCCTTTGTTCTGAACTTTCCTGTAACATCATCTTTATTATCACCCGGTCTTGAAATTTTGAGGTTATCCTCAACAATTCTCTTAATACATATCTAATCAAATGCTCAATCTTATTTAATGTGACCTGAGTATTTCTCACATATGAATGTTCCCTTCTCTTTACACACACAGACCACTTTAGTTCAGGCCCTCTTTACTTCTCACTGGGACTACTGAAATAGGTTTGTAATTGTTCTTTCTGATTCAGATCTCTTGCTACAAAAATCCATTCTCCATTCAGCTGACAAAGTGATTTTCCTAAACGTAGTTCTAACCATGCCACCTACTTATTTAGCTCCCGTGACTATTTATATTTGATGTCAGAGGAAGGTATTTAAAGTTCTTTACAACTTGGCCTTTTCCTACCTTTCCATCTTTTTTACTTTACTCATCTCAAGAAACCCTACAATCCAGCTACATTAGACTACTTTAAACTTCACCTACTGTATCTGCACATTTTCTCCAGCATATCTGAATGCTTTCCTTCTCACTTCTACTTCTTAGTTTCCTTGTCAATTTCTACGATTCTGCTAAGATCCCATTCTTCAGACCTTTATTGGTCTCCTTATTTACTAGTCTCTTCTCATCTTGAGATTACCTTCTATCTACTCAAAAAATATTAGATATGTACCTGATTATCTATGTTTACTTTATTAAAATATGACTTCCTAGAGAGCAGGCAAAAGTTTTTTGCCTTTCTTTGTAACTCCAGCACATTATCTTGTACTTTATAAATGTCTGTTGACTGACCACCTGAGGCTCCAATTAATATTGATGAGTACATGTGACTAATTCTTTGACCTCATACTTCATTGAAAAATCTGTGGAAGCTAGTAACACAAGCTCTCTTCTTTGTCCTATCTCATGCTACTTATATATCTTCCCCCACTCTTTCCTCTTTCATTCCTGTCTCAGATGAAAAGGCATTCTTTCTCAAAACCAAGGCAAACTTTAGTCATTAATAACAGACACAGTAAAAACTTAATTAGAAATACAAAATTAGAGTTCAAACTAATTGACCTCATTGGTCATTTCCAACCTGTATCTGAATAAGCATCTCCTTTACAATAAAACTATTAAGTGGTCATCTCTAGCTTTTGCTTGAAGACATTTAATGAAGAACAACTAATGAGTTTATTAAGTAATCCTCTCTAATTTTGGATGCTGTAATTTATATAAAGTTTTTCTTCATATAAAAGTCTAAGTCTGCCTCTTTGTAATATGAAATGTTCCCCATTCTGCCTTATGGAACTGAGCAAAATGAGCCGAATCCATCTTTTTTACCAACAGCATTTTCTCTTTTTCAGAATAATCATTCCTAGTTCCTTAAATTAATCTTCATAAGTATAGCAACATTATGACTCTGGCTCACTTTAATTCACTTATTATATCTACTTCATGCCAGTCATTATATAAAGTACTAGGGATAAAAAGATAAAAAACTCTGGTTGCAAAGAGTTCATATTTTATTGGAATAGACCTCCAGCAAGATATATAAATATATTTCAAATAAATATAAGATAGTTTAGGGAAGAAGGATATTGGTAGTTGGTGGGGAGAATCAGGAAAGACTTCGTATAGATAAGTGTGTAAGCATGATATTGAAATGAGAAATTCTATGAGGGAGAGGGGAAGGAATACTTTCCAGGCATGGGAATCAGAACAAAGGAAGAGAGATGTGCAATAATAAAGTATAATATGTAAGTAAAAACTGAGAAGGCTAGTTTGTATGGAATGTAGTGAGGGAAGAGAAATGATATAAGGGTGGAAAGATAGGTTGGGACCAGATTGTGAAGGGATTTAAAAAACAAATGGAAGAGTTCTTATTTGATCCTAGAAAAAAAAAAAAATAGGAAAACATGGTTAGACCTAAGTTTAAAAGAATATTACATTGGCAGCTTTGTGGAAGATGAATTGAAGTGGGAAAATTTATTTGAGTTAAACCAATCAGGAAATAATTTCAGTCATCCAGGTAGAGGAAAGAAAATGATGATTTGATGGAAGGTAGTGGTAGCTTGAGTAGTGAAAGGCAACCACACACATAGATACTTCCTCAAAAACTAACTTATTAGCTCCTTGACTTACTCATTTCCCGTGATTCCTCCAGAACAATGGTAAAAAGATATCATATCTTTGATCTGTCATTAACATTTTTGATCTGTCATCAGCATTAAGTGTTACATCTTCCATTTTCATGAACTCTGGAATTTCTTCATCTGATCATTTTTTATCATTCCAACATTCCCCCTGCTTGGCAAGCCTATTCTTCACTTTCACTATGACTCCCAATTCCTCCACCCTAAGTTCTCAAGCCATTACCCCTATACTAACAACATTCTTCTCCCTTTCCCATCTTAACACCTTGGTGAATCAGTTCAACTCTACTCTGGCTTCCAATTTCATGGTTTCATTGAAACTGCTTGCTCTAAAGTTACCAGTGATCTCTTAACTGCCAAATCTAATGGCAATTTCTCAACTCTCATCCTTGATTTCTTTGTATCCTTTGATAGAATTAATCATCCTTTTCTCTTTGATCCTCTCTTCTCCATAAGTTTTTTGTTCTACAGTGCTCTTACTTGCTTTCCTGGTTTTTCTCTTACTTACCTGAACGCTCCTTCTCAGTCTCCTTTACTGATGAATCTTCACTCATATCACACCCACCCATGGATATCCACCAAATCTTTGTGCGGGCCCTCTTCTCTTCTCCCTCAATACCACTACTTCACTGAGTGATCTAATGAACTTTCATGGACTTAACTAACAGTCCCATAAATATCTTAATGATAATAAATAACTTAACTGAAGAGTCCCATAAATATCTTAAACTAATGTCCAAAAAGTCAACCCATCCTCAAGTCCTTCCTTCCTCACACCACCTTCAGTCCACTGGAAAAAAAAACAAACAAACAAAACAACAACAACAACAACAACAAAAACCCCAAAAACCTATCCTTTCTTACAAATTTCCTTAATACTGTCAAGAGTTATCACCAGCTTGTCAGGTTTGCAATCCTAAGTATGGCATCCTTGATCACCTACCAGCCCAATATTCAATCAGCTGTCAAGATCTGTTAACTTTAATTTTGTAACATCTCTATAAACATCCCCTTGCCTGACACTGCCATAACCCTGGTCCAGTCCCTCTTCACTTTACATCTGTACTATTGCATTTCTGCTTAATAACTACTAGCTGAATTGTTGAATTGGCTATCCCAAACCTGCTTAGCTTTAAGTCATTTACAAAGTTGATAAATCAATCATTTATCCAAGACATTGTTTAAAATGTAAAACAATAATACGGCAAGGACACATTCTTGGAAAACTCAGAGATATACTTAAAATAAGATCCTTTTAATAAACTAAAGAAAAATTCCATCCTATACTTTCAAAGCTTCATACAAAGCTGAAAATGAAATAATTTAAAAAGCATTTTTCTACCAAAACAATAATAAATAGCTTACCTTTTCTCAAAGATAAAAGGTTACTAAAGGTATTTTATTTGATATAGTAGGAGGAAGAAGATGAATAATAGCAAACAGATTTATAGAACAATCAGGTTTACAAAGCACTACATACGTGAGTACCTCACATAATAGTACATAATGTAATAACTAACTAGAAGAAACAGGATGATGCCAGTCATGGTTTGCCCACCAGCCTACTTGCTAATTCAAATTTTGAAGAGCCTCCCTCCCCCTCCACTACTGACCCAAGTTTCTATTATCATTTATAAATAATACATGCTCCCTTCTCTATCTTTTGGAGCTACTGAAAACAAATAAGAAGAAATATGAAAAAAAAAATCAGTAGAACTTTATAAATCAAATGTATTAATTAATATATTTAATTTCACAGAGATGATTATCTTTATAAGGGTTCTGAACTTGGGATCAATGAATTAATTTCAGGAGGTCCATGAACTTGCTATTTTCACTAATTTCTAACCAAAGTTGAACATTTTCAATTATTTAAAAACAGTATTCTGAGAAGGGACTTCACCAAAAATGTCCCTGTCACTTTAAGAAAAGCTGTGTAAAGAGATGACTGGTCCGTGTTAAGACAAAAGAAGGGGAAAAAACACCAAGAGCACAAATTAAGCTTACCTGTGCACCATCATAACTGAAAATTCCGACCACGCTGACTGGTACTACTTTGTTGACACTCCGTCCCAGAGCTTTTCGATTGAGAGCAAACACAAATGGGACGTTCTGTTCACAGGCATAATCAATAATAGTATGCAATGTCTCATCCAACCCACCTAAAGCAAAGAATATAGAAGTGATAAAAAGCTATTAAAATATTAGGTTTGGTAACAAAAGACATTCTTCAGCCAACCATTAATTTTATTTTATTTTACATTTAATAGTATTTTTTTCAGCTACATGTACAGCTTTCAACATTCCTTCCCCCCTCCCAATATTATTTTATTTTTCCAATTACACATAAAGATAGATTTTTTTTAATTAAAGCTTTTTATTTGCAACACATATGCATGGGTAATTTTTCATCACTGACCCTTGCAAAGCTTTCTGTTACAAATTTTTCCCTCCTTCCCCCCATCCCCTCCCCTAGATGGCAGGAAGTCTAATATATGTTAATTATGTTAAAATACTTGACAAATCGAATGTGTGTGTGTGTGTGTGTGTGTGTGTGTATGTATATATATATGTAAAAAATATAAAGATAGTTTTTAACATTCAATTTTGTGACTGTGTTCCAAATTTTTTCTCCCTCCTTTTACCTCTCCCCTCTTCAAGATAGCAAGAAATCTGATATAAGTTATACATGTATAATCCTTTTAAATATTTTTTGGTCATTTTGTGCAAGAAAAATCACAGTGGGGGGGGGGGGGAAGGAAACAAACAAACCAAAAATTATGCCTTGATTCACATTCAGTCTCCATAGTTCTCTCTCTAAATGCAAATGGTATTTTCCATCCCAAGTTATCAGAAGATCTTGGATCACTGCATTTCTAGGAAGAGCTAACTAAGTCTATCATCATTGGCCACCACATAATTTTGCTTTTATCAACATTCATTTCTGTAAGATTTTCAGTTCCAAATTTTTCTCCCTCTTCCCCTCTCCAAGAAACAAGCAATCTGATATAGGCTATACATGTATTATTAAACTTATTTCCATATTAGTCTTATTGGACAAGAAATATTAGACGAAAAGAGGGAAAAAAAAACCCACAAGAAAGAACAAATTAAAAGAAAGTGAAAATAGTATCTGCATTTGGACTCCACAGTTCTTTCTCTGCATGTGGATGGCATTTTCCATCACAAGTCTCTTAGAATCATCTTGGATCACTGTTTTGCTGACAAGAGCTAAATCTATCATAGCTGATCATCATATAATATTGCTCTTATTGTGTATGATGTCCTTCTGGTTTAAGATCACTTCAACCCATCATCTATTCATATCTTTCCAGGTTTTTCTGAAATCCACCTGCCCATTATTTCTTATAGAACAACAGTATTTCACATAACACAACTTTGCTGGCCATTTCCCAACTGATGGCCATTCCCTCAATTTTCAATTCTTTGCCACCACAAAAAAGAGCTACTACAATTATTTTTGTACATGTGGGTCATTTTCTCTTTTTCATGATCTCTTTGGGATACAGACCTAATAGTGGTATTGCCGGATCACATGCACAATTTTATAGTCCTTTGGGGACAGTTCCAAATTGCTCTCCAGAATCAATTAGTTTTTATATTAAGTGAAAATGGAATGAAAATAGCAATAATCTACAAATTTATATCATCTTAAAAAACTGAAAGCCACCTTTCACAACAAATACATTATGTCAATTGAACCAATATCCTTTAAAAGCTTTTGGCTTGGGGCAGCTAGGTGGCGCAGTGGTTAGAGCACCAGCCCTGAAGTCAGGAGGACCTGAGTTCAAATCTGGTCTCAGACACTTCCTAGCTGTGTGACCCTGGGCAAGTCACTTAACCCCAATTGCCTCAGCAAAAAAAGAAAAAAAAAAAAAAAAAAAAAAAAGGTTTTGGCTTAATGACATTCATTTTCATAGAAGAAAGAAGTATGCTTTTTAAACTATTCACTTTAATACATTCTAAAAACAAACTTAAAAAGTCTTCCAAGTCAAACATCCTGTCACAATCAAAGGATGACTCTAATATTACATTAACTGCTTAAAAAATTTTTTAAGAGGGTCCCCAAAGATTCTTTCTATAAAATAGTTTTGATATCTAAGTTGGAGAAAGTCAAAACAGAAAAAAACTAATGAATACTGATGCAAAAATTCAAGTAAAATATTAGCAATATTAGTAAGAAATCAAAAGATCATATAAGTGGCCCACAAAACTCCCAAGTACAATCTGAACCAGATTAAAATATAATAGAGAAATTTTAAATAAAAATAAATAAAAATACATTTGTATTGTTGTTCAGTCATTCAGTTGTGTAAGACCCTTCATAGATATGGCCCATTTCTTGGCAAAGATATTGAAAAGGTTTGTCATTTTCTTTGGATCACCTTTTTTTTTTTTTTTTTACAACAAAGCAGAGATTCAGATTTAGGCAGAGAAGTTAAATGACTTGTCCAGGGTGACATAGCTACTAAGTATGTCTGAGGTTGGATCTGAACTCGGGCCTTCCTGACTCCAGGCTTAAGTACTCCATGCATTGAGTCACTAGTTGCCTCACAATACAATATAGATGTTAATTTGTGGTATGCCAAGTCAAAAATCTGACCTGCCAGAATCTGTTTCTATTTGAGTTTGGATACTATTGGCACTAAATGTTCAATAAGAAAACTCCTAAGGTTTTGGAAGGGTGAATGTTGAAAATTATCTCTGTATGTATTTTGAAAAATAAAAAGCTATTAATATTTTTTTAAAAAATTAACAAGGACAATATATCAAAAGATGCAGAATTTTCTTTAATAAGATACAACAACTGATTTTTGTGAGCGTTGTGTGGACACAGTAAATAATATTGGATTAAATGGATCTTTCATTAATATGTTAAGTAGTATCTATAACTAAGAAGTAACATTATATGTAATGAGAGAAATTAGAAGTCTTTCTATTAAAATAGGAGAAAAGTCAGGATATCCATCATCATCACCACTACTACTTCATATTATGTTAGAAGTGCAACATATAACAATAAAGAACTAGAAAAAGAAATCAAAAAAATAAACATAAAGAGAAATTAAAATGATTGATTTTTGCAAATATCTAAAACAACTTCAGCAAGGTTGAAGAATAAAAAAATGAATTTATATTTCAACATCATTTCTATATATTCCCAACAAAAACCTACAGGAAGGGAAAGGGAGTGGGGGGGGGGGGGCGGAAGAGGGGGGTAGGGGAGGAGGGTGAAAGAGGAGGGAAATTACATTTAAAAGAGCTACATTAGATTGGCTAATATAATTTAAAAAAAAAAAAAAAGGAAAATGTTGGATGCTGATGGACATGTGGGAAAACTAGGATCCCTAATGCACTGTTGGTGGAGTTGTGAACTGAACTAACCATTCTGGAAAGCAATTTGGAACTATGCTAAAAGGTAAAAAATTGTGCATATTACTTTGATCCAACAATATCATTGCTAGGCTTATATTCCAAAGACATTTTTTAAAAGGAAAAATAATCTGTTTTTATAAAAATATTTGTAACAGCTCTTTTTATGTTGGCTAAGAATTGGAAATCAAGGAGATGTCTATCAACTGAGGAATGGCTAAACAAGCTATATTATATGATTGTCATGAAATATTATAAGAAATAACAAGCAAGATTTTAGAAAAACCAAGAAAGATTTATATCAACTGATACAAAATGAAATGAACAGAACCAGAAGAATGTTGTATATAGTAACATCAATATTGTACAATGAAGAATTGTGAATGACTGTGAATAACAACTATTCTCAGCAATACAATGATTCAAGACAGTCCCAAAGAACTCATGATGAAGTCTACTACTATTTGCTTCCAGAAAACAAAACAAAACAAAAAACTAGTATCGTTTGAAAACAGATTGAAACACGCTCCCCCCCACTTTCTTTTACTCTTTTCCTTTTATTCAAACCTTCTTATACAAAATGGCTAATATGTAAATGTTTTACATAACTGGAGCAGTTAGGTGGCTCAGTGAATAGAGCACCAGCCCTGAAGTCAGGAGGACCCGAGTTCAAATCTGGTATCAGACACTAAACATTCCCTAGCTGTGTGACCCTGGGCAAGTCACTTAACCCCAACTGCCTCAGCAAAAATAATTAATTAAATAAATAAATAAAAATAGTTTTACATAACTGCATAGTATAATTTTTATCTGACTGCTTACAATCTCATGGGGGGGGGGGAGAGGGAAGATTGGAAAACAGGGATGGATTGATTTGGAACTCAAAACTTTAAAAAAAAAAACTTTAAAAATTGTTTTAAAATGGGATGGGGGGTTCTATTAAAATAAATTTTTTATAAGAATTTTTTTTAAAAAGGGAGAAACTTTTTATTGGGTCAAAACTACACATAGAGATCACTGGCTAAACCTATAGACTTTTGCCAATTGCTGAAGGCTCTAGGTAACCTAGGCCTAATTGGGTACATTTTTTTTACATAAATGAAGATTCCTTCTAAGATCAGTTCATAGTGAACCAAAAAATAAACTGCTGAGAATATATAAAGCATACATTTTAGTTAACTTCTCTAAACTGGTCAAAAATTCTTACAAGGAACTCATGTTCCTAAGCTCGTTAAAATGGGCAGTGGCACATACCTTTTGATTTGCTCTTTTCACAGTTTGGAGAAATAATAACACATTTTAGTTTTTTGAGCTTCAAATGTTTGAGCACTTCTCTGAGTCCCATCACAAGCCGGCGTTTGGTCTTTGCTTTTACTGGATCTTTCTGATACATACGATCTTGAAAACGAACCAGTTCTTTTAGAAGATCCATCACACAATCATCAACTTCTTTACTAAGCATTTGACTGCAGTAACTAGAAGAAGCACCAAATGATTTAAAAAATTATACTTTGTCTGGATTATATATATTCAATTGACTACAATACACAATCTTTTAAAAAATATTATATAAATCAAAAGGCTCTTCAGGAAATTTTACTCCAAAAAGTATTCATTAGAAATTTGAGATTAAAGCCCTTTCTTCCAACTGTCATTTCCTCTCTCTTTCATCACCACTCTCTTAGATCATTTCCTGCATTAGATGTTCAGACTTAGCTGTGAGTCTGAGCCCCCAGTTCTGTCCATTTCAACTGCTAGACTTTGAAACCTCTAGATACTGTAACTGCTGGCATGCTTCATATCAAATTAAGTTTACAGGGAGAAAGGGAAGATTGAAAAGGAAAAATTATGTGACAAGAGACTTATTTATCTACCCAGAAGTGTGGAAAGACTTAAAGCCACTCTCATTAGGACTCACATATAGTTCTATATCACCTCCATCCTTACCTTCATGTCTGGCTAAAGGACATCTTTACTATAAGCTATCATTAAGCATATGCAGAGAGGAGACCTCAAAGACATTAAGATCTGTGTTCAAGATCTGCTTCTGACATACTAACTAGGTGACCCTGAGGAAGTCATTAAATCTCTCAATGTTCCAGCCAACTCTATGACTTTTTAAGTTGCAGAAAGTGCTGCTGAACTGAAATGGTTAAGCTTCTTCACCAAAGAATCCCCTCACCACTGAGATCACAGGCTTAGTATTTATTCCTATCCTATTACAGGACATAAATTTTAGTTGACATAAATGGAGACAAGATCGTTAGACCTTCTCCTTAACACATAATAATGTTTGTCAATTTAGTAAATTAGCTAAGTTCTTGTTCCAAAGTGCTAATTGGAATTATGGTGAAGCAGCATATTTGTATAACTATGGTTGTTTATAATGTCAGAATATTATACAAAGGCAATCATTTAAATGGCAGATAAAAGATGAAAAGCTATATTAGCTAGTTTCTTTTTTACAGGGACTTACTACTATGTTAAAGTTTCTTATAGAGATCTCATTATAAATTAATGATAGTACAGAGGCTTCCTATATACTCACTCTCTGAATCTCCTACTATGGATCTTTGGAAAAGGAGAAACTGGCTGTGAAACAATGGGACGAACTTCTGCATCATGCTGGAGTGCATGGTTATCTAGGGGTTTTTCTGATGTGTTTTCCACTTCAGCAGTAGAAGACTCAGGGACTGATTCTTCTGTTTCTTCTATTTGCACAAAATCTAAAACAAAAAAATTGTGTGTAATTTAATATGTACAAACAAGGTCAACATTCCTTCCCCTCTCCCACTCTTTCAAAGCCCAACCTCTTTCAACTGTCTGAAATACACTACATTTTAACTTTCTGAGTTTCTGTTTCCTTATTTATAAAAAAATCGGGATAACAAAGTATGATCTATCTTACAGGGTTGTTGTGACACTTTACAAATCATAAAGCCCTGAACAATTCCAAATGTCAACTACCCAGTATGATACCTCCAGATATAGAAGTTGGCTTACTTTTGTTATCTTATAATGCATATACTTCTAAAATATAAACATAATGTAACTCAAATAGCTGAACAATGTTCTGGAAAAAGTAGGAACAGTAATTGTTGTTCATAAGACTTAATAATTGTAAGACTAACAAATGGATCCTACCTCCTACAAGGTAGTTACTGGAGTTGAAAAAAGTCACTTAACCTTTCTGAGCTTTGGCTTCTTATTTGTAAAATGAGATTAGAATGCTTTGTAAGTGTTAAGTGTCTCTGAGTAATGGATAAAGCTAAACATAACCCAGAAAATCTTAGGTTCCAGTCCTGCCTGTGACAGATATTAGCTTTACAGGCAGATTACATAACTTCTCAGTGCCCCCAGGTAACTCTCTAAGATTCTACATTATAGACAAGGTACCAATCTGGATCACTAGATGAAGTATCCATATCAATGAGATCACAGGGTATTAAACCTAGATATAAGCTGCCCTAAGCAGCTCTATAAGGATATGCATTATAGAGATGTTAATCTGCACTGGCAGAAAAAATTTTCTCATCTAAAATCAGAAAAATATGAGTTTGAATAATGTTCCAGACATACACTTGCTGTGACACTAATTGTCATTCTGTAAGCCTTAGTATCTTCAAGAATAAAACAGGGTTGTGCATTTGAAATATATATCTGAAACTCTTAAAATGCTATATAAATGTTATCCTCCCCGTTATCATATTATCATTTTATAACATCCAATTTATAATTTGTTATAAAATAATACCCAAATAAGAAAAGCAAAAATGAAATAACAAGTGTAGCTTCTATCTCTATTAGATGTTTGAGACAAGAAAAAAATTCTACATATTAAGGCGTCAAACAAATAAGCAACAAACATTTATTAAGTTCCTACAGTATGCCAGGCACTATGATGAGACTCTAGGGATACAAAGACCAAAAAATTAAAAAAAAAAACTAAAAAAAAAAAAAAACCAAAAAAACCCAAAAACCAATCCTTGATGTAAAGAAGCTTATATCCAATTGTTGGAAGGTGTGTGTGTGTGTGTAAATATATGTGTGGAACAAATATAAAATAAATACAAACTAATTAGGAAGGATACCAGTTTTCGCACAGTGCCTGATATACAGGGTTTGGAAGAAATATACATTCCCCCCCCCCCCCCAAAAGGCCACCATTATCAATAAAAGTTAAATATGGATTTCTATTTGCTCTGAGAGGCAAAAGAGAATCACTGGAGGTTTCCTGAGTAGAAAAGTGACAATATGAATGAGGAAGTTCACTTTGGTAACTATGAAGAAGATGAACTGAAGAAGAGATCTAATGCTGAAAGATCAATTAGGACATCATTTTAATTGTATAGGTGAGAGGTAATGAGGACTTAAAAAAGGCAATGGCTGTCTAAATAGAGAAGAGTCTTAAGTCAACCATTAATAAAATTATCTTATGGAATACTCAAACATATACAGGAAAAAAACATTCACATATGAAAATTATCCATTACTAAGCAGAATACACTAAATCAGTTTTCATAAGTAATATAGGATCCAAAATATTTGGGTCTAAAAAAACTGATACTGTCTTGAATTGAATGAAATTCAAATTATACTTTTAATTCTTTTTGTGGCATTATATCTTGGAGTGACATATAAATTTCAACTTTTTCCAAGGGTTGTTTTAAGGATAAAATGAGTTAATAATTATAAAGCACTTAGCACAGTGGCTGGCATAAAAATAAGAGCCACATAAATGTTATCTATTTTTATTACTTGTCCATACCCCATCTATCATTACTGTTCCTGGTATTTATTTTCAAGATTTAAGAAGTAATCCCAATAAACAGAAAACAGTACCTGGCTGGGCAACTTGATCAGGTGATTGATTATTATTATTCACTGAATCCTGCTCATTCCTCTGAGCAAATGCTGGAACTGAAAGCTGTTCTAAAAGATGTTTCTGTTTTCTCTCTTCTCGCTCTTTCAAAATAATCTTTAAAATAAAATTCAACAATAGCTGTGACATAAACAAGCATGAAATAGATTCTCAAAAAGACTAGCTTCCATTGGGGAAAAAAATAATGCAGCCAAATACACAAAGAAACAAATTATATGCTATTGCTATTCAATTACATAAATCACAACACATTTTATAATGCACACCAGAACCTACTGTTCATGCCTACTCATGCTTTCTTATAGTCCTTCAGCTTCACATTTTATTTAAGCAGTCAGATAATACAACTTTCTAGCTGTGTAACCCTTAGCAAGTCACTAACCACTGATTCAGTTTTCTTATTTGTAAAACAAGGATAATAATTTCCAATGGATGTGATGAGGATAAGGTAAAATAATATTTGTAAAGCATTTTTGAAAGCCTGAAAGATTTATATGAATTGTAGTTATTATTGTTATTGAAGAGATGAAAATGAGCCAGCTCTCAATTAAAAAGTAATGTTAGAGAATATTAAAGATAGGGGGTGTAAAACAAAATAAATAACTATAAATGGTATCACAAATCTACAAATTAAGACTAAAAGCTGTTAAGTGGTTTTTACTTCTATTTTCTATGCTACCCTCAAAGAAAAAGTGTATTTAATATATAATCAGTGACATGTACATTTCAATTCAAAATAGTCCTGAGAATTTTCCCCTTAAATAGGTAAAATAATTTTCCCAAAACATATAATATGTATATTAGGAAGATAATTTTGAATTCATATGGTGTATTCTTTTGGAATCCAATTAATATATTGAGTTATTAAAAGCAGACGTCCTTAAAACTAAATCCTTACCAAATAAAAATGGTAAACAAGAATAAAATTTAAACATCAATTAGTTGGAAGACCTTTCACCAATTTTTAATGTTTTGCATCAAGTAAAATCCATAATATACCTTTTTTAAGGATGTTGGCTTTTTGGCCTTTGGTACTTCCCTCTGTTTGCCTTTCTTTATTAAAGGAGAACTGGAATCCAATGGATTATGAGGAGACATCACTTGATTTAACCGGTGATTTTTCACTGATGTTGCTAATTCTTTGGAAAGTACTGGTACTGCACCAACTGAAAGGAAATTTACATGAAAGAATAGTAAAAATTATTTCAATAATAATTGCCAGAGACCATCAGACTTGTCAAAAGTTCTGGTGTTTACTCAAATATTAAAAAAAAAACCCAACAAACCAGTGTTTTGAACTATGTATATTTTTCTTTATTATGAAATCACTCTTGTGACATTAGGTTGTAAGTATACTTTGACAATTAATACATTTTTCTAAACTATAGAGCCCATAAATTTTCCTTTAAAAAAAAAATAATTTGAAGAAAGTGGTACAATGGATAGAGTATGGGCTCTGAAATCAGGATGAACACTAAGTTCAAAATCAGCCAGATACTTATAACTTACTATTAGCTGTGTGACCTTGGAACAAGTCACTTAACCCCAATTGCCTCACCAAAAATTAAAATCCACCCCCAAAAAAGAAAAATTATTTTGAAAATCTATTTATTCATCCTATTATTCAACTCCAGAGAGCAAATTTAAAAATATAAACAAATGTTTGAAAAACAAAGCCCTCGATATATACCATTATAGTCCAGAAATGGAAAAAAACAAATCCTTATCTGCCACCTTGTAAAGTCATATGTCACTTTCTTCATTTTAAGTAAATCATCTCTTATCAGGAGGTGAATGGCTTTTTGTCTTCATTCTTTTGGACTACATAATAATCCAGTATTCCTCATATTGAATCAATCCTGCACTTCTGATGTAACTCCGACCTTGTCATACATTGTAATCTTTCAAAATATCTGTTGTAGCCTCCTTGCAAATATTTTATTTAAAAATTTTGCATCAATGTTCTTAAAGAAAGTGATCTGCAATTTTCTTTCTCTGAGTTTTCTCTCCCTACTTTAGGTATTAATACTATATTTGTAAAATATTTGGAAAAGTGTCTTGTAGTCTTATTGCAAACAGTTTATCTAACATTCTAATTATTTGTACTTTAGTTGACAGAATCAATTTATAAATCCATCTTAGGTCTGTGGTGTTTTTCCTTTGGGATCTCCTTTTTTGGGTTATTCAGTTTCTTTTTGAATACTGGATTACTTAATAGTCTATTTCATCTTTTATCAATCTGAGTATTTCATATATTTAGATATTACTTTCCTCAGTTATCAGTTTTGTTAGCATTTAATTGAGGAAAAGTCTCCAATAATTCCTTGTTCATTTTTTTAAACAAGTAAGATTTTTGACTTGTTCCAATGATTCTTTTAAGGAAAATGCTTAAGAGTCAAAAAAAAAAAAAAATTCCAATCAAAACTGCTTTAGCTACATTCCATTAGTTTTTATACTTTGTCTAATTATTGTAAATTTTTTTTGATGAAATTTCCTAGTATTTCTATAATTTGCTCTTTGACCCAGCAGTTCTTTAGAATTATGTTATTTAGTCTCCAATGACTTTTAAATTCTTTATTTTGTTAAATCATTTCAGTCACAATCAGTCTTCATAACCCCATTTGGGTTATTTTATTGGCAAAGATAATGAAGTAGTTTGCCATTTTACAGATGAAGAAACTGAGGTAAACAGTAGGGTAAGTGCTTGCCCAGTAAGCTTAGCTAGTCTGAATATGGATTTGAACTCAGGTTTTCCTGATTTCAAGTCCAGCCCTCTATCTACTGTGCTACCTCACTGTTCCAACAACAAAAATAAATCTATCATCTTTATTTTTTCTAAAATTCTACTAATGTCTTTAACTTATTTATTTCTTGTTAATTTTTTGACTCAATGGTTATATCTGAAAAGGGGACATTCAGGCCCTCTGGTTCTTTACTATTATAGTGTTATTACTCCTTCCAATTCAATTAAGTTTTTTCTTTAAGTATTTAGATACTATATTTTTAGATGCATGTATATTTAGTATTTTAAAGCATAATACAATTTCCTTGATTATGTCCTTTTATCTTAGAAATACTTATGATGGCTTTAAGTGAAACTATAATTTCTAGCTATTGTCTTTTAGTTTAGCTGAAGGATAACTGATTTTGTTCTAGCCACTCATTTTAACTGTAGAAGAATCTTTTTATTTCAAGTGTTATCTTGTGATTCTTTTTCTAATCCGTTCTGTCTTCTCTTCCTTTATAAGCAAGTTCATCCCTTCCACATTTATGATTGTTAATTATTTTCTCTCCACCCTTTTCTTTTACACTTTTTCTTTTCTTTAGTCCCTGACCCCTCTTTTCTTTCTTTTTTTTTTTATTAAAAGCTTTTTATTTACAAAACATATGAGTGATTTTTCTACATTGACCTTTGCAAAACTTTTTTTTTTGTTCCAAGCATTTCCCCTCCTTCCCCCCACCCCCCACCCCTAGATGACAGGTAATCTAATACATGCTAAATATGTTAAATTATATGATAAATCCAATATATATATATATATACATATCTATACAGTTATCTTACTGCACAAGAAACATCAGATCTAGAAAGAGAGAAAAAAAAAAACAACCTAAGAAGGAAAACAAAATGCATGGAAATTTTCATAGAAAGTGTTAAAATTCTGTGTTGTGGTTCACATTCAGTTCCCTCAGGCCTCTCTCTGAATGTATATGACTATCTTCATCACTGAACAATAGGAACTGGTTTGAATCACATGGCTGCTGAACAGAGCCATGTCCATCAGAATTGATCATCCTATAGTCCTGTTGCTGTGTATAATGTTCTCCTAGTTCTGCTGATTTCATTCAGCATCAGTTCATACAAGTCTCTCCAGGCCTCTCTGAAATCATCCTGCTGGCTGTTTCTTACCGAACAATAATATTCCATGACATTCATATACCATAATTTATTCAGCCATTCTCCAATTGACGGGCATCCTTTCAATTTCCAGTTTCTTGCCACTACAAAAAGGGCTGCCACAAACATTTTTGCACATGTCCTGCCCCCTCTTTTCAAAGAAGGGTGTAGAACATGAGTATGTTCAGTTTAGTAATGTGCTCACTAATGCTTTACACGAATCACTTTCATTAATTTCCCTGCACTTTTCATCCAGACCTGAATCACAAGTTCTTAACTTTTCATAAAAGTTGCAAAATTACTAGCTAATAGTTAAATTTATCTAGCACTTCATATATGCCAGGTACTGTGCTAAGTGCTTTACAATTATTATGACATTTGCTCTTCATCGTAACTCTGTAAGATAGGTATTACTATTAATTCCATTTTATTGATAAGGAAATTGAAACAAAGAGAGGTTAAGTGACTTGCCCAGGATCACAGACAATTCTGAGGCTGGATCTTACTGACTCTAGGCCTGGGATTGTGCTACTTAAATGTTGGAGGTGTAAAGACCATTTCTGATATGGAAGTTCTTGTACAGGGTCTTCCACTATCTGAAGCCTTGTTCCTATTCAACTGCAGCTAAATAGAGCTGGAGAAAACCACAAAGCTATCTTCTCTGGGATCACTGCATAATCTCGATAGAAACCCTCATTGTAGTAAGGCAATCCCTCTATACCTTCTTAATTCACTACTGCATTAGAACCAGGAGATCATTATTCACAGCAACAACAATACTATATGAGGATCAGTTCTAACGGACATGACTCTCTTCAACAATGAAATGCTTCAAAACCAATTCCAATTGTTTGGTGAAGAGAACCATATACACCCAGAGAGAGGGATGTGAAATGTGGACCACAACATAACATTTTCATGTTCTCTACTGAGATTTGCTTGCATTGTATTTCCTTTATCGGATTATTCTTTCTTGTAGATATGATTTCTCCTGCACAAAAAATGATGCAATAACTATACATATATTCGATTTCTTAAGTATTCTAACATAATTACCATGTAGTGGATATCCTGCCATCTAGGGGAGGGGTGGGGAGTAGGGGGGAAAAATTTGTAACAGAAAGCTTTGTAAGGGTTAATGTTTAGGAATTACCTATACATATGTTTTGCAAATAAAAAGTATTAATAATAATAAAAAAAATTCACTACTGCATTTATCACAACAGCTATTACAAATATTCTGAAACCTCCCATTTCACATATTACTTCCCTCTTCAGCTGGAGACCTTGCCTCATAATTCACCTAAAAATATTAGGCCACTCAAGAAGAACTCACTCTTTTGCCTTCCTTATCTTACATTTCTCAGATGCCTTCCCTGACTAGCCCCCCTGAATTCTCACATGAAAAAGTGGCCTCTCCCCTTCACAAGACAAACCACTGTACACATACCCTTGATCCCATTTTATCTTTCTTCTCCAAAAGATCATTCACACTTTCTCACTTTTATTCAATCTCTCCCTAGGTATTAGTTGTTTCCTTGCAGTCTACAAAGATCCATATCTTCCCCATACTCAAAAAACTCACCTGATCTAGCTATCTTTCATCCTCTATACCTTTGTTCTTAGCTAAACCCCTTGAGAAAGCTACATACAATCAGCATCTACTCTTCCAAGCCCTTGGCAATTTGGCTTCTTGCCTTGTCATTCAAGTGAAACATCATTCTTCTCTCTAAAATTACTCTGGTCAAATGTAAGGGCCTTTTCACAATCCTCTTCCTTTTTAACTTCTGCAACTTTTGATATTTCTGATGATAATCATCATCATCTGCTGGATACTCACTCCTCTCTCGATTTTTATGACATGGCTCTTTTTGAATTCTCCTTCTCTATCTAATAGCTTTTTCTCAGTTGTCTGTTGGATCTTTATTCAAGTCAAACATATTACCATGGTTATTCCTTATGGCATCCTGGGATCTCTTTTTTTTTCTGCTAAACTGTTTCACTTGGTGATGCTATCAACTTCCATGGGCTGACTTAACATTTCCATGTATACATTTTTGGATCTATCTAACCAATCCTAATGTGACCTCCAGTCTATCTTCAACTGCTTTTTTGACATCTGCAACTGCATAGGCACCTCAAATTCAACATGTCCAAAATTTAATTTATTATGCTTCTCCTAAAAGTTCTCTCTCAAAATTCCCCTTATCTTATAAGATGGACTTGTATAATTGCTATATTTCTAGTTTCATCATTTACGAACCTGATTGGGTGACAACTACTCCAAGCTTTAATATACTGATCTCTAATGGGGATATATAACTTATAGGCAGAATCAGTAGGTGAGGTAATCTATATGAAATCCATTTTATAATGGGGTTTTTGTGGCTTTTAATTCCTTTCCACATAATAAAATCACTTTATGATTTCTTGAAAACCTATTCAAATAACTTTCATATAAGCAAAACTATCCACAAAAAGTAACATTAAGTAGTTTTCAGTCTTTTCTTTCTGAAGCAAACAGATAATGAAAGGAAAGGAAGGTAACCGATTTCTTACCAGAAACTACGACAGGTTTGGAAGACTGTTTTGAATTCTGCAAATGCTGCTTTTTTTCCAATGCAGCAAGCATTCCTCCCAAATCCAACTTCACTGGAATTTGACTCTTCTTCCCAAACTTTTTTGTAGCAGTCTAAAATAATGTAAAAATGGGATTTTTCTTTATACATACATGTGCATATATGTATAATACTTATCAAGTAAAATATATTCAGACATGTCTCTGTTGAAAGTTTTAACCACAATCTTGATGTTATTAAAACATTTTAAGTAACATTCAGGGTCACTTATGAAACCTACTAACCAAAACTTGTTATCCTTATTTATAATCACAGAATGATTGAATATTAAGATATAGAAAATCCAACCCACTATTTCTGCAGATGAGGAAACTGAGGCAGAGAGGTTAAAATGATAGAAAATAACAAAGTATCTGTAGGCAGTTAGGAAATTCAGTTGTCTATCTCCTCAGCTCTAGCTCCAATTTACCAACTATCAAATATTTCAAACTGGCCATTCTAATTTCAAACTCAACATATCTAAAAAATAACTCATTTTCTTATTCTTCAAGTCTTTTAGGTTCTAAATCAGGTCATCATACTTGATTCTTTATTCTCCTTTCATCTTAGTCAAATTTTGCCTTTTCTATATCTTCAATATTTTTATTCCAATCCCTTCCCTCTCGCTCAGATAGCCTGTATTCAAGTCCTCAAGTCACCTAAATGACTAACTAAAACAGTCTCCTCATCAATATCTGAATTCAAGTCTTTCCCTCTTCTAATCCACCTTCCACATAGCAGCCAAGGTGATTCTCTTTAAGATAAAAGATAAGATAAACAGGTCTTTTCTCACATGGCACTTCACTTCCTGTCCTCATGCTTCTGCAACAGTCATCCTCCCTTCCATGCTGGAAATGTACCTCCTCCTCCTTATTCCCCAGGAGAATCTCACATTTCTTTTAAGGTGCAGTTCAACTCTTTTACATGAAACCATTACTGATTTCTCCCTTTCCCAACTTTAAGGATTCCCCTCCAACTACTTTATATTTATTTATATTTTCTATTTATTCTGTACATAAATATGTACATATCTCTCCTCCAATAGAATGTAAGATCCTTAAAGAGAAGAGATTGCTTTATTTTTTGTCTTTGTTTACTCAACACTTAGTATACTCCACTGCCTGATAGTAAGTGTGGGCTGACTGAATGATATGACTGCAAAATAACAGCCAAAAAATTTATTTTCAACAAAATCTATCAAAATGCAAAGTTCTCTGGAATTCTATATTGTATATGATATAAATGTGAGTGAGGAATTCTAACCCAAGAAGCAGATTAATACTGAAACACTGTAAAGATATATGTAAAGATAAATGAATGTACTCAATTAAAACGTAAACTCAAATTTTAAAAAATTTACTGGAAGTTTCAACTTCATTGCAGAAAACTAATTAACCCATTGAAGAGATTTTGTTACTGTTAAATTCACCTCTGGTTGTTGTTTAGAGTGAAATTTTGATGACTGCAGTCCATTTCTTCTGTCAGAAGTCAGTGTGTGGCTAACAAGTTCTTCAGAATCCTAGGCAAAATCAATTATCTCTTTAGTTTGCAAAAATCTATTTCCTTTAATGGCTCTGTAAGCTAGCTATTAAAACACATTAAAACTCCAACAGTTCTTGAAATGTGATGTATTACATATAATTTATTGATGTCTTTAGTCATTATATTCATGGACAGGGAAAGGGAGGGAAACCTACATCTTTCATCTGATCACTTTTTTGACAGAAAAAAAATTAAGCAAAAACACCTAAGACAGAGACTGAATCTGACCAATGAACACATTCCACTTACTCTGCAACAAAGAGGGAGGTATATTTCATCAGTTCTCTAAGATCACTACCGGCTTTTCAATTATTCAGTTTGGTTTCACATTGATGATTCTTTCATTTACAATGTAAAGTATGCTTTTATATTAAAATTTCTTAGAAAACTTTCTCTTCTCAGTTGTGCTCAGTTAATAAGAAAATTTATTAAATACACAAAATGCTCTTAATTTTAAAAATAAGGAAAAATTTACCTAACAAGAGAATTTGATTTTCCAACTCACTCTTCCAATCATTTGAAATAAATGAGGGGAAAAACATTGTTTTAGGAGAGAAGGTCCAAGAGTAAAAATTTCTGAGCGTGCTACTGAAGTATTTACTTAAACCACAAAAGTACAACAGCAGGAATTATGTTTTATCTCTTTTAAAATCTTACCTCTGGTTGGTATTTAGAAAAACATTTTGATGGCTCTAGTTTGTTTTTTCTTTCAGAAGCAACTGCCAGATTAGGAAACTCTTCAATATCCTAAATAAATCACAAAGTATTTTATCTATTTATGAAAAACTTTTTTAAAAAAGTACATATTCAGAAAGAAATTCTTTATCATGTTTTCTCTTTTTCAATCAACTAACAATAATTTTCAGTGGTTTTTTTTATACGACTAAAAAGGGGATTTCTTCCAAATCTATAATGCTGTACAATAAAGGAATAAACCATACAAAGCAATTAAATATGTTTTTAATGTTAATTTTAGAAGGCAAAATTACAAATAATTTCACTGAAGTGAAACAAGAAAATTCTTATCAGGAAGAATAGTGGTATGATGGCTAAGAGTTTTTAGGCTTAGAAAGAAGCACATTCAAAAAATATTCCTTAAAACCATATTTATTTGTGTCATATAAACCTTGGTCCAAATCTAAATTTAAGCATGCTAAAACTGAGATGAAATTATAAAAAAACAATGCAGATACCTATTAAAAAAGAAAATTCCCTTAAGTCTTTGCTCAACTCAAACCTCTTCCCTATTTCCCATAAGTGATCCACTATCTATCATGGGGATATATCATCAATGGCACATCATTATATCAATATTCTAATGAGAACTTTGTGGCTTACTGAATCTACAATAGGTTTCCTCTCACTTAGTATTTGTACTTCTGAGAGCATATTCCTTTCTCTTACTCACTTTTCTTGTATCTTATCTGCACTTGACTTAACCCTTGTCCTTGTCCCAAATTTTTACTGTTTTATCTTCTTTCAAAGTACCTTCTAAAAGTATTTATATAGATATATATATGTGTGTATATATATATATATACACATACCCATACACCCACATACACAAATATATATTTATCAAATCTGCCTTCTCTCTCCATCTCTAATTTTTATACTCCAATCTTATATTGGATTTCTTCAGAAAATATTATTTCCCTTGCTTCCTATCCAATGTTAGTTATTTCACTTTCTGTGACATACAAGAGTAGGAAGATGAGTTTTTGTCATATCAATTTCTAAACTCTCCCTGAGACATGAAACAAATAACTTCTTCCTTTGAAGCTCTCACCAGATTATTTCACCTTGTTCACATAATCACTGATATTTATATAAGGGTTTTTTTTTTGTTTGTTTGTTTTGAAAGGCACTTTAAATATCTTCTCATTTGATCCACTCAGCATACCCATAAGGGCAAGTTCTTGGGATACTACTGCCACTTATAAAGAAACTCAAATTCAAATAGATTAAGGCTGCTACCACAGATCATATAGGAGTTAGCTAGCAATATCTAAAAATGATATTTCAACCTAAGCTTCTTAGTAACTTTATAAACTGGGGAAAATGGCAGAAGACGGCAATAGTCAATGCTGGAGGGACTACGGGAAATTTAATATATTAGTGCACTGTTTGTAGAGCTGTGAATCATAAGAACTATTTGGAAAATAATCTGGAATTATGCAAATAAAGTGCCTAAAATGTTCAAATTCTTAATTCAATAATTCTGCTAATAAGTTAATATTCTAAGGGAGTCACTGAAAAAGTTTCCATATATATCAAAATATTTATAGCAGCATTTTTTGCAACTGCAAAAAATTGGAGGCAAAGTAGATATTAACTTGGGAATGGTTAGACAAATTGAAGTATAGGAATATAATAAGAAAACATTATGAATATAGAAAAACAGAAAGTTCCACTTTAAATGGCATAGAGGAAAGTAAAAAGAATCAAGGAAACAAAATACAAAGACTACAATAATATAAATGGAAAAAAGCATATATATTACACATATTTTCAGATTTTTTTTGACATGTTGCTTAGTTAGTCTGATTTCCTCCTCTCATTTTTTTCTTTTGTCTTAAAACTATTTGTTAGATAGATGGCTGAAGGGGACAGAGGATATACTATGGTGAATATAAAGAAAACAATAAATATCAATAAAAACTTATTTTCAAAAAATCTTTCCACTACAATACTGTTACATTTTAGATCACAATGAATCAACATTCCAATCACTCATCAATGACTGTGGCACCTAGTGCTGCATCTTTCTTTAATTATACTGTCAACCCACTAATTCAAACTTTTATCACCTCATGTGTGCTTTAAAAAAATTTTTTTTTCACTAGTCTAGCTTCCCTTAATCTTTTTATTTCTTTTATCTATTCTCCATACTACTGCAAAAATAAACCAAGGCACTAAAACCAAAGACAAACCACTGATGAAAACTTCCACTGGCTTGCTATTGCCTCATGATCACTGAATTATTAATTACAATGTCCTTTTTCCTCATTTTTTGTTTTTTCTGCCTTCTGAAGCATCTGACACTATAGATAACCTTCTCTCTTAGATAAACTCTCCTCTCTGGATTTTTGTGACACTTCATTCTCTTGGTTCTCTTCCTATCTGTCAGAATATTTTTTTCCTTTCTCTGTGAAACCTTCAAGGTCTTTTTGGCCCTTTAAATGCTTTTAGACAGCCTTCTGAAATATGACTTGCTAAAATATGGCAGGAACTAAATGATACTTCAAAAGTTGCAGTTAACTTTAATTTCTTATTCCCTATTAACCTTGAGGGTTTTGATGGCCACAATAAACCAGTTAAATTCCTAACTTCAGCCAATAACCATGGGCAGTTGTTGATAGGAAACAGGGACTCCTCAAGGTATGGTATAGTAATGTATGGTAACTTGTGGGGTGGGGAGAGAAAGCATCAGAGGCTCAGGAAAGTAGACTGAAGCATAATTTTTTTCATTTTTTTTGGCAACATGGATAATAAGGAAATATGTTTTGCATAATTTCACATGTGATATCACATTTCTTGAGTTCTATGATGTAGAGGCAAAAGGAGAGAATTTGAATCACAAAAAAAGTTAAAAATAATTTTTTAAAAATGTGGGGGAGGGGGAGGAAGAGAACTAGTCCCTGCTCTTAAGGAGTGCCATCTAGCTGTCTCAGAAGCTATAATCTAACAAGGAAAACAAGTATATATAAACAAGCTATATACAAGATAAATAGTGAAAAAACCAGAGGGATGGTATTAGAATTAAGAGGGGTTAGTGAAGGCTTCCTGGAGAAAATAGAATTTTAGCTGGGATGGGAGAAAGTACAAGGAAGCCAGGGAAGTCAGTAGGTAGAAGTAAGAAAAGAGAGCTTTCTAGATATACAAGACAGGCAGAGAAAATGCTCAGAGCTGAGAGATGGAGAATTTTGTTTGTACAACAGCCAGGAGATCAGTGTCACCAGATCAAAGAGTACATATAGTAGGGGAGGCAAGGTATAAAAAAAGAATAAAAAGATATAGGAAAGGAAAAGGTTATGAAGATTTTGTATTTATTCTGACACAAAAGATCACTGCCAACCCCAGTGATTAGTAAGTGACATGATTAAGTAGGTAACATGCTCCAATGTGACCCTATGGAAAAAGTTCTGGTTTATGACCTCACCATTCTGTTTCTATCTAGGATGTGGGGGGCAAGGCAGTGGTTGCATATAAAATCATTAGCCTTATGAAATCTATTAATTTTTCCTTTAAAAGGAGCATACTAGCTATCACCATCACAATCCTCTTATGACCTATGCCTGTGACATTGCCTACTGGAGCTGCCATACTATTCATGATGGGCATTTCCTACCTATAGACCTCTGGTGCAAAAAAGCTTTCCCTAGCTTGCTGTATTACTACTTAAATGCAAATTTCTGGTTGCCTGTCTTGCTCTCTAAAACAAAACAATCTTGACAGAAGCCACTGAGTTCTGCAGATTCCCTTTATGCCCCAAGGGACAATCTGCCCCCCCCCCCAAAAAAAAACTTCAAAGGCTAAGTATGGCAGAAGGGATGCCTGGAGGGGACAGGCTGGTCCTGGACCAGAGACCCTCTCCCCAGGAACTGGTCACTTCTCTTCCTCTATTGTCAGAATAGAGAAGCTCGGGAAGCATAATTTCCAAAAAGGCAAAAGTAGCTGGATAAGTTGAAGGTCCAGCATGTGGTCTGATCAGACAAATGGGACAAAAGCAACTTTATGACAAAAGAGTTTTGGAGTTTCCTTAATGGACTTATTAAAGACTTGAGAATTTGATCATCCACACATTTCTAGGATCCTAAGATTTTCCTTGTATCCAACCCTAAAGTTAACTCTTCCCCTCTTCAGGTTATAGGGCCTGGCTCAAAAGTCCCGGAAAGTAGAGGAAAGGTAAAAGGTTTTTCCACCTCCTCTCTTCCCCCCCCACCCCCCATTCCGCCCCATGGATGGCTTAGGAAAGAAGTTCACTGAAACTCATGCAGAGCTTTCCTGTGGAAACTTCCCAAAGACACCCAACAAATGACACCATTATCTTAATCACCTGCCAGAATAGGATGCCTTGTATATCTTGGTACTGTAGAGTCTCTAACACTATAGCATCCCACTACAGCCTCTGCCCTTTCTCTTACATTTTTATTGTTATCACTATCCTTCCTTCCTATTAGATATTAAAACTAAGTCCCACTATACCACCATCCTTCAATTACTTTATGCTTGAGGTAGGAGGACAAAAGTGAGACTGTGTGGGTGTGAGAATAGACATGGAAATATACTGTAGCCTTCATGCTGCTTCTGGATCAATAACATAGGGAAGGTCAGCAGGCACATAGCCTTCCATAATAAAACAATACAAGCCATCAGCAATATCACCACAGAGATCAAAGACATTCAGACAGGAAAAGTAATTTTCTTTTTTTCGTGGCAAGAAGCATTTATTAAGCCCTACGTATGAGGTACTGTTCTAAATACTAGGGATACAAATATAAGCAAAAAATAAGATAGCCTTCAAGAAACTTACATTTTAATGGGGAAAAACAATATACAAAAGGGAGATGGGGGAAGGGTGTGAGAAGAGAGAAGAAAAGGTACCCCACAAAAGGGCATGTAGTGTTAATGTCTGGAAAGGACATTTGGAAAGAAAATTTGACTAGCCTAGATCCTTCCCTAAAATGAGGGCAAAGGAAGGAACTCAGCAGTGGGAGAAGGGGGCCAGGAAGCTGGAAGGATGTTCCAGGGTAAGAAGGCCATAGAGGAAGGTAGATGTTCCAGAGAGAAATGGCTAATATTATTTCAGGCTAATATGTGTGTCTTGCTCTGACAGGTGATTAAGATGATGGTGTCATTTGTTGGGTGTCTCTGGGAAACTCTGCATTAAGTTTCAGTGAACTTCTTTCTTAAACCACCCATAGCCAGAAAAATAAATCCTTTTCCTTCTCTCCACTTTGTGGGACTTTTGAGCCAGGCCCCATAACCCCAAAAGGGGAGGAGTTAACTTTAGGGTTGGATGAAAGGAAAATCTTAGGAGCCTGGAAATGTGTGGATGATCAAATTCTCAAGTCTTTAGTATTTATTTATCTGACTCCTTATGAAAGTAAGCCCTTGAATTTACATGTTTATGATGTCAGATCAGAAGTTTTATTACATATCATATAACAGTAATTTGTAGGGTCAGCCTCCTTGACCAATAAGCAGCCTTCCTGCCCCAGTGAAAGAAGAAACTCACATTTTTTGAATTATCCTATCAAAAGTAATTCACAATACCAGCCAGCAGAGTCTGAATACTGTCAACTATCAAGGTGTTCCTTCTACTTAGCCCCACCCCACTTACAGCAGTGGCAAGGTTCAGCTTTTTCTCTCCCTCCTTACCCTAAGAGCTGATCCTCCTTAATTCGGATAAGAAGCTTATAAAAGCCCATCAGATTTTATCAATTTCAATGTGTCCAATTCTACCCAGGGTCCCCAATGGGTTTATTTTCTCTGGCTGTCCCTTAACTGTATTTCTCTATAGTAAATCTGGCTTTTTTACTTCCTTTCTGCTTCCCCATACTACAAATCTTAGAATGCTGAACCTAACCAAAAGTATTAAGACATTGCATTATGATTCCCAAAGCCAAAAGCACTGTTTTCTCCTCACTTGTTCCTAGAGCACTTCAGCTGGATCTTTTTTACCCAAATCATAATCATTCTTGTATCACTTATGTATATATCCAACTGTATCTGTCATAAAGCAAACTCTGACTCATTTTTAATTTTTGTATTTCTAGCACCTAACATACTTTTTATGCAACAAGTACTTTACATATTTGCTTAACTGAGCAAAGTGACAAGAAAAAATGTTTTTTAATATTTAAGTCATTATTAATAAAGTTCTTTATAAATCATAATTGTTGAAATTATTGTAAAAATTTCTAAAATCCTATTATATGCCAAGTATGAACAGAATTAGCATCTTTACTTAACAAAATGTTATCCAAATTGCTGAGAATTCTCTAACTTTTGCAAGACTAAAGCAGCTACAAAAAACAAAAGGAGGGAAGCATCAAAAAAGACAAGGTAGCCTAATTATTTAGGACAGCATAAAAAAAAGAAGCCAAATCTCTCTTCAACAATGAAATGCTTCAAACCAGTTCCAATTGGCCAGTGAAGAAGGCCATATACACCCAGAGAGAGGGAGATGAAATGTGGACCATAATATAACATTTTCATGCTCTCTATTGACACTTGCTTGCATTGTGTTTCCTTTCTCAGATTTTTTTTTCTTATAGACACGATTTTTCTTGCACAGTAAGATAAGTGTGGAAATATGCATACATGTATTCGATCTGTCAAGTATTTTAACATAATTAACATTTAGTGGACTTCCTGCCATCTAGGGGAGAGGTGGGGACTGGGGGGAAAAAATTTGTAACAGAAAGCTTTGTAAGGGTCATTGCTGAAGAATTACCCATACATATGTTTTGCAAATAAAAGGATTATAAAAAAAAAAAAAAAAAAAAAGCCAAATGAGGAAAATATAAACCAGAACAGAAAATACAAATTCTCACAGTCCATGCCATTAAGAAATGGCATAGTTTTTTTGTTCCACAAACCCTCTTCAATAACAAAAAAAAGTGTTGTATATGTAATTTTGGATTTATTCTTAAGTGCTTAAAATAACTACAATAATTTCTGTCCCCCAAGTTCCAAATTAAAATTTATATTATAAAGTTATAATTATAAAACTGTATCCTGCTTATAATTATAAAAATGAAATATAAAATTTTAAAATAATTACAAAAACTTATGTGGAACATTCTCTAAGAATTTAAAGAAATAATTAAGTAAAACCTCATGCTTATTATTATTAGCAAAACTTCATCTAAAACACACTTTACAAAAACTGCAGTGTAAAATATTTTTGTAACACAATTAGGTAATTGTTTATTGCTTAAGTTAAAGCACAATTAAAGAATTTCAACATGAACCCATTGGACCATATTCACAAACCCATCCTACTACATGAGAACCACTGGTCTAGGTTAAAATTCACTCAGGTCTATGGATTCAGGTTTGGGGTGAGAATATGAGGAACTGAAAGACTATAAAATGCAATTTTATTTAATTAATTAGAAAATTCTACTAGTAACAAAAGGTAAACAGAATACAATTCCTAAACTTAAAAACATACTAATTCAGATAAAAGGGCCACAACACTCCACTTTCATATTCACCATGGCAACAACAGACAAGCTAGGTCAGAAAAGGCATTCCTCTAAGAACAGTAAGAATTAAGATAAATACTCCTACAACCATTTTTCCATAGGCCGGGTCTCTTAAGCCTCAGGAAGCAGACATTAAATAACTTCTACCAACCTTAAAACAGCAGCCCAATTTATATTAAACAACTGCTCCAAATATCAAAAGGCTCATTGAGCAAAGTATTTTTCTTGAATTTAGTTACAAATGACCTATGACAACAAAACTTGATGCCAAATTCTTCTCTATAATAAAGTTCTATAGTTGGTTTTCTATTTTAAGTAAACTGCAAAGTCTGAATAAGTATTTTCATAGCAAAAAAACCCTGTATTTTGTAAGGATAAATCAAGGAGATATACAATACTTGAAAAAGGATGCAACTAAGTAAAAGATTAAATGCTAACATAAGTTGTTATGTCAAAAGAAAAAAATACACTGATAATTCTATTTACTTTAAGACTAGAAAATTAAAGAAAAACAACAGCTTCAACTGGAAAGTAAATATAAGTCTAGGTTTCTCTGAACACAAATATTTAACATACCACAGAAACTTAATAATAATAAAAAATAATAAAAACAAATGTACTTCAATCCTTGGTGGTTCCTGGACCATAAGTGTTTCATAATTTGCTTTAGGCTTCTTTTTCTTTTTCTTGTTTTTTTTCATTTCTTCCTGGTCAGTTTCACATACATTGTTGGTTTTTGTCTATGAAAAACAATAAGTGGGGAAAAAATACTGCTTTTTAGAAAACTCAGAAGATAACAGAATAAATTTCTCTCAATATAGTATACATTTAAACACCGTAAAATGTGGACTTATAATTGTTTGGATGATAAAATGTTACGGAGATATTAAGTTCAGGGTGCCCTGAACTTGCCTTTTCTAAAAACAATGGATCCAGAATATGCAGGAAGTCCTGAATGTGCCAAGGCTTTAGCCCCTCCCTGAGCTGGCATAATTTGTGTTTGCACTCTTAGTTGTACTCCCTGTGTGTCCTTGGGAGTCAAGACAAGCACCAGCTCTGCGCCAGATCGATAAACTAGGACCCCTGTAGATAAGCAGATCATTGTATCTTTATAAATCAAGCATTTCACAAAAGAAAGATGCTTTTGCCATCTTAATAATTTATGATTTTTTCTCCTCTTGCCACTCCCAATTACATAGAGATTTTTGCTTTTCCTCCATTGAAATTTCATAAATATGCAAGCTTCTGTTTGAACTGTGGCATTGCATTTACTTAGGGCTACACATGCCAAGTCATTTCTCTAGAAATAAAGCCTATTTTTCATTTAAGTGTCATGAAGTTGTGATTGCCTGTTGACAAAAGGCACTGAACAACAACCCTTTCTAGAGAGTCTACCCTTCATTTGTTTTGATTCCACAAGTAGAAAAATGTAATTTATGTCAAGAATAAAATCATTCTGAATATATATTCAACATATATGTATGTTATATACATACTGTTAATATTTTGTATTTGAGAGGTCTCTTAATTGCATACAGTACATGGGTAAAATATTATACACCAGACTGGTTAATTAATATTCATTTAGTACACAATGACACAATGAACTGGTAGGGCCTTTCTTCCTTGGACTTTGGGCAAATCTACATTTGACAGTTAAACATTTTCTCATATTTTAAACTGACAATAAAACATTTCGCAAGTATACTTAACAAGGGGCAGCTAGGTGGTGCAGTGGATAGAGCTCCAGCCCTGAAGTCAGGAGGACCTGAGTTCAAATCTGGTCTCAGACACTTAACACTTCCCAGATATGTGACTCTGGGCAAGTCACTTAACCCCAATTGCCTCAGGGAAAAAAAAATTATACCTAACAAATCTGTCACAGGTATATATATATATATCATCTTTACTAGGAAGAATTAAGTTGGCAGTAGGGGTAAAAAAAAAAATCAATTAACAAGCATTTATTAATATTTATTATATGACAAGCATTACTTATATAAGAATACAGTATAAGTACAAAGAAAATATATAGAAATATATGTATTATTCATATATAGTATTTATATTTATATTATGTGTATACTTATATATTATGTATATATACTATATATCTATATATAAGTTTAGAGAAAGAATAAAATATATATGTGTATACACACACACACACACACATTCTTGTGAAGATATAGAAATATAAGTATAAAGAAAGAATAAAATAATTGCCATTCAAAAGGAACTTACTTTCTAATGGAGGAATCAAGTGTGTGCTGTTTTACACACACACACACACACACACACACACACACACACACACACACACACACACACACACACACACACTCTCTCTCTCTCTCTCTCTCTCTCACTCTAAAGTAAATAATTAAAAAGTAGTTAAATACAAAAAAGTTTTAAAAGAAGGGTATTAGAAGTTGAGGGAATCAGGAAAAGTTCTATGTAGAACAAAATGCTTGAACTGTGTTTGAAAAGAAGGGAAGAAACTGATGAAATAGTAAAAAACAAAAAGTACCTTCAATATATGTGGAACAACAGTCAGTGCACAAGTAAGAAGAAGGGAAAGGGAATGTTGTGAGAAACAAAGAAAAGGAGATTTAATCTGTACTGTCTGATGTAGATTTGAGCAAAATTCAATTCGTTTAAACCATAATAGAGATGATTAATAAACATTTTTAAAAGAAAGCAATGATTTCTTTTTGATTTAGAACAGGTCAAGTCAGACTATCTTCATATTTTTTTTGACATGATTACCAGTTGATCAGACATGCTGTTAATAAAAATCAATAATATCTCCCTTTTTATCAGCTTATCTGATGTTAATTCAGGATATCAATGAGTATTAATTGACATAAGGGTTCAAATGAATTACCTGAAATAAGAAGGAAACTGAGGACAAAGCTACTGAGCCAGCTATGATTAAATTTTCAAAGCTAGCATTTGCATATCAAACCAAGTCACCTGACTTCCTCAGGTGTATAGACAAAGAATGATTTACAGAGGTCATTTTCAAAACAAAAAAAAAAAAAAAGAAAGAAAGAAAGAAAAGAAATTTAAAAAATGACAAATGTTTTGAACATAATTCAATTGGGCAACACAGACTACCTTTCTAGAGAGGTTCTCCTAAGTTTTCTTAAGTCCTATCTGAAAAGTTCTTGCCTTTCTGATGGTGCATTTTTGTAACCAGAAAGCATATTAGAAAAGAGGAACTTGTAATCAATAGTTAGCAGTCACCCCATCTTTCTTCAAAAATTCCATTACTTAACTTAGACTTTAGCTCAAGAAAAAAAGAGAGCTTATCCACTAAGAGGATCTTAATCTCAACTTTTTTCCAGCAGCCAGAAAGAAGAACAGACTCTGGGCAACCCCTTTTTCTGCTAGAAACTGGAAATAGGAAAATAAATTTTAAAAAAGCCAAAGTTTTATAGTTCCTACAATTATTTTATTCCTCTATAAAGTATTTGCTACTAAATGATATGGACTTATCAATCTACCTATAGTCAATAAATCTATATGTAACCTGGATTTAAAAGACTATATTAGTCTGTCTTAGTTTAAAGGTAGCTTTTCTGAAAAAAGAGAGTTTAATCCTATAATCAAACAAAAAATAAATCAATAGTAATTTATTTCCTTTTCACAAGAGAATTATTTCAATTGACAAGAAGTCATTTTAAGGACAACTTATAAAGATGTGTTTTTCTCTACTCAACCAAAGTGCTTTTCTTAAAACCACAAATGTTAACTATTCCTGAATTTTATTTTCTTTATAACTATTAACTGGAACAACTAGGTAATGCAGTGAATAAAGCACTGGCATTGGAGTCGGGAAGGTTCCTCTTCTTCTTGAGTTCAATTCTGCCCTCAGACACTTATTAGCTGTTTGTGACTCTGGCCAAATCTTTTAACCCTTTTTGCCTTGGTTTCCTCATCTGTAAAATGAGCTAGAAAAGGAAATGGCAAGCCTCTTCAGTATCTTTACCAAGAAAACCCCGTTTGGGAAAAAAAAAAAACAAAATTTCAAAAGCACGTAGGCACTGATTTTCCAGATTTCAGAGGAAAATATGCTGAAAATTAAGGACAAATTGTATTTAAGACTAAAAAGATATGAAAAAAATCAAGTATTGAAAACACATTAAATAAAATTTATCCTTAACTTTTAATTAAAAAAATTAAATATGGAAGGAATACATCTAAAAAATCTATCAAATAATATGAGTAATTTACAAAAGCAAGAGGAAAATTATCAAAGATCATATCAAATATGATATCAAAATATCAAGTATCAAAGATTGCCACAAATCACTAAAAATAAGGGAAAAAACATTAAAAACAACCAACAGATTTCACTTCAGAATTGGAAAATTGTCAAAGATGAAAAAATATGTAAGTCAATGTTGGAAAAAAAAAAAGTCAATGCTGGAGAATGCATCGAGAATACAAAAATAGTTGGAGATTACAATGAACCCCTTTCAGAAGCAGAGAAATCTAACAAAAAGATAAACAAGAAAGAAGAATCCAAGTAGAATCTTAGAATTAGATACAACAAAACAATGAAAATTAATTACTTGATCAATCAATAAGCATATATTAAATGCCTTATGTGTGCCAGATATTGTACAAAGCACTAGGGATACAAATAGAATAAAAAGAATCCTTGTCCTTAAAAAGCTCACAATTTATCTACTGGGACAGATAATATAAACAAGTATAAACAGAGCATACCATACAGGTTAAAAAGAAAATAATTATTGGAAGGAAGGCACTAGAATTAAGAGGGGTTGGGAACCATATTCTGTATAGGAGAGAATTTTAGCTGAGACTTGCAGGAAGCTAGTGAAGTCATTAGGTGGAGTTCAGGAGAGAAGACATTCCATTTATGAGAAACAAACAGAGAAAATACCAAGAGCCAAGAAACAGGCAGGAAGCCTGTGTCATTGGATCAAAAAGTATATGATGGGGTGAAAAGTGCAAAAAGACTGGAAAGGTAGGTAAGGGTTGGATTATAAGTGAGTTTTGAATGCTAGACAAAACATTTTTTATTTGACTTAGAGATAATAGGAAGCCAATTATATAGCTAAATCTGCATTTTAAAAAAAATCATTTTGTTGGCTAAATGAAGGAGTTTTTCAATGAAAGGAGAAATTTCAAGAGAGATTTGAAGGAGGCAGATCAACAGCAGGCTGTTGCAATAATCCTGAAATGAATATAGTTATAAAGGCCTGAGTTAGAGTGGTGATCGTGTCAGGAAGAGAGAAGGGACCTTCTATCAGATATGTAGAGATAAAATTGACTGACACTGGCAACAGCTTGAATGAGGTAGTATAGGGCAGGGATGGCAGGGACGACAGGGGTGATGGACAGGAATGAGAGGACAATGAGTAGAAAATAATAACTCTTAGAAAATGAAATCAATATACATTATTCTCAGCTGTGCAATTTATGTGATTCATAAAATCCGATCGTGTGGTAGGGCTTAAAAACTTATAAAAATGCATAAAAATCTCACTACTATCCAATAAAAATTATAAACAATAAATGTTAAAGAAAAGATTAGAACAAATTAAGTTTAAATAATTTAATCTTGAGGAATTGATGTATCAAAGAACAAATAATACAAATAGAGAGGTTTATCAAAGAAAATCACAAGACAACACAAAACTTTGAGGATTAAGTAAAAGCAGTCCTTAAGGGAAAGTTTATATTTCAATATTTTCATCAACAATGAAAAAGAACACAGTAACTAACCTCACATACAATTAAACTAAGCCACAAAGAAAAAATACAAATTAAACACTAAATAAAAATTCTGAAAAGCAGAGAAAAAAAAAATTGGAAAAAAAAAAAACAAACTAGTAGCTTCTTATTAACATTAACAAAAGATAAACGTTGGCTAATTTGATTAAACCATAGCTAATCTGATTTAAAGAGTAAAACTAAATTGCCAATATCAAAAATGAAAAAAACAAACACACCAAATAAAGAGGAAATTTTTAAAAAATTATCAAACACTATTTTTATCCAAATATATGTCAACAAAACTGGTAATTTAAATGAAATGCATTAATAATAACAAAAATATAAAATATTTACATTAACAGAATAAAAGATTTTAAATAACCCAATTGCTGAATAAACAATTAATGAACTTCTAAAAAGGAAAAATCCAGTAGCAAATGATTTTATAAGTAAATGAAATAAAATATGCAAAGAATAATTTGTTCCAATATTACATAAATAGCTTGTAAAAACAGGAAAATAAGGAATTATACCACATTCCTTTTATGAGACAAATATGATTCTGACACTTAAATAAAGGAGTAATAAAACAGAAAAAAAGAAAATTATATACCAATTATTTCTAGTAAGTTACCAATGGAAAATAATGAATTAAATGTTAGCAAAAAAGGTCACAGGTACATGTTAAAAAGAGTATGTAGTATGACTGGGTTGAATTTAATAGCAAGACTGCTGAGTTCTTTCAATATTAGTAAAACTATAAATATAAACATATGTTACATATATGTAAACATAAATATATAATTTTAAACATGCTTTTATCATGAGGCACAGAAAAGTATGGAAAAACATAACTATGCAAAAAAATTAGGAAGCATTTTTTAAAAACAGACATTTCCTAAATATAACAACCTCATAGCTACCATTATTTTTAATGGAGAAATGCTAGTAGATTTTCCAATAAGATAATCATGGATAAAACTGACCACTGTTATCACTACCCTATAATTTGATACCCTATAGAAAATTAACTATGGTAATAAAATGAAAAACAACAAGAAATTAAGCTACATAATGGCAAAGAGGAAATCAAATTAGAGCTTTTTGCAAATCTCACTTGGAGAACTTTTATTCAACTGAAATAATAACTTCTATAAAGCAGAAGGATATAAACATTTTAAAACCCACAAAAATTATAAACTTTTCTGTATATTAAGATGCCCTGGAATAATTATAAGTCTGAAAGGTCATTGATTTTTATGCCTTTGGGTGAATAGGAAGCCACATCAAGACACACTCATCAATAATAGCTCTGCTTGAGCCTTAGTCTCCTAGGCCAACCAAATCCTAGGGATAGCTTCCTTTTCTTTTAGGAAAAAAAACTAGGCTTCACCTACATAGTGGTAAGACAGGGAACCTAGGTGGAAACTGATCCTATCCTTTTGGTTTTATCTATTTGTTATACAGAAGAATTTTGGGTTTTTTTGGAGAGATGAGTTTATAGAGATGTCTTCTGGGACTATCATTTGATCTAATCATAAAAAATGCCAATTAGACATTCAGCAATGTTATTTCCACAATTTACCAGAAAGCCTCTAGGTCTCAAATGCTTTGAGTTCCAGGAAAAATAGAATTGCAAAGCTAGAACTTAAAGAAATTGATGGAAAAATACCAGCAAGAGGGGAACCTCTAGAATAATTTGACTTAACAAGGCTCTGAGCCAAGACATGGAAAAGAATGACAGATCGGTAAGTTGTTCTTTTTTTGTTTTTTTAATCAGTAGGTGGTAACAAATCATCATTCTTTGTTATTGGTGGTATTACTCTCATTTATATAAAGTTGCCACTTCACAAGGCTATAACGTCTAACTGAAATTCTACTCATTCTCCAAGTTACAACATAGCAATTTCTGCAATAAAAGAAAAAATATAGTGGAATTTCCTGATAATGCAGGGTTTAAGGCATTTTCCTAAAAAACTCATTATGTTCTAGTTTTTAAATTTTGGTAGTTATTTTATGGATTATATTTAAATCTAAAAAGTATCTACATGTTAAGCAACATCATATATATATATATATATTTATGCATATATAAAAGCAATTATTCAAAAGGATTTATTAGAGGATACTTATAGACGGAACTAATAAAGAAAGAATCAGAATATTTTGCATACCTTTTTATGATTCCGAGCTATTTGTTTTTCTTTGTTGTAAGCATTGGTAGTTAGAACTTCAGGTGAGGAGAATGATGCAGTAACTTTTTTAGGGGCTACTGATGAACCACACTTCTTTGCGTTTATCACTGTAGTAACATTTTTAAGGGCTAGTGCTTCAGTGGTTGTTGGCCGAACAACATAACCCATTGGTGTCCAAGAAAGTTCTGCTCAAAAATAATTATAATTACTGAAAAATTTCAAACAATAATTTTTTTAATGCTCTAGTTGATTAGACAAATGAAAAAGGCACAAAAATTTACTGAAAAACTCCTTAAAAATTAGAATTGGTCAAATGGAAAAAGAGACAAAAGCTCACTAAAGAAAATAATTCCTTAACAATTAGAATTGAACAAATGGAAGCTAACAGCTTTATGACAAATCAAGAAACAACAAACAAAACCAAGAGAATGAAAAAATAGGAGACAATGTGAACTATCTCACTGGAAAAACAAGTGACCTGAAAAAACAGATCCAGAAAAGATAATTTAAAAATAATGGAACTACCTGAAAGCCATGCATGATGCATAAAAAAAGCTTAGACATCCTCTTTCAAGAAATTATCATGGAAAATTGCCCTGATATTCTAGAACCAGAGGCTAAATTTGAAAGAATCCACTGACTGCCTCCCAAAAGAAATTCCAAATGAAAACTGCCAGGAATATTATAGCCAAACTTCAGAGCTCCCAGGTCAAAGAGAAAATATTTCAAGCAGCCAGACAGAAAGAAATAATTAAAATATCATGGAGTCACAGTCAGGATTACACAAGATTTATCAGTTTTTATATTATTGGATTATAGGGCTTGGAATATAATATTCCAGAGGACAAACAACCAAGAATCATCTACCCAAAAAACTGAGTATAATTCTTCAGAGGAAAAAAAATGGATATTCAACAAAACAGAGAACTTTCAAGCACTGTTCAAGAAATGAACAAAGCTGAATAGAAAATGTAACTTTCAAGTACAAGACTCAAGAGAAGCATAAAAAAGTAAACAGACAAGGAAATTCTTAAGGGACTTGATAAGGTTAAACAGTTTATATTCCTACATGGATTTGTAACTCATAAAATTTTCTCATTATTAGGGCAGTTAGAGGGAGTATATATAGATAAGGCATAGAACTAAGTTAAATATGAAGGGATGATACCAAAAAAAAATAAAGGAAGAAGAATGTATAGGGAGAGAGAAGAGGTAGAATGGGCATAAATCATCTCACAAAAAAGGCAAGAAAAAACTTTTACAATGAAGAAGATAAGAGAGGTGTATGTAGGGGGGAGTTAGGAAACTTTACTTTCATCAGAAATGACAAAAAAGGAATAACATACATAACTCAATTGATTATGAAAAAAAAATTGCAGTAAATTTCTCTGATAAAGATCTCATTTCTCAAACATGTAGAGAAATGAATCAAATTCATAACAATAAGAACTGTTCCCTAACTGATAAATGATCAGAAGATATGAACAGTTTTCAAATGAATAAAGCTACCGATAGATGTGAAAAAATACTCTAAATCAGTACTGACTGGAGAAATGCAAATTAAATCAATTCTGAGGTATTACTTAATACCTATTAGATTGCCTAATAGGACAGAAAAGGAAAATGACAAATGGTAGAAGGGATGTGGGATAAATGAGACATTAATGCACTGTTGGTAGAGTTTTGAACTGATTCAGCCACTCTGTAAAGCAATTTGGAACAATGCCCAAAGGAAAATAAAACCCTGTATAACTTTTGAACTAGCAATACCACTACTAGGTCCACATCGCAAAAGAGATTAAAAAACCCTCAAAAAGGTAAAGGACCTGTATGTACAAAAATATTTATAACAGCTTTTTTCTAGGGGCAAAAAATTGGAAAGAGATGCTTATCAACTAGGGAATAGCTGAACAAACTGGTATGTGAATGCAATGCAATACTATTGTAATGCAAGAAATGATAAGCAAGATGCTCTCAGAAAAACCTGGAAAGATTTATATGAGCTGATACAAAGTAAAATTTATTATGTATAAAGTAACAATAATACTGTAAGACGATAGACTGTGGATGACTAGGCTATTCTCAGCAATATAATATATATAATGATCCAAGACAATTCTGAAGGATTTATGTTTAAAAATGAGATTGAAGCATTTTTTTTTAACTTATTTTATTTTTCTTGAAGTTTTTTGAGGAGAGAGAGGGGGCAGCTGTGTTTTCTTTCACATCATGACTTATGTAGAAATATATTTTGTATACTACACACATATAATCTATATCAAATTGCCTGTCTTCTCAATGAGGAAGGAGAGATCAGTGTTTAAAAAAAAAAAAAAGCTTTACATGGAATGGGGGGGAGGGGAAGAGGAGGAAGAATATGAAAATATTTAAAAAGTTTTAGTTGTTTGCTCAATATGCAGAACATGAAGTTATTTTTTAAACCATAATCAAATTTGGGCTACTATTCAAAATTACCCCCTGAGGAAATTAAGTCTTCACTAAAAATTTTTTTCCTTCTTATTGCATGCATATCAAACTTCCCCCAATAACTATAAGGTTAATCTAATTAGACTAGGAATAATGTTCATCTCTTCAGGTAAAAAAGGACAAGCAATGGATTTAAAAAAAAAACAGCAGCTCATAAATTCATGTGGCAAACACACAAAATTAAAAAGCTAAAGATCAAAATGCATCCCTATTCATCTTGATGTGTACCTTTAATATCAGAAGTCAAAGATCACTAGACTTCAGCTATCACAACTGGTAATCTATTTCTTTTTAGAACACAGTTGTTTAAATAAGCATAGTAACACTACTTCTTAGATACCCATGAAACTCTATATACAGACAAAACAAAAGGATATCCATCAAGATAGCGCTAGGTGAATTTTATAAGTTAAACATCCATCAGAAGTTTGCTGATACCTGACAAGAGAAAAGAGACTGTTCTACATTATTTAAAAGTATGCTGGCAGTATTATTATATTTTTCATCTTAAGTTATCACTTAAGTGAGTGATTTGAAAAAAATTTAAGAAACCTAAAATAAGGGCAATTTGAATATTCACTTATAAGAGTAATTTGAAAATTCAACATACTTAGAATATTCTTATTTTTGCTCTTTTAAGAAATTAAATTTTATTCCCATTCTACATAGGAAAAAAAAAATCATATTAAACTTCTCTCAGAACACTTTTTTACAATCTAGCCAGAATTGATTAAAAATAGCATTTTATTTCATTCAATCTCACACATAATTGCAAAATATTTCATTTGTAATGTTTCCCTCTTTCCTTCTCGGTCCTACTACTAAATCAAATGTCTGCAACATTTCTTTTGCTCACTTTAAGCCCAAGAACTTTTTCATGCTTTAATATTTTTATTATATTTTAAACAATTGTTCAAAAATTCCTTAGTAATCTTTAAGTGGTTTGGAAATAGCCAAAATTAATTGACTAACCATAATCAGTTAAATTTGGACTTTATATAAATCACTCATCTTCTAAAATAAACTATAGAAACACTTACCTCTTGTAGAGGAGGGGGAATTCACATCATTTTCAGCCTCAGATATAGCTGTTTCAGCTTTCACAACTAATTCTTCCTAAAACAAGGAAATTTTTCTTATTATATGATACAGCAGTGAATCAATTAAGTCACTCTCATGGGGAAGACAACATGAAGTGAAACTTGAATTAAACAATATAACTACAATGATGCAAACAATAAACAATTACAATAAAGAAAACATAAATTACCAAAAAAGTAGAGTGTTATATAATCACAATATGATTAGGCTTCAATATTTAGTTTCCATAACATAAAGAGTATTGCTAATGTTTTTTTTAAAAGATCAACTTTATTCTTGGATTGCAATGGCTGAATAATTAAGTATAATTAATTTTTTTTTGTTACAAAAGTTAAAGCAAGACAAATTACTATAGAATGGGTTTATAACAGAAATAATTACATAATCTTGATTGTGATTATAGTATATAAATTCTAAAATAGTGGTAACTTTTATCAGTATGAAAATTCTTTAACAAAATTTTCAATGCCATAACTTAACACCATAAAACAGTACCAATGAATCTTTATACTTTAAATTTAAAAAATGAGGAGGGAAAAATCTAAAATGACACAGATGCTCAATTTTTTTTCTATTTTCTTCACTTTTTCAATTACAGGAATAAGTTTCAGGAGATGATTAACTCGAACAAAATTATGTTCACATTAATGACATAAGATATTTTGACACTAAACTTAAAAAAAAATGAGCAACAAAACCTTAACTAACCTTTGATAATGTAGGTTTCACCACTTCTCTTAAGAGGGATATATCACTAGCAGTAGAGCTCAAAGGTCCCCATTTGGGTTGCGTTTGTAATTCTGGTATGTCACTGTTCTCAGAACCTTGTAGTTTAGGAAAATCCAACAGCTTAAGTTCAAATTCAGGTTTGGAAGGAGACACATTTTTTCGGGTGGTTTTAGGTTTCCTATCTGCACGTTTATGATAAATCTCTGTAATAATAAGTTTAAATTAAGTATAAAATCAGTTCAAAAAAGTTTTTGATTATATTCAATCAAAATTCAATACTAAAGTAACAAAGACTTGATAATTCTTCAAACAATTTTGATATAACATTTGTCATAGCAAAGCTATAATCCTTACATGTAACAGTACAATATATAAAGATCTAGAAATGTTAATTGTTTAGGAGAATGAGTCTGTATTTGTAGACCATGGCTCCATTGGAGTGATGGGATTTTGGCCAAAAAATGAGTACCCATAAGGAAAGATGGCAAAAAATAATGGATGGTAGTCTTACAAATCTAATCTAATAGATCAGTAACTGAAAGAAATTGGAGGGAAGAAGGAAAAAATTTACTTAAGTGGATCTATTGAGCTATCATATAGAGAATTTGAGCTATCAAATAGAGTAACTACAATCTAAGAAGAATAGCAACAAAGAAGCTAAGTAGTTCACAAGAAGAAAAATCCAAGAAAGGAACCAGCAGTAAAACTAAACATCAGATAATGTGACCAGAGAGCTGGAAAGAACTTTGGAGGACATCTAGGATAGAGAACTTTGTAAGGAATTTCCATTTTCCAATGTAGGCCAGCAATTTCTTTGCAATTATGGATCTTAGAGGAAAATTGTCTAGATCAGAGGTGTCAAACTAAGGTTGCCAATATTAAGACGTAATTGGAAAATTTTTAACAAAATAAATATCAACATGACAGATGTTAATTATGTGGTTTTCTAAGTCAATATGCAGCCTAGAGAGGTTTCAATTTGAATTTGACACCACTTGCAAAGAGGACTCAAAGTTGATTTGCAAGGGTCATAAAACCAGTGTAGGTCAGAGGTAACCTTAATCCAGGACCTTCTGGTTCAGAGGCTTTATTTACTATGCCACATTGACTCTATACACACAAAGTATGGATTACAAGTAAAGAAAGCTTTTAAAACAAGGACACATTTCACCACCCAAGTGACAATGAAATTTAGTAGGAGAGAACTCATGTCTGGAATGTGATCCTGATAGAATACAGGAGAGATAAAAAAGAGAGATAAAATTAAAATGGGAAGGGGAAACAAATAGCATTGTATACATTAGGTATTAATCTGAGGAAAACCAAGAAACAAAAGAAGCACTTGGGCAAAAAACACAACACAACACAACACACACACACACCCCCAATCAGCCAAAAAAGGCTGTCTGAACACTGAGGGGTCAATTGTCTAGCTTCCATATACCTACTCCAGCAAAAACCCTAATATCTCACACCAAATAATGACCAAGAAGTCCAAAAAAAAAAAAAAAAACAAAAAAAACTACCGCAAATGACTTCTTCCACTCCAGAACTAAACAGAAAGTCAACTAGAAAAGCCCATAAGGGCTATCAACGAAGCCTGGGACAGTCCAGGATGAAGGGTTATGAGGTCCTCAGTAGTTTGTCCTGAGATGTCCTGATGATTCAGCACTCCAAACTTCAAAGATTCAGGGAGGGGTCGGGAGATGAGTGTCTAACCTTCAAAGATGGAGATCCGCACGCTGACTGCCCTGCTGAAAAATACAGCAGAAGCTGGTGCCTGGCCCTGGCACAAAGTCCCAGTTCAGGAACTAAGGCTAGAGAAATAAGTAAACCAAATAAGTCACCAACAAGTATCAAAAATTATTACTGATCTAGAGATATCCAAAAAGCAGCAAGTCATTCTCTAACAACTGCAAGTAGAGAGTCAAAAAAAAAATGTTTTTGGATTTTGTTTTTTTTTTTTAACAAATGACTCCATGATTACCTAATGCCTAGAAGATATGAAACAAAAGATTTAAAAAATAAAAGTTCTGAAAGAAAAGAATAAAGAGAATAAACAGTTTAAAAGAGAAAGTGATAAATGGACTTCCTAAAAAGTAGAATAAACCAAATAGAACTCAATGGCTCCATAAGATGGTTAAAAAAAAAAAATTAGAACTCGAACAACTGAAAAAAACAGAAAAAAAAAAATGTATAATTGCCAATACTGATAACTTAACATAAAAGGTAAATAAGAGCACTGTTTTCACTACAGGAAGGTGGCACAATGAACAGTGATAAATCTGGAGTCAGGAAGACTTGGGTTCAAATTCAGCCTCAAATATTTACCAATTGTGTGACTCATGGCATGACTGCTTCAGTTTCCTCTTCTATGAAATTATAATAATAATAGTACCCTTCTCCCAGGACTGTTACAAAGATAAAATGAAATAATATTGGTAAGCACTTTGTAAAAAACTTTAGAGTGCTATACATACTAGCATTATTTATTATTATTAAATATTTATTGGTGCATACTTTGCAAGGATACAGACAGAAAAAAAATTTTTAAGGGCTGAGGAAACATTACAAGCCTACAACAAGGGCATTATATATCAGTGATGAGATTTCAAATATCCAGACCTCTTGCTAGAGCTTTCAGGAAAAGGACAATTACTAAATTATGTCTTCCTTAAATGATAATTTCATTCTTTAAAAGGTAAAGGAAGTGATAAGATCTGTTTCTTTTGATTTGATGGAATCATTTTAGAATTTGTAAGAGAAAAAAAACAAAACATGACTATAGTTTGATATAAATCTGCAAGACTGAGAGATTTCAAAGGGGATGTAGACATAATAGGGAAGAATCCTTCCCACCTAAAATTCAAGAGAAAGTCCAGCCAGAAGGAAAGCTCTCAAGAACAAAATTCTAAAGACAGAAGAGAAAAATCCTGATTAAGAGAAAGTGGGTAAGTTACCTAAAAAGTGCCAAAGCTGAGAATGAATGGTAAAGGCAACAGAAAGGATTTGGTTTTTAATTATATGGAGAGTCCAAAAAAGGATTAGAATATTAATGTCCACAGCAGAAAGAAAAGAGAAGAAAAAATTGATCAGCTATTATTTAATAGTTTCTTTTGTTCAGGAGAGTGATCTTTATTATGAAAAGGAGAGAACAAAAATAACTAATAGGAGGCTGAAACCTAAAATCATTTAGGAGAAATTAAGAAACTACCTAGCTGCCTTGCAATCCTTCATCAAGAAACTGATGAGAGCTGAAAAAAAGATTTTAGAGGTTATCTAATACAACCAGTTCATTTCACAGATGAGAAAACTGAAGCCCAGGGAAAGGGAAATAACTCACAGCAAGGAAAGGAGATTTAAAACCAGGCTTTCTCTCAATAATACAATTTTTATTCTAATATATCAACCACCTTATTTTACTGTTTGAAAGGCTCATTAACCCAACAGATTACTGGCATACTGAAGATATAATTTATCTTTACAGTTCACCATACATAGTACTAGAGAAAAGATGAAGAGATGTCAATTAAATAATAGTACAATAAAATCAAAATTAATGACTAATGAAAAGAATAGTCATAATTGCCTGAAAAAGCTTAGTGTGATACTCAAAGAATCTGTCCTTGGCCATATGCAGTTTTCATTTTTCTCAGTTAGTTACACAATAGCGCAACTAGAGTCAAAAAGACCAGTTTGAATATAGCCATAAGACTAATTACTTGTGTGACTACAGGCAAATCATTTAGCCTCTCTAAGCCTCAGTTTCCTCATTTGTAAAATAGGAATAGTAATAGCACCTTCCATACATAGCTTTATGAAGATCAAATAAGATATTTGTGAAATACTTTCCAAACCTTAAAGTTCTATCTAAATGATAGCTTTTTTTGGTGAAAATTTTTGTACTTTTTCAATTGAATGCAAAAACACAATTTTAAACATAGCTTTTAAAAAAAATCTGAGTTCCAAATTCTCTTCCTCCCTCCTCCTTGAGAAATCAATCAATTTGATATATTATACACATGTAGTCATATATAACATATTTTCATATTAGCCATGTTGTGTTAGAAAACAGACCAAAAAAATTTTGCAAGAAAAATGAAGTTAAAAAAAAAAAAAAAAAAAAAAAGCATGCTTCCATGTAGACTAAGATTCTTTCGCAGGAAGCACATAGAATTATTATTTTAAGTCCTTCAGAATGCTCTTAGATCACTGTATTGATCAGAATAGCCAAGTCATTCACAACTGATTTTCTTATTGTTGTTACTGTCTTCAATGTTCTCCTGGTTCTACTCATTTCATTTTGCATCAGTTCATCTAAGTCTTTCCTGTTTTTTTCTGAAAGCATACTGCTCATTACCATCATTTTTTATGGCACCATAATATTCCATCACAATCATAAACTACAACTTGTCCAGTCATTTCCATATTGATGAGCATCCCCTCAATTTCCAATTCTTTACAACACCAAAAAGAGCTGATAAAAATATTTTTGTATATCTAAGTCCTTTTTAAAAAAAACTCTGAGATATAAATCTAATAGTGGTATTGCTAGGTCAAAGGGCATGCAGAATTTGATAGCTTGTTAGCAATAATCCCAAGTTGTTCTCCAAAATGGTTGAATTGGTTCACAACCCCACCAATGGTGCATTAATGTTCCAATTTTTTCCACATTCCCTCCAACATTTGTCATTTTACTTTTGTCAGATTAATCAATCTGAACAACTCAAGAATTATTTTAATTTGCATTTCTCTAATCAATAGTGATTTAAAACATTTCCTCACATAACTGAAGATACTTTTCATTTCTTCTTCTGAAAACTGCCTATTCAAATGTTTTGATCATTTATCAACTGAGGAATGTTTCTTATTCTTATATATTTAATTTAGTTCTCTATAAAGTTGAGAAATGAGATGAGGCCTTCTTCTGAGAAACTTACTATAAAATTCCCTCTACCCCAAATTTTCTGCTTTCCTTCTAATCGTAGCTGCATTGATTTTGTTGTGTAAAACCTTTTAATTTAATGTAATAAAAATTATTTAATGCTCCGTAGCTCTTGCTTGGTCATAAATTCTTCCCTTATACATAGAACTTAGAATGTTCTAAAGCTGTCCTAATTTTTGTTTATAGTTTTACCCTTTGTTTAAATCATGCACCCAATTTGAGCTTATCTCAGTATATAGTATGAGATGTTACTCTATGTGTAGTTTCTGCAAAACTTTTCCGGTGTTCTCAACAATTTTTGTCAAATAGTTCTTGTCCCCAAAATTTGGGTTTTTGCATTTATCAAATACTAGATAACTATCATCTACTCCTATGTATTGTAAATCTAACTGATTTCATTGATTCAGCACTCTTATTTCTTAGCCAGTACCAGACTGTTTTGATGATCATTATTTTGTAACACAGTTTGAGACCTGGTACAGCTAGGCCACCTTCCTTCATCTGTCTACTTTGGTAAATATTAAATCTTTAATCAAAAGGGCTTAAAAACTATTCAGATCTCCATAGATTTTTTAAAATTTTTTTTTAAAGATTCTTCCTTTAGCCTGTTGCTTGGCAGTGTCCATATCAAATACAGGATTTAAAGAAATAACAAGGGGAATGTAAAAACTTAAATTCTTTAAAGTTTCAGGTTAACTAGAAAACCTGATTGACAGATTAGTACCACAAGGCTTGAGCTAGTTTTCATCATATGCCAGTTATTGACAAAGCAAAATTTAAGTGGCTGCACTAAATTGTAATGAGAGCTGCTTTGTAAAAGATTTTTTTTTAAAAACAAAAACATCTAAATCTCTCTAAGTAACATGAACTAAAGAAGCAGCTCTACTAGAAGCTGCTCTGAAGGAAAAAAAAAAAAAAAAAAAACACATTTCTAGGATGCTCAAGAGGTTTTTAGAAACTAGGTGACTACATTGAGATGATTTCAGAAACCAGACAACTGCATGAAATATCTTACTCCTAAGATATGATGTGCTGATGGAATGAACACTAGGAATGAGATATTAAGAAAGAAACTGAATTTTACCCTTCTAGCTCATTCCCCATGCATTGATGTTTCTGCAAGGCTTGAATGCTGAAGGAATGATGTCCAATGGTTTCTCTCACTGTGTGTGTTGGTTTCCCCCTTCCTCATACTGTTCCCGTTATAATCAAACACCTAAATTTCATAATTAATTGCCCTTAACGAAGTGTTTAGTGCCTTCAGGTCTTTCTATATCTTGCTGAATCAATTCCAAGATTGAGCTTTTGTACCTCCCTTTTCACTTGGAAAATTCTACTTTTTAAAGGAGTTCTACTCTTCAGTGAATTTTTGATCTTTTTCCATTTAACCAATTCTTTTTGAGGAGTTCTCGTCAGTGAATTTTTGTGCCTCTTTTACCATTTAGCCAATTCTATTTTTTACCGTTATTTTCTTCAGTGTTTGTTTGTGCTTCCTTTACAACTGACTCTCTTTTTATAATTTTCTTAAACCTCTCTTACAACTCCCCTCCTTTTTCCTCTACCTTATTTGATTTTGAAAAAAAATTTTTGAGCTCTTCTAGGTATGTTTTTCAGGAATTATTTTTGGCCTATGACAAATTCACATTTTTCCTTTGCATGCAGCTGTTTTAATTTCATTGATTTCTGAGTTTATGTATTGATCTTCCCTTGTCACCATAAGCACACTTTTCCACCTGGAACTGGAACCAGGTTCCCACTTCTGGTAAGTCACAAGTGATGGTGACCTATAGCAACTCTTTCTTGTCCTGGGACTACAACCTGGAATTATATATGAGTTATGCAACAGAACCCTGTACCCACTGCCAGCAAAGGGTCCTACATAATATCCTTTCAACCAATCAATTGTCCCACTCCTCTTACCATATGTAGGCTAAGACCTCCCTCCAAAAGTCACGGCTGCTAATGCAGCCACCTCCAAGACCAGCTGTTGGCTTGGGGGTGGGGGGAGACGCATAGTCTACACTGCTCAACAATGCACTCTATTCTCACCCAGGTAAGATAGACATTTCCTGCTGACCTTCTAAGATGTTTTAGGTTGGAATACTGTTTCATCCCAGCTTGTTTTTAGTTTTGAAGGATTATTATAAAGTTGTTTGAGGGGAATTTGGGAGAGCTAAAATGAGTTCCTGTTTTTACTCCGCCATTGTGGTTCTGCTTTTTCAATAGTAGCTTTTTTTTTTTTTTTTTTTTTTTTACTCCGCCATCGTGGTTCTGCTTTTTCAATAGTAGCTACTTCTAAAAGCAGAGATGGTAGGTTTAACAAATTAGACAACACTCAAAAGTGAATTCATCTCTTCAGAGAGTAAAGAAGATATAGGGATATAGTGGGAAAAGAAAGTTTTAACTTTAACTGAAGGAGAAAGTTGGAGGAATAATTCCCACTGATCGAAATCAAATGACTGAGGTTTAAATATGAAGTCTTTTTAAGAGTGAGCTAGAAAAATCAGCTATAAACGAGTGAGAAATGAGGTAACGGATCCTTATAATAATCAGGAAATTCAAATTAATTTCCTATCAATCAAGTTAAATTTTTTTTTTAAACCATTGGAAAAACATAGCCTTTTTTTTTTTTTTTTTTTTTTACTATGCTCACAAGACTTTAACTTCATTCACAACTTAACACTTTGAACTGGGATTTTCCATCAAACCCAAAGCAATAAACAAGGTGGAAGTAGACATGATATGCAAAGCATTTCTCTTTCAAAAACTACAGAGAATAAAATTGTTGGTTGAAAAAAAAAAAAAAAAAAAAGGAATGGATAGTCTCACTAATTTATGTTCTGAAAGGCATTTTCTAATTTCATGATACATGTTTTTTATTTTATAAATTTTATAATTAGAAGGTAACAAACATTTATATTAAGTATCTACAGTGTGCTAGGTATGTAAAACGCTTAATCATGTAAAAAAAGTTATGTTTCTTTATGAAATCTTTACTTTTCATATTTAATTTTTACATAGTAAACTCTAGAATATATTTCACATTAAATAGGAGGTCAAGTTTACTGAAAGGCAAGGAGTAGAGAATAAAGTAGATTAGAAACTCCTGGCATATATAAGTTAGAGAGATGGCCTGAGAATCAGAAAGACCTAGATATGAATCTCACCTCAGCACACAAAGATTAAATAATAGCAAACCAGTCACTCTCAGTACCCCAATCAATTGTTTAAGACAGTAAGGTGAAGAAAAGGTACAGATCTGTTTTTTGGCAAAGGAAATTTTTCACCTGAAACTTCCTTTACTCATGAAATGAAAAGTGAGACAAAATACTAGTCTGTAAACATAGGTATCTTCCATTTAGCTTCCAAAAGACTTGAGATTTCAAATAAACACAACTAAAACATTCTTTTCCATACTTTAAAAAGGCCCAGAATCCAGCTGGAAAATTAGGAAATATGATATTCCAGTCCAATGGTCAAATTTGCATTGTAGTTCAGTTCAGAGTGCTCCGCTTCAGTCAAATCACTGATTAAAAGTTACAGCAATAGTTCTTCTATTAGAAATTGACAGGATGACCAAGAATATTTCATCATATTACTTACTAACATAATGAACACTGGTAATTTTTGTCATTCCACACCAGTATAATTCCTGTCAGGCAAAATGACATCAGGAAAGTAAAGAAGCATAAAAATGTTCAACTGAAAAAGAAATGCCAAACTTCAGACCCCCCAAAAAAGGGCCATCAGTCTATCAGCCTGTTGAAGGTCTGCAAACAGTCTCTACTCTTGCTTATTCTGTTGCTTGTATTTTGGATTAATGTTGATTGTCCCAGAGCTAATTACTTTTTTACCTGATTTTGAACCACCTTCAGTATGGGTAGAAATCTGATGTGAACTTTGAGCTGGTTTTATATCAGAGGATGAATTTCTTTCAATCCCTTTGTTATTTAATTTTTGGTCATCACATGTTGCTCCTTTCTGCATGAAAGAATAAAGTGATATGAAATTAGAAAAATGCTCCTACAAAAATATTTAAAACAATACATTGTTTTTAAGTGAATTAAAGATTAACCTAATGTCCAATTTTAAATACTCAATAAAAGGGATAAGCAATGTTATGTGTTATAAGTACTTACCAGCTTATTATTTATAATTACAACTACAATTTTAAAAATACATAGTAAAAATATAGCTTCTACTAACCTTAAACAGACTTTTATTTTCTTGTGGAAGAGAACAAATTTGTTCATTTCTGGATTTAACTATTCGCACATTACTATAATATTTGGGGTGGTTATAATCATACTGTGAGCCAGGTACTGAACAAACACTTTGTGGAGACACAGATGAATGAGAAGAGGTGCACTGGTGATCAACAGCAGTATCAGGAGACGAATATTGAGATGAGAAAGGTGAAGAAGATCCAAGAGAAACATCTTCAGTATAAGCCTTCTGTCTAAATAAAAATTGTATACTTTAATTTAATTGCTAGCAAAGCAAGCAGAGAGTAATATGTAATGGGAAATAATTATGACCTTTTTACTTAAGAGTTCTAGATTTTTCTGCAAAGAATCTTTTTTTCCCCTGCCTACTGTATATATGTAGCCAATATAACATATTTTCCTATGGTGGAAAGGTTTTTCTTTTAAATACACTTAACAACAAAAAAATTACTTAACTCATAATTCTCTTTAGATATTATGTGCTTTTAAATGACAAATTTGTTAAATGACATCTTGGGGGATGGTGGAGAAGTAAGGATTCTTAATAAATAATGCAATGACTTCAAAGACTCTAACAAATTATGAAATAAAACCCACCACTAAATAGAGACATTTAATATTCCATTAAAAAAAGATTTTATCATCTTTAATCCATCATTAATTCCATCAGAATTATAGTTGTTTCAAAATCCGACTGTTATAACAAATTTTGCTTTAGCCAGGAAAATGTCCAGGTATTTTATACAGAGTATGGAAGTCGTGAAGTCCATCACTACTACTTATGCCAAAGCCACCAAAATGCAATAACTAGTAACGGTATCTGACAGAGACTCTTCAAAATAAGCCCATCACCCAGTGTTTTTTTAAAAGCAGTAAATATGGTAGAGTTAAGAGTTCTCCTAACTTACATAACCATCTCCTGCTTCAATTCTATATTATATTTACAGTCTGTGAACTGCAGACTATAATCAATATAGAATCAAAATGATATCAAGCAACATGTAATGGGAATATTTTTGCCCAATGGACTTCTGGCACTTAGTGAAAGCCACCATCAACCATTTGTTTAATCCTTACCCTGTATCTGCTCACACATTACAATATCTTATAGATATTTCACTGAGAACCAATAAAAATTACAGAAGAAAGGTTACTGAAAAATTTTCCTGGATACCATTATCTCAAGATGATAGACTAAATTACAACTTCAATTTATATATCAGTACCTACCTTTTACTAATAGAGAAAATTTGGCCAAAATGAGTCAAAAGTTACAGTAGAGAAACAAGTAAGCTAAATCTGTCAAGCAGCTGGGTAAAAAAAAAAAA
>JAJPUD010003922.1:141372-192365 GCA_023553655.1 Myrmecobius fasciatus
GGAAAGATCTGTTTCAATCGGGCAGGGGGAGAAGCAGCAGGCGCAGTACAGGGAAGCCAAGGGCAGAGGTCTCTGGGAATCTACAGGGAGGCTCTTAGCCAACAACAGTGTTGGCTACTCTGTCCTGGTTCAGAAGCCAGTGGATCAGCAGACTAGCTGTGAGACCTTCAATGCAACAACAGAAGGCAAATATAGAACTCCTAAACCCTAACATAAAGGCAGCACTTAGCCAGGCCCACCCAGCATAGAAGGAAGCCAGCAGTATCAGACCCAGGCAGCATGAAGCCTTCACCTGTAGAGGAAGCTTGGGACAATCTCCCCTTTGCCCTAAGAGCAGACCTCAATCTTTAAAAATGAGCAAAAAAGCAAAATGAATTCTGACCATAAATAGCTATTATGAACCCAAGGAAGAACAGACCTCAAACCCTGAGAACACTAAAAGCAAACCATCTCTAGATGAAGCCTCAAAAGGATATGAATTATTCTCCAACTCAAAAGGCTCTCCTGGAGGAATTCAAAAAGGATCTTAAAGGAGAAGATAAATGGGCAAAGGAATTGAGAGCTTTGGAAAATAAAACAGAAATTGTTTGAAGAAAATCACTCCTTAAAATTAGATTTGATGAAATGGAAAAAGACAACCCCTTGAAAAACAAAAGTGGTGAAATGGAAACTGAGAACAACTCCCTAAAAAATAGAATTGGTAAAATGGGGAAAAAAATTCTCTGAGTTAATTGTAGCAGAGGATTTCTTATAATAAGCCAGTAAAATGATATTACCACTGGCCATAAATCAATTAGAAGCCCAAGTAAAATCCCATCATAAAGGTAAAAAGCTCCACAAATTATTTTTGGTGCTATGATCCTAATTATAATACATGGCTAGATATTGCAAACAGTTTGCAAGAGGTAAAGAAAGAAGAGAGATAAAATAGAGTCTTCTTAAAAATGAATTAACAAAAATTACTTACAGTCTGAATCATTCATTCTGGCATTTATGTTGTCCTATATTGTCACATGCTCATTTGAGGTCTTCTTTAAAACACTATTTAACATACTTTTAAACACTCTTTTAGGGAATGATTCATTTCTTTTGCAATTCATTCTCTCCCCTACCAAAACTAATAACCCAGTAAGATCCTTAACATAGAAACTGCATGAATCAAAACTAGTGTGTGTCTAGAAGAAAAAGAAAGGCATCATAGACATTCCATACCTCCCAAACTTAATCCTTTATTGAAAACTTGCATCTTTATATATTCCAGTTAGTTTGAGTAGATATTATCAAATTTTTAAAAAGAGTTCAGGTGAGAGTGGAATATTCTGAGGGAAAAAAAATGCTGAATGTATGAGAAAATAACAGAAGAACAAAGGGAATCTAGATGCAATCATATAGTCTGCGGTAGTTTGGATTCTTAATATTTATTTAGCTGTGTAACTTATTCTCTGGGCTTCAATTTGTTTTTTGAAATGAGGGAGTTAACTCTCTAAGTAACATTCTAGCCCTAAATGATGTCTCTTCTCTAAAATTAAAAACTCCAACTATCTGTTAGATTCCATCCTTTTAAAAACCTAACAGAATTTGGGAAAAAAAAAAAAAAAAAGCCCAATAATGGTCACAGGCACTATTCTTTTCCTCTAGAGACTACTTAGCTTCTGTTTTTAAAAATGTACAATTCTAGGGGCAATTAGATGGCCCAGTGAATAAAGCCCTGAAGACAGGACGACTTGAGTTCAAATCTGGTCCCAAACACTTAACACTTTCTAGCTGTGTGACCCTGGGCAAGTCACTTAACCCCAACTGCCTCAGGGAAAAAAAAAAAAAAGTACAGTCCTCCCAACTTTCAACAATTTGTCATTTAACTAAGCTAATCCCATTTTCTTTCTTTTTTTTTTCCACTGCCATCCTGACAATCTAACTTCCATTCACAATTCTTTCAAACCTCAGGCCCTCCCAACACCAAATTTTGAAATTTTTATTCTGAAAGCCTTCCTACTTCTTCCTACTTTATCTTCAACTTATTCCCTAAAATTTAGTTCTCAGCTCTTCTCTTCCCTATTAGACCTCATCCTTTCAAATGATTTGTCTCAAATATAGCCCACAGAATCAAAGTCTATACTCTAAACTGTTCAATGGTATTCCTACTTGAATATTTTGCTGCAACCCCAACTTCAACAATTCTGAAGTGGAAATCACTCTCATATTAATTTGTGGATGAAAAAAAGCTACATTTGTGTTATAAATTGCAACTGTACTCAATTTAATAAAAGAAATTAAATCAAATGTTACATGAGGGCCTGAAGTAGGTCAAGTAGAAAGTTAAAAATGAAAGGATGAATGCAACAAACTTGAAAGAAATGTTACAGATATGAAGGATGGAAAAGATAACTTTAAGGTTTATAGAACCTTATAGTTTTCCCGCAGAAAAGAAAGCCTATATTGCTCTTTGTTAGTCAGATTATCTTTCCAAACAATCTTTCTTTTGTTAATCTGAGAGACACAGAGAAAGAGAGGCATAGAAACCAACAGAGAGAAAGAAACCTTGAACTAATAAGTAAAGTGAATAGGTTAAAAATAGTGCTCAAGTTTACTGTAGCTCACCTATGGATTCATTCATTTGATTTTTTCAGATTCAGATGTTCTGATGAATTGTTTTGCTTTGTTTAAGTAAATGTTTCTTCTCCACAACAGCTCAGATGGGAGCCTCAAAAAATACTTCCTGAGACTTCTGTAATAATGGTCCCCACACTAATTTAATTAAGACCAATCCTATACCAAACTCCTCTAAGAGGTGATGTCACATCAATAAACACATGCAGAAATGGCTTCATTTTCTTTCTTTAAAGGTAATTTGGCAAACACACAGCTTTCAAAATTATTTCATTATTAAATATATTAACTCTTATCCTATTTTAAAAAATAAAATACAATATTCTTATATTGGTGTTGGTATTTCCCTCATTGGCACAAATCATAATCCCTTTACATCTCACAGATGGTCTCCAAGAAATGCCACAGCAGAAAAATCCCTCATCTTGTAGTCAACACAGTAACGAACCTCTCCAAACTTAAACTAGCTGGACTCACAACACAGGCTTTTACTCACAGACTTCACAGTTCAATAGAACTAGACAAGAGTATGTGCACCATTGGCATAAGGGAGAGACGTAAGGAACACCTTTTTGTCACAATGAGATATTCAAATAGGACCTTAATGAAAAGAAAATTTCAAACAAAATGTAAATTTTGAAAAAACTTCTGTATTTTTACATTAAAATTTTTGTCTTTTTCAGTATAACAATCATCAAAGTGAATAGAGGAAAGCTGATTCATAGATCACACAGATCCACAATGGAGTCATGTATCCCCAACAGACACAAATGAGTCATATATTAAAGCTGACCCAGACCATAACCTTGGCATTAAGAGATGTATTGGCAATTATTTTATTGAATTTAAGTGCCACAGACAATCAATCTAGTTGTATAAGCCTAATTTGTGAAATTTTTAAAAAGTAATTTTAAAGGACTTTAGCTTCTTTTTCATCCATTCTAAATTTGTATAACCATAACAACAAAATGTTTTAAAATCAAAACATGTATTATAATTTAACAATGCAAAAATTTTCAATGTTTTTACTTGCAATTACTGGTAATCACAAACAACTCACTATTGCCGCCACTTGGAGAATTCTTTGCAAGGTCTCCCAGAAAAGTTGCACCTTCCTCCTCACCTCCAACTCTCTCACAACAAAGTTCATACTATAATTAGTACTACAATTACATTAGCTATACTTAAAGGTTGAACAGGCTTTTGTGGTCCACTCTATTCATCAATGAAAACATTGTTTCTAATGCATTCTGACCTTCAAGAATAATATATTACTTCTAAAGTAGGGATTACTATACTGATGAAAATTCCCAAATCTTAGAGGAAGACCAAATCTAGGAGGTTAATTAACTTGCCCCAAATCATGAAGTTGTTTAATTGGCAGGGCAATATTAGATTATGAGTAAGGATCATTTCAGTTCTGGAACAAATTAGATGTATGATAAGCCATTTAACTGTACTGGATCCAAGCTTATCAATCCATTTGAAAGATGAGGAAATTTAAATGAAAACAAGATACTTTTCTGATTCCTTTAAGATAAAATTCTCAAGATAAAAAGAAAAAGAATAAAGTCAAAAAGGGCAACTAAAACCAATAACTACTGAATTAAGACTTCAAAATAGAATATCTCTTTCACTAATGAAATCCAAGACCACAGAGAGATAGTATTAAATTCTTATACAACTAGGTTGTATGACATATCACTTTTAAAGACTGCAGAATTGAGTCACACTGCAACCAAACATCCCTAGAATTAGCTAGCCTCAAGGGTCTTTTCTGCTTGCCTTTTTTCCCCACTGTAGCAAAATCATAGCTCATTGTTCCACTGAAACAAAACAAACAGCTGAAGCCTTAGTCCCTTAGAACTAATGTAATGTTGCACTACATATATCACTATATTATATCCCAGACCTGTTTCCAATCTAACTCTCAAAGTCTACCATTATGTTATTTGTATCAAATTTGAAAACTTAATGAAAGTCAAGAAGTCAAGATATAAAATTCCCTCTATAAGGCATGACATTTAGAAAGATACATACTCAGTCACAGGAAGTTCCTGAACAAATGGATAGCATGTAGTTGCGAAGTTAGGGAAGACACATGCGCCTGAGGATTCTGACCATGCCACATTAAGCACAGCATATTTTGGGACAAACGGTTTGACATCTGCTGATAACTTGATGCCGCCCTGAGGAAAAAAAGGGGTTTTTGGCTACATGCATTCTGAAATCAACTGAAAAAATACACATACAAAAAACCTTCAAAGAGATCAAACACCACAAGGGTACCATTGATGCTCACTGTGTTAAAATAAGTTTCCTCCTATTTTTGAAACAATTAAAATACATTATTATTGACCAATCTTTTCCCCCCTCTATACTTTATATTAAGTATGGTTTTGAAATATTAGTATCAGTTAAAAGTTCACAGGGAAAAAAAAAAGCTTTTTGAAAAGTTTAACAATATGACTGTGCTTCAATAAAATGGGAGAAGTAGGAATCAGGGAAATGCAATTTAAAGACCTATATTAAGTTTTCAATCAGCTGTGATTTGTCCACCAAGGGTTTTTCTATGTTTCATTTTCAAATCTGGGAAAAGATATATTCATCTCCCATTTTTGATTATAAAGAATGTCTAAGAAGGAATGATAGTTCACTCTGAAAGTTAAAAAGTACATGTGACATTAATAAAAATATACTCAAACATATGCAAAAAATTATCATAAAATATTTTGAAAATAAAGCAAAATGCTAAATTTCTGAGGATCTGATGAATATTGGTGGCATACTTTGTAAGCTATAAATTACCATTTTCCCCTTAAATATGAATATATCTAAACCATTAAAATTCATATTCTAGCAAAACTATTTCTCTATAATTATCCACAAATACGACTTCTAGAATTGTTTATTTGTTCTCATTTCAAGAGTTTTTTTGTTTTTGTTTTTTAACTGCTGTTGCTGAATTTCATAAATATCATAGGAAAATGTTTTAATTGATTTACCAAGTTTTCAGTTAAGCCCCAAACAAACCCAAATACCCACAAAACCCAGGGTTCTATCTAGTGGTTAGAGTTAATCTCAAGTACCTTTTTTTAAAAGGCTTAAAAAAAAAAACTTTGGGGAATTTTAATAAATTAATGACTTTTTCTCCTTAACGTTCCCAAATCCTTGCAGTATTTATTTCATTTTTGTAGAATGCCTGATTTAATTTCCCTAGAGTAAACTCTATCTACACACTACAGATTGTCACCTTCCCAGCAATTTATGTTCTGGATTTTTTCAGAGCAGGCAATAAAAAGTTAATTGGCATGCCCCTAGGTAACAGGGCTAGTAAGCGCCCGAGGCAGCATTTCAATTTGGGGACTCCTAATTCCAAGGCCAGCTCTTAATCCACCTGGCAGAGCACTCCTAAATGTTGGGAAGGTCGTTCGGTTTTGTTTTTCTGAAAAGTCAGGGCAGTTCAGAGAGAGAAATCTCTAAATGGAGACTCCTGGCCTCAGATTACAACGCAACTGACATTTACGATTGTCTTAGAATAAAGTCATTGGATAACATGAGTTGATATATAGATGCGTCATCTATTTATGCTTTTATCTGTCAAAAATATAATATTGTTAATGGACAGGTGGCACTATGAGTATGCCCTCAGGAGATTTAAGGCCTGGGTCCTTACAGAGTTTTTGTTTTTAAAAGAGCGAAGAACAAACATAAATAAACGAATATGGCTACGTAGGCAAACACACAGAGAGCCGAGGAGTAAGTACCTCAAGGCCCAGGGCAAAGACCAGGGACATAGAAGACATTCAGTCCCTGGATGGGGGACATAAGGGAGAGAAGATCCACGTAAGCCCCGCACCCTCCAGGGCCTAGACTTGAGAAGCCTTGAGGAGCGGGAAGAAGAGGCGAGGGTCGACGGCAGAGATGCACAGTCCGCTTCCTCCTCTTTGCCCGCAGGATGACCTAGCGGGGGCGGACAATAAGGGGGTTCGGGGTAGACACAACTAGACCCAAAACTATAGAGCGTCAGCTCCCTCGGGAGATCCGGGCTAACGGGCAGTCAAATGCCCTCTCTGCCGCCCTTACCTCGTTATTGGGCTCCCTTTTCCCCTCCGAGGCCATGGCGGAGGAGGGTAGAGGAAGGTTGCTCCTCAGGAGAACCCGCAGAGGAAAGACACCTTCCTTCCTCCCCCGCCTCCTTTCTCCTTCCTCTTCCTCTTCCTCTTCCTCCTCCTCCTCCTCCTCCGCCTCTTCCCCTTTTTTCACCGACGCGAGGAAAGTGCGTCACAGAAGCGCGACTCACGCCTCCAAGCCACGCTTCTCTACCCGCCGCCTACTTCTCTGTGCGCTTGCGCTCTTCGCCAGAGGCTGGGAGCACGTGGCCTGTGCACACATGAGATGTCCTCAGTTTCCCGCTTAGAGACTTGCTTTCCCCATCTCCAAGAGAACCATGGACACCTGGGTTTTGCTTACCACCCACTCCAAAATCCAGTGATAGTTTGTCACCTCAGGGAAGGAAAGAAAACTTTTTTTTTTTGAAATGTTAATTTTATTTTTACTTTCCTTTCATTTCCAAATAGTGTTCTATTGTTTCAATGCAGTTTTGAGCAACAGAAGCTTAAGTAAATAATGTTTTTAAAATATTTCTTAATAATAATTTACTTTAATAGTAAAACATTATTATTTTAAGCTATTAAAGCTTTAAAATATTACTTAGGCAGTTAATAATTATGGCAATTTAATTGTAAACAAATACCATTTAAAAGATTTAAAAACTTTTAAACTACTATTAAAGCTTAAATTGCACTAAAATTTTTGGGATACTATATCCCATCTCTACCCAACAACATATTCCTTGTAACAATAAAAAGGCAGGGGAAACGGTTCAGCAAAACTTGATGCAACACATTGTGTCAGACAGCATTAGGCAAAGGAAATCAGAATTGTGAGCTGTTCCTTCATCAATTAGAATTATAAATTGCATGATAGATTATCAGGACACATTTTTTAAAAGTAAATGTTAATCATGAGTACTCTGTACATGATGGGGGAATCAGGAGAAATACAACAGTCTTAATCTCATCGTCTAGGAATCAAATTTTTACTTACTGTTAATCATAACAAGAAGCATGGAATATTGAATAAACAACTGATCCAGAAAGACCTGAATTCAAAACCCATCTCTGACAACACTGGCTATGTGACTCCAGGTTAATCACTTATTCTTCCAGTGCCATAGCAACTATAAGACTCTATAAATTGCAGAAAAGATTAGGACTTTCATTAGTAGAGGAAATTTTTTCACCTAAGAATTCCATATGTCAGTTAAATATTAGGTCCAATCACTGTCACTTATAATGATGAAAATAATCACTACTTGAAAAAAACAACAATCCTGATTTCAAAGGATGAAGGAAAATATAAACCTAATTCATAACTTTAAGTGTATGGATTAAACAATCTAGTAAAATGAAAAAAAGGTTACAATTGGATAAGAAAACCTCATAATCTGTTGCTTACAAGAAATATTAAAAACAAAAAATAAAACCAAGGCATAAACAAAATAAAACTGAGGGGATGTAAATATATACATACATATATATATATATATATAAAATGTATCAAGTGAATCCAAAAAAGTACGAGTTGTAATTATGCTAACAAAACAAAAACAAACGTTAAAAAAATAAAGAAACTACATTATGCCAAAAGGCATTCAAATTCATAAAGGAAACATTAAGCTCAAGAAGACATAGAAAGTAACACAAAACACAAAAGTGAAAAGAGACTTCAATTTCTTTGTCTCCTCTCTCTCTCTCTGTCTCTGTCTCTGTCTCTGTCTCTCTCTCTCTCTCTGTCTCTCTGTCCTTTCCTCCCTCCTTTTTCTTCCTCCTCTTTCTCCCTTTCTCTTCCCCCTTCTTCCTCTCCTTTCCCCATCTACCCCTCTAAACACTGCCCCCCCCCAGTTTTGGATAAGCTTAACGGAAAGATAAACTAAAAGAAAAACATGGAATTCAACAAATTACTGGAAAAACTAGTAAAAAGAATATACATATTTCTTAGCACCACATGGAACTTTTACAAAAATTGACCTTGTGCAAGGGTCCAGAGATATTGCAAACAAATGTTAAGAGGCAGAAATAGTTAATATATTCTTTATAGACCATATAGCAATAAAAATAGAAATTATTTTAGGGACCACAAAAAAAGATATAGATCCAAATGGAAAATTAACAATATAATATTAAGAAAATGAGAGGAACAAAAAACAAATCAACAAAATAATTATGTGAAAAATTATAATGAAGCAACATATCAAATTTTCTGGAATAGAGCTAAAGCAATTGGGGAGGGTGGAAATTATATAATCTTATAAACATACATTAGCAAAATGGGGGGGGTTTAAAAGCATTAATGAACTGCATATGCATTTTTTAAAATTAGAAAACCAACAAGCAAATATACCTAAAATAAACATGCAAAAAAGAGATATTTAAAAATTATCAGGGAAATAGATAAGTTGGAAATAAAAACCCTAAAGAAATGATAAATAAAAAAACTTACTCTTTGAAAAGATTAAATTAATATTCTTAGTTAATTTTATGTAAAAAGAAAATAATAGAAAATCAATAAATAGCCAATAAGCAGGGATAGTGCTGGCTCTCAGTTTTAGATAGTTATTACTTATAATAAGGAAAGATTCAATTACTCCTATGCTTTCTAGTGTTTTTAATAGGAATTGGCATTATATCTTGTCAAAACCTTTTTCAACTTCTATTGAAATCATTTGATTTTTGTTGTTTTTGTTATTATTAATATGGTCATTTATGCTTATAGTTTTTCTGATATTGAATTAGCTTTGAATTTCAGTTTTAAATCTGTCTTAGTCATGAAATATAACCTTTGTGATATATTGCTATGTTCTCCTTGGAAATATTTTAGTTAAAATTTTTGCATTATTATTCAATGGGAATACCAGTCTATAGTTTTCTTTTTCAGTTTTGACTCTCCTCAAATTATATATGTCAAGACAATATTTGTATCATAGAAAATATTTGATAGAATATTTTCTCTTCTTTTTTCAAAGTTTAATATTGAAATTGATGGTTCTTTAAATGTTTAATAGGATAAAAATATTAATATATCCATCTGGTCCTAGATTGGGGAGTTCATTCAAGGGTCATTCAATTTCTGTTTCAGAGATTGAGTTATTTGGGTGTTCTATTTCCTATACTGTTAATCTGGGCATTTTACATTTTTGTAAATACCAATCCATTTCATTTAGATTGAGAGTTTTATTGTCACATAATTGGACAAAAATGGTTTCTAATAATTTCTTTGGCTGCTTCTTTACTTGTTGTGAATTTACTACCTGTTAAGTTTTGATACTTTCTGTGATCATCCCTAGCTATATGTGATCTGGAACTAGGTAGTAATTGGCAGAGCCACCAGTTTGTATCTGTTCCTTCATTCTTAGGTTAGTTGAATTCCTTTATGACTTCTTGCCCTTATATACTGCCTTTGTCATTTTACATTTTCTGTGTTAGAAACTTCTAGCATAGGATGCTTCTGGCTAGATCTCTATCCCTAGTGTCCATAGATCTCATGTCCATGTGCCATCCTGTGCAGGAAAAAATAACTTACCATTGATTTTTTTATTCTTAGATTTTTGGATCAGAAGTTCAACTGGTATGCTTTCTAGATATTTGTGAGAGAAAAGTGCTGGTGAGCTACACTGTATTTCTTCCTGCTAGTACACTATATTGGCTCCAGTCATTCTTAGGTAGCTTTTAGAAAGGAGCATTTACTAATGTGGTACAATCACAACAGCTGATAGAAAATAACTCCCCCAAAAATCTGTGATACATGCTCCTACAAGTACATATCAGGAGAAAGTAGGCTCTAATCTTACTGAGCACATATGGCAAAAAGTTTAACAACTCACAGCTTCTAGGTAAGAGATATTTTTTTTTCTCATGGATAGACTACTACAAAGTATTATATAGTGTCTTTCTTCTCCTTGTAGAGCTATGAGTTCAATGTTGCCTATGTGAATTCAATGTTACCATGACTAAGAACTTGCTACTAGATGATCTGGGGACATTGTTTAGAATACTGATGAGAAGATGGAAAGTGCAACATTTCTGAAGGAGAAGGAAATCTGGAGGAGAATTACCCTTTCCTTCAGGGGGTTTCTTTTCAAAGAGCTCAGTCAGAATTACACACTGACCCCATTTTCTGAAATTCCTTTCCTTTTCAACTCATTGGATAATCTGTAGATGATTCCTAAAGTATGGCTATATTTCCCCTCTACCATCAAATCTTATATAAGATCAAAGGCTTTCTAGTACTTCTAATCTAAAATCTAAAATTTTGATGTATTCTCACCTCGTGAAGATACCAAGGCCAAAACAGGGTGAAATGACTTCAACTTTACCTTTTCATTCTTCTGTCTAATTTTTCAATTCTTTACTTAAATCAAAAATCCTAAAGTAGGGAATGAAGGAAGGAGATAATACCTTGCTCCTCACCAATCACTATCCTAGAATCGCTAAAAAGAGGGAAGCTTTTCTAACATATTAGAAATAGGGCTTTTTCTCTATAATGAGAGAAAGTTGGTAAGACTTCTTTGGAGTTGCCACAAAATTCCAATTTGGGAGCTGCCACACAACCATCACAATCTAGACAAAGATTTGGAGGCTGATAGCTTGTTCCTATATCCAAAAAGTTAAAAAGACATTCTTTGATAATCTCCATTGGACATATGTCTTGTGCATGAGTTTCCTTTTCTTCTTGGTACAAATATTTGGCTTACAACATAATTGTGAAAAGACATTTGCCTACAAATTAAGGAATTCATATCGGTAGGAGAAAATTATAATTCTTAAGGTGTTCTCACTTCAATTGCTGCAAGTGAGTGGCACTAATTTACCTGCTTCATTTTCCATTTCCATTGGACTTAAATTCCCTATATGAACTCTACTGTCCCATACTTTCCTTTCTTGCTATTCTCCATTAAAAGACTCTCTTTGTCTTTCTATACATAGGCTGTCCTTTTAAGAAATCACTGCCTTTTCTCTACCTCTTAGAATCCCTGGTTTCCAATAAAGTTCAACTGATTGGCCATTTTCTACTGGTCTATCCTAATCTCTCTCTCAGTTCCCTTCCCCCACAGTTACCTTGAATTTATTACATAAATATTTTGTATTTTTATATATATGCATGTTTTTCCCCCAATGTAAGCTCTTTCACAGGAAAGGTTTTCATTTGTTATTTCTAGAACCTAGTACACACTATGCAAGGATCCTAGGAGTCTAATCCAATCTCATTTTACAGATGTGAAGACTGAGGTTTAAGAGAATAAAGTTGCTTACTCAAATTTCTTATGCAGATTGGTGCTATGACTAGAGCACCAATCTCAGAATCACAGGACCTGAATTCAATTTCTTTTCCTTGACAATTGAGGTCACCTATTACTTTCTCCCTCTCTGAACCTTAGTTTTCTTAACTGTAAAAATTATATATGCACTAATTGATTTCTAAGCTCACACAGCTCTACATCTGTAATGAGCATAAACTTTTATCTAAAAATTGCCTTATCATTGGAATTTCACAACTTGTTTAGTCATTTCCTGGTTGATGGGCATCCCCTCAGTTTCCTTTTCTTTACCACCATAAAGAGAGCTGCTATAAATATTTTAGACCATATAAGTTCTTTTCTTTTTTTTCTATAAACATCTTAGGAAACAGACCTACTTGAGAAACAAAAACTACCCAGGTATTACTGGGTCAAAGGATATATATACACAGTTTTATAACTTTTTGGACTTAATTCCAGATTGCATTCCAAAATGGTTGGATCAGTTCTCAATTCAACCATCAGTTAATGTGTCCCAATTTTTCCACATTCTCTCCAACATTTGTCATTTTCTTCTTCCATTACTTTAGCCAATCTGATAGGTGTAAGATGTCTCAAAGTTGTTTTAATTTTTATTTCTCTAATCAATAATAATTTAGATCATTTTTATATGACTATAAGCAGTTTTGATTTCTTGATTTAAAAAGCACCTGTTCATATCCTTTGATCATTTATCCATTGGAGAATAACTTTTATTTTTAAACATTTGACAGAGTTTAATATGAGATATGAAACTTTTATCTGAAAAACACTTTATACAATTATTGTCCCAATTTTCTGTTTTAACTTCTAATCTTGGTTATATTTGTTTTATATGTATAAACACTTTTTAATTTAATATAATCCAAATTATACATTTTAAACTTTACAATGCTCTTTATTTCTTATTTATTCATAAATTCTTTTCCTATCCATGTCTGATAGGTAATCTATTCTTTGTACTACTTTTCTTTTGATATCTCTCTTTATATCTTAGTATATCTTGGTAAATGGTACAAGATAATGGTTTATGTCCAATTTCTGCCAGACTGCTTTCCAGCTTTCTCAATATATTTTTTTAACCAAATAATGAATTCTTATCCCAAAAGCTTAAGCCTTACAATCTGCCAAACATAAGATTACTATAATCATTTGTTACTGTGTATTTTATATCTAGTCTGTTCCATTGACATATTTTTCTATTTTTTAGCCAGTAGTTTTGTTAATTACTGCCTTATCATTTGAGATCTGGTGCTACTAAACCTTCTTCCTTTACTTTTTTTTTCATTAGTTCCTTTGATCTTCTTCACCTTTTATTCTTCCAAATGAATTTTGTTATTTTTTTCCTAACTTAATAAAATAATTTTTTTATAATTGAATTGGGATGGTATTGAATAAATTGTCATTTTTATTATATTGGCTGTCTATCCATGAATAATATTTTTCCAATTATTTAAATCTAACTTTACTTGTATTAAAAGTGTTCTATAATTATGTCCACGTAGTTACTAGATTTATTTTGTCAGGTATTTCATATTTTTTATAAAATTTTAGGTCAGGTATCTCTTACCTTTTCTTCTTTTTTTTGGTGATGTATAGAAATACTGATGATTTATGTTGGTTTATTTCATATCCTGCTACTTCGATAAATTTTTTTGTTTTTTTCAATTATCTTTTTAACTGGATTTTTAGGATTTCCCAAGTATATTATCATATCTACATCAAGGTATCATTTTATTACCTCATTGCCCATTCTGATTCCTTCAATTTCTTTTTCTTCTTCTATTCCAGTTCAGTATTGAATAACATTATTGGGAGAACTTATAGTTTATTCCCATTGCAAATAATTCTTTCTCATGGTTTTAGGTAGATGCTTTTTATCATTTTAAGAAAAAAATCACTTATGCTGTCTAGTGTTATATTTTTTAAAAAATAAGAATGTTGTATTATATCAAAACTTTTTTCTGCATCTATTGATATAGTTTTTGTTACTTTTGTTGATATAATCAATTATGTTGATAATTTTCCTTATGTTAAATTATCCTTGCATTACTATTATAAACCTCACTTGGTCATAATTTATGATCTTTACAATTTATTGTTGTAGTCTTCTAACTAGTATTTTATTTAGGATTTTTGCATACATATTCATTAATGAAATTGGTCTATAATTTTTTTTTCTATTTTTACTCTTCCTGGTTTAGGTATCAATATCATATTTGTTTCATAAAAAGGAGTTTGGTAGGACTCCTTTCCCTATTATTTCAAATAATTTAATATTAGAATTAGATGATTTTTAAATATTTGGTGGAATTTACTTATAAATCCATCTGGTCCTAATGCATTTTTTTTCCCAGAAGGCTTATTTATGCTATGTTCATCTTTTTCTAAAATAAATTTATTTAGATATTCTATTTACTCAATAAAATAGGCACTTTATATTTTTGAAATATTCTTACATTTCACTTAAATTGTTATTAGCAAAATATCTTTTTATAAATGATTTGATTTCTTCTTTAGTAATATGTTCACCCTTTTCACTTTTAATATTATTGATTTGGTTTTCTTCTCTCTTTTTAAAACCATATTAACTAATGTTTTATATACATATTTATTTATGCCAATAACAATTTGAGTGAAATGTAAGAATATTTCAAAAATATAAAGTGCCTATTTTATTGAGGAGTAAATAGAAAACCAACATGTTAGCTTTATTTATTAATTCAAAGGTTTTCTTACATACAATTTTGTTAATCTCACTTTTAATTTTTAGGATTTCCAACTTGGTGTTTAGTTGGGAAATTTTAATTTTTTCTTTTTCTAGTTTTTTTTTTTTAAATTTCATACCCAATTTATTGGTCCATTGTTACTCTATTTACCTGATGTAATTATAGCTCTTGTTGCAAGTCATAGGTTTTGATGTAATCTCATTATTGTCATTCTCTTTAATGAAATCGTGATTATTTTTATGATTTCTTTAGCTTACTCATTCTAAACAATTAGGTAATGTTTAGGTTTTGGTCTGTGTCTCTGTGGTGCCTTATTAAATATAATTTTTATTGCACTGTGATCTGAAAAGGTTGCACTTAATATTTTTGCTTTTCTGCGTTTAACGATAGTTTTTAATGCCCTAACATATGGTTAGTTTTGTAAAGGAACCATGTACCATCGAGGAAAAGATGTGCTGTTTTTTTTTATTTTCATTCAGTTCTTTACAAATTGTTATTGTGATTAGCTTATTTAAAATTCTATTCAATTTGACCTTTTTCTCATTTAATTTTTACTTTCTGAGATAAGGTTAAAGTTCCTCACAATTATGTCAATACTCTATCCACCTGTAATTTATTTAACTTTTCCTTTAAAATGATCAATATAGTATTGGTAGATATGGATGGGTTTAGTACTGATATTTCTTCATTGTCTATGATACCTTTTTACCATAATGTAGTTTCCCTGTTATCACTTTTAATTTAAAGATCTTGACAAAGTTAAAATTAAAATAAATATAACCATTTGACATTTTTCTTTGAAATGGGAGTGACTCTCTTGAACATTATCTTCTTCTGAGTATAAATCTAGCTCCTCTCTCTCTATAGAAGTTATCTATAGTTGGGTGCTTTTTCCTTTGCATACTCATATTAGTCACTCATTATTAGAGTCAGGTTCTAGTCTCCTGGGATGGGAAATAATGCCTCAGGCTTCTAACTTTTCTTTCAGTTACTTTCTCAGCTCCAGCCATGTTGTCCCTGCAAACACTCTTGTTCCTTGTGGTTTCTCCCTTGGCTGCAAAGTTTTACTCTCCTCTCTGCCCTGGAGCTAAATCTAGGGACTCCCGTCTCCGGCAAGTGCCCATAGCTAACTAGCAGGGTCTGGTCCTCTGCTATCACACTTCACAGGCGTGAACTTGCTCCTCCTGCTCTCAACCATAGACTGGGATTGCCTCTGCTCAGTACATCTGGGCTTGGCATCCAAAGATAGTGAAGAGTCCCTTCAATCCTCCTTTGCTCAACTGTGTGACCCCAATATGTTAGGCAAGATGAAAGTTCCTGAAGTTGAGGTTACAGCTCTACCCAGCTGTCTCTTGGGCTTTGTATTGAATTCAGCAGTCTGCCTGGAGGTATTGTACTTCAATCTGACAGCCTAGAACCTTCATGTCTTTCCTGAGCCTTACATTGTCCTAGGATGATAACTGCTTTGCTCTGACATTTAATTATTTCTGCCCTTCAAAATTTACTTTGACACTGTATTTTATCTTGTTTATAGGATCATTTGGAGAGCCTGGTATTTCCTGTTTTCACTATCTTTCCGGAGTCTTCAATGTTACTGAGTTTAGAACGCACTGTTAAGTACTTTGGGACTCTGGGTTGAAGCTGTGTCAACAGCTAATCTAACTATTACACTGAACTAAACTTTTAATTTGTGATATTTTTGGATAAATACATGATTTTTCTTTAAGAAGCTATCTAGTGTTTGAAAACATCCTGATCATTGTATTTAATGAAAATTTTATGTGCTAGAATACTTGCCCAGATGATAATTATGAATGTTTTACATTTTAAGAGCAATACAGCTAAAGATTTGAAGTATTTTCTAGCCAGTTCAATTCTCACTCACATTTGCCATACTGGTGCAATGATCAGGATGTTTTAAATGGTAGAGGGACACATGATGAAGCCCAAATATTCATGTACTCAGAATTATGCCTCAGGTGATTAGGAAGTTGTTGGAAATTTGAATCAATTTAAATCTCAAGAATGATTTCTCTGATTTTTAGGGAAAAATAGACTGGTAGAGATCATTTTAGATGATCTCTTGATAGTAAAGTACTAAAGGTATTTTTGGGGACTTTCCATCACACAACTGGCTTTTGTACCGTTAATTACCAGTCCTGGGGGACATCAATGCCATCAGGAAATGGAGCTTTATTTTTTCTCTGCCTACCAGTCTATGGCAGTATAATAGAGAGTTTAGTATGATGGAGATGCCTTGGGAAGGGATGGCAAAGTTATGCAGGACTCTTCTTAATGAAGGCAAACTATTCTTAACCAATATTAGGAATAGATTAAAAAAAATGACAACTTTCAGCCAGGATGTTATAGTGACAAATATGACTTGATTCTAGTGATCTGTGTGGTGCACTAAGTCTAGAGATACCACTTTCTTTGTGTTTTAAAGGAAATATTTCCTCTTGTCCTCTAACTCCATGCCTTATTGTGCCCATCTAAATATAGTCTGTCTTTGCTTCCCTCTCTGTAACTTGTAACAATAAAGGAGAATGGAAAAGAGGGGAAGAAAATACTCAAATGGCTGCAACAAACTACAGTAATCAAAAGATAAGCAACAAAAATTGTGGGAGATAAAAACTTCTGGCCATTGCTGTAGCTTCCCGTTGTGTATTATAGTATACATTTCAATCACTAGTTTTCAAGGCCGTTAACTATCCAAGAAAACTCAAATTTTCATTTTGGCCCCATTTACGAGTAAAGAGGTAGCCTTAGTCAACTGTAGTTACTGACTCCCTGAAATGCCTATGAAAATTCAAGGAATGTTTTTTTGAGGGGTCCCCTGGTATAACTTTATAATCTGGTTTTCAAAAAAGGAACCAGGACTGTGATGCCATAGGCTTATACTGGGAAGGCCCTTACACCATACTGGATGTTTAAAGTTATACATATATAGGCTGGACATTTTTCTCTTCAACCTCATTTCCAGAGGCACATCTAGAGCTCTTTATTTGGTTTTATCCTGGCCATCTGCTTATAATCACATTAGCTGTCCTGACCTTCCACTTTTAACCTGTTGGTTCACCCCTTATTTGTGGTAGGATAATGGGATATCCATCTCTTACCACTATAGTACTTTACCCAAAAGGGGTAATCTAACTACATCTGACCTCACCGAATAATAGGGTGGGGGGGGAAATCAGTTCACCAAATGCACCTCTATTAGATTTCTATTCCTATTCTTACCAATTCTGTCAGAGAACTGGCAAGATGACTTATGTCATGTATACCTAATTCAGGGGAAGCAAAGGAGTAAAGTGACATACACTTAGAATCAGGCAAACTCATCCAAGTTAATCTCGCCTGACACCAGGCAAATTACTTGGGCCCTGTTTGCCTGAGTTGGACATCTAAACTGGTTCTTTAGATCATTTACTCCATTTTTCTAGTCATTTGTTGGGCCAAAGTTATCCTACATCTTTCAAATTTCTTTGGTAATAAAAGCCACTCTTATCCTACCCTCTTATCACCCATGACTTCCTAGTCACTCCTGAGAAAAAAAATAAAGCCTAGTCTCCATTTCCTAACTTTGTTCCTTATGGCTCTTTACTGTAGCTCATTAAATTGTTTAGTGGGACTTCAGGATCATACATGTTCCACCCTTATCAATATTGCCCCTTCACACCTTCTTGGCAACCTTTAAAGAAAAGGGCATACTCACAGTGGTCTTTAGTTGCTAGATTAACAGGAGCAGCTTCTCCCCTATACCCCAGGCCCAGCTCATCACCCATCATCATAGCACCATGGCTCAGTCACAAAATCCCCATAAAGTTCAAGCCTGAGGAACTTTTATTACTGTGCTAAGATTTTGTTTTTTTGACCCTTACTCCCCATTACAGGCCAATAGTCTTGAGGACTTTCATTGGCTTTCAAAACAAAACACACACACCACACATGCCTATATGGCAAGGACCTTCCAGTTTAAGTAAATACTAATTGTTCAAATTAATGTTAGCCTTATTATACCATGCAGTTTTAAACATTCATTTAACTCTTTTCTACATTGTTTTTTAAAGAGTTTATTTCCTTGGATTGTAATTTCTAAAACAACTGTACATCATATTCATAAATTAACAATGGAAAATTTGAACATAAACACCTACCCCAATTACCAAGTACTCAGACATACATGTAACATATGAACTTTATTAAACAAATGTAATTCAAGAAGTCAAATAGGCACTTATATTAAAGAGAAAATTGACTAGAGAAAAATTGTATCTTAAACATTTGTAAAGCAGCCTACTTGCAGTGGCATTTAACTGAGCTTTGTTGCTGTGAAGAATACAGCTCATGCACAGGTATGGATGAATGATTTGTACATTTTTTCAAGTATTCACTGAATACTACCCATATATACACATATACATAGTTTGAAAAAAATTTAAGCAAAAACCCCAAATAAACTTCATTTTTGTTGTTCTTTTGGAAGAGGTCTTCTAAAGAGCAGAATATGTGGTTCTGTGGAGGAAAAAAAATATAACAATATTATCAGATTATATAAGCGGTGCAATTTTCATTATTATTGTTGTTATGGAAAAATTGGTGAAATAGAAAAAGGAGTGAACAGAAAGAAAAGCAAACTTTTTTTAAGCCCTCTAATTTAACTCAATAGGCTGATTAAATGAACTTTCAAAACTACGCTAGAAAATGATTTAGTATGGTTGTTCACCTTAAGTTCATTGGTTGTAGCATTCAGAGCTAGAAGTGAACTTCCAAAAGGATTATCTAGTCCATCTAATCTTTTCATTTGAGAGATAAAACTGAAAGAATAAAAGCAGATTCAGTTTTTTTTTTTTTAAAACTCCAAATGTATTTTTTTTCCTATTATACCACACTACCAACTTCTACTCGTGACTCAGAAGAAAAAAGGCCAACACTTTCGTATCTTTCACAGAAAGTAGTTTATCCAAAGCTCTTTCAGCTAGCTATATTTTATGTGGAAGCAGGAAAATTTAAGAGATGGAAGTGTCCAGGTTGTTTTAAAAATTACATAGCAAATCTGGGTCTCTCCATTATTCATCATTTTGTTTGATATTATAATTCAAGCCTCACAACATAGAGTAAGCTACACATTTTAAGTCTAATATTTTATAAGCACTGACAATTTATAATACAAAGGAGATTTTTGTTAATTACTGTTCAATAATTATTCAAAGCTTTCATGAAAGACACAACACCCAGATATATTTCAAAATAAAAGAACTTGCACCCAATATAGAAAACATTTGTCTTCCAGGTTGTTAAAAAACCAAATCCAGACTGATTAAACAATTCCAACATTAACTCTTTTTTTTACTCCTCCCCCTCTCCCCCCAACAAACACTAGGTGAACTAGCTCAAGTATATTGCTATTATGTTGTAAGAGTAAAGAACTTAACTCAAATTTGTTTTAAAATATTTTTTTTTAAAAAATACAGAAAATCTTGAAAATGTACATGTTAAAAAGCCACCTCTATTATAATATATAGCCATCAGCTTAAAATTGTCATTTAAAATGAAAAGGATACTTTATTTACTGGGGGAAAAAAGAAAATTCTAGTGTACCAGTTGTTCAATTGAGTCTGGCTCTTTGTGACCCTATGACCCATATTTTCATGAGGTTTTATTGGCAAAGATAGTGGAGTTGTTTGCCATTTTCTTCTCCAAAGGATTTTTTTTTTTTGTCATTATAAGACAGTGATCCAGATTTAGGCAAACAGGTTAAATAACTTGCTCAGGAACAGTTAAGTATCTGATGCTAAATTTGAAATCAGGTTTTCCTAGCTTTGAGCCACTGGCTCTTGTCTAATACAACTAAATGCTTATTATAAGAGGAAAACAGTATGACACTTCTACCTGCACATCTTGGTCCTTTCAACTCCTACATAAAAATTGTATGAACTAATTTATTATCCAACTTTGGTTCCACATTGTTTTCCTGGTTAAAACTCCAGGAGTTTGATAGTAAGAGGATGTAAGGGGATAACATGACAAATAAAGGTACTCATTGTTATCCCAGTTAATGAACAAAACTTCCTGATAAGCAAAACAGATAATTTTAAAGTTTATATTTCAGTGAGAAACATACCTGGCTCATGAATCATATAATGAACCCATCCAAGACTCTGCTGGACACCTAGTCTCCTCCATTCCTCTTCAGACATCAGATGGGTTTTTGGTACTTGTTTGGAAAGTTCTCTAGGTAACATAACATGCCTGTTTAAAAAACAAAACCAAAAACAAAAAAACTTCAGGGCTCTTGTTCAACATATGTCTAATTCCAAATGTTTTAAATATAATTCAATTAACTTGAACTGTCACTTAAATGATAAATTCATAGGATACTTGAGATAGGACTATAAGATTCCGTATCTTCATTAGCAGTCTATATTTAAGAATTAAAAGGAAGCCCAGAAGAGTACTGTTTTCATTTTATATGTTCAGAAACTTGAGGCTCAAAGAAAGTGGCTTGATCAGATAGATGATAAAAGGCAAAGCTGGGTTTTGTATCAAAGTCTCATTCCAAATTCATTCATCTTCCCATTGTTCTATGATGCCTTTCAGTTCTTAACAAAGTAGTATATTGTAATTTATAGTTATATGAAAACACCAAAGACATATAAGCTAGATGATAGTAAAATTTAATACCCTAAGAAGTGGTATATCCATCTGGAAAGTCATGTCAATATGATCTCCAAAAAATGCCAAGAACTTGGTTTGTGCTTGGCCCTCATGGTACCTAATACTTATCAATGCCCTGGATAAAGGCTTTAGGGGCATTAACAGACTTACAGATTATATTGAATTCAGAAGGGCCAGCTAATATTTTGGAAGCCAGAGTTAAGATCCAAAACTATAAGTAGAACATGACATGCTGGGACACAGGATTGAACCTATCATTTAAAAATGAATAAATGTGTAAAGTCTTTTAAATGTAAATTAAATCAACCTACCAACTTCACAAATAATAATTCAGGGAGGTACAGTCAGAAAACACTTTTGAGGCAGAGACCATAGTCTCAAAATGAATCAATAGTATAAAGCATAAAGAAAGGAATAAAGCATTTATATAGAGCCTACTATGTACTAAGAATTAGGTAAGCTCATTACATATCTCATTTAATGCTCACAACAACCTTACAAGATAGGTGCTGGTATTGACTTGTCCAAGATAAGTATCTTGAGGATGGATCCAAACACACAGATCCTCCTGACTCCAGGTCCACTCCTGTACTGCAATATTGATTGCTTCTAATTGTACTCTGACCTTGTCAGAGCACATGTGGATTGTCATGTTTACTTTTCTTCACTACATTTTGATGAGAAGACAGATACACTACAAAGTTTCCAAAAAGTATGCAAGATCATGGCATAATAGATCAGTTAAAGGAACTAGAAAATTGGACTGTTTAGCCAGGAGAAGATTCAAATACTAAATGAGACAGGATAAGTATTTGATATATCTGAAAAACTGTCACCTGGATTAAGACTTTTGTTTCTTGTGATGCCAGACAACAGAACTCAAAACAAAACGGACAAGTTACAAAAGAAAATTTAGCCTTTGGAAAACTCTGATGCTATTTAAAAGTGGAATTGACTGTCCCCTGATTGGGGTGGTTCTAAAGTCTTTAACTGAAGTATAATTATGAAAGATTACCTCCCACAATTTACAAGTTAAATTAGATGGTCAGAAGGATACCTTCTAAGCTGAGTACAAAATGAACTTGTATTAAAATAAAATACATAGTAGTACCTTGAACAGGTCTACTTAATGATTGTTCATTTAATTCAACGAGTGATGAAGCTTATTTAGCCAAGGACTAATCTTTAGATTAATGTTCCAATACCATTTATATGGCCAGAATTGACTAACACTGAAGAATTCTTTCAAGAGGCTTGACTATTAGACTGAAGAGCTACAAGATCAGTCAGAAGAAAAGGGGACAGGACTCTAGGAAAGAGAAGGCCTATTAAAGAATTGAGAGGTAGAGGGAATGGAGTCATGGTTATGGATTTGGAAAGAAATGGAATGACAATAGGACTCATCAGTAAGGGAATTTCCAAGTTCTCAAACATGGAATGTGTGATTAAAAGCATATCAAGCATATGACCACCTCTATATATAACTGAGTAGGGTGAAATAGGGTTTAGGAAATGATTTAAGTTTAAAAACTGGAAGATTACCTTATTTGAGAAAGCACATGGATAAACGTTGATCCTAGTATAAGGGTAGAGCTAGAGAAGAGAGACCAAGCACTAGTCTCATTGAGTTAAGAAGGGAAGTATCCTGGAAATTATTAGACAGTAGCCACCAGAATTTTAAATTGGCTGGTAGATAATGTTTTTGTGAAATCTCATAAAAGTTACTGAATAATGGTGGTAGAGAGATTGCCTTGAAATGTCAGAGAACAAGCAGTATTCCAAGTTCCCTACCTTGACCAATATGTGGAGGGAAGAAGAGAGAATGCTGGAAAGGAAGACCAGGGAAGGCTTTGTCATCAACAGGAAGCCATGTCTCTGAGAGCTAGATCATCAAATGGAGCAGGGAAGGGAAAGATTTTAAATGGAAATAAGTTTGTTGTTTAAGGAGTAGGTCCAGAGCACAACTAGAAAGAGGTGGGTGAGAAGGGTCTTACAAAGAGGGTGGAGTTGAGAGTAAGAAATGATAGAGAGGGGTGGAGTAGAGAATAGGGTCTGAATGACAATAAGAAGTATAGAATTAACGGGTCAGGGAGGTGTAACTAGGTAGGAAGCAGCAGAAAATACTTTTCCTTTTATTTTAACCATTATTTTTCAGCCTCCTTGGCTTCAAATTCTAAGTGATATCAGCCTTTACAATTTACACAGCTGGTACAATCAGGCTCAATTCCTTCGCTTTTCTAATGTACCATTAGATACAAGCAAAAAGTTTCTCTAAACAGTTAAAATTAAAAACAAAAAACAAGTCATACTTTCCCCTCTGCTGTTCACTCTGTTGCTTTAAAACCAAAATTTTCCCTGACCTTAATTAAATCTACAATCCTGTAACAACAGGTTTGAGTTTCTTAATCAAATTTTGCTAACTCATTTACTTAACTAGCCTAAGTAGGAACAGAACTATTTCTAGTATAACTAAAAAGTATAAATGCTTATGGTGTTACCAGTCCTCAGGTATTAAGTCTTCCATTTGCTTGGAAGAGTCATTTTACCTAGGACATGGTACTTAAAAAGTTTTGACTAGTAAGTACAAGGCTAAAATTAGCTACAGATGAAGTTTTCCTAGCTATTTCCTCAAAAATTTAGGAGGCTTATTGTAGCATACATTATTATCACAGATGTAGTAAAACTTTACAAATGTCTGTATATATGTATGCAGTTATGCCAAATTCAGAAACTTGTAAATAGTTCATCAATGAACTTTCAAAATCAAAAGCTGTTTCATTTTGGGTCATGAATCTCTTCCTGACTTCAGGGCTGGTGCTCTAACCACTGCACCACCTAGCTGCCCCAACTAAAAAATTTTTAACAAATATTTCAAGAAGTCTTTCCATAGATATTTGTGGCTTTAGCAATTGTAGATATGTGAACAATTCAAATCAAAATGTAGACAGTACAAAAATAGTATTCTACAGTACTATGTGACAAGTCTATAGTTTCCAATAATTTTAAGATCTAAAGGAATCCAAATTACTTACCCCAGTTAACTCTCTAAAACTCAAAAATTACTACTAGTCACTAATATGCATTAGCAGGAATTTCCTTGCTAGGCTGTTCCCTACATCAATGAATCAATGAAATCACAAGTGTGGACCCCCCCCCAAAAAAAGGTAAAAGTTCTTGAATGAATTACTTCTTTGCAATCATTATGCTGCTGTCTGATATTAAGAGCTGAAGGCTCAGCAGCTCCTGTTAATAAGTCAATAATCATGAGAACATAGCATTTAACTTAAGACTTTTTAACAAGTTTTTAATAACTACTTTTCCCTACAATTTTCAGGAAAGCTTACAGATTTACAAAGTCTGACTTAAAAAAGTAGTAGCTATTCTCAGACAAGGTGTCAATCATGACTCTAAAGTGGCTTAAATGCTAGTTGATTGACTGATTTGAGTTGGGTGTGGAGGTGAAAACACCAAGTTATTAGGCTTTCATTCAGTGACCCTGAATTCTTTCATATTAATTTTGAGCTGCTTATAATAACCCAGGAAACATAAGACACAGGGTTTCTTTTTTTTGAATGAAGATCAGGAGATTATGATTTTCCTTCTTACCTGGACAAGTCTCAATACTATTGCTCAGAATCCTTAGTTTCCTTAAAGGGTCCCTTCTAGAGCCACCTTTTTACATGCCTAATGTCCTCAGCTTCGGCAACCCCCTCAAAAATCACCTTACTTCTAATTCTGCTTACAACTTAAACGACATTTATGTATATGATGCCTTTGAGTAGCTCAATTCATAAGTCTTTGAAGGAGATCGGCTCTTTTAAGGACAGACAGTTTTCCCGAGCACTCAAAAAATGCTGGTTGATAAAAGGAAAAATCTACCAATGCAGACAAAACATCAGTGAAACCCAAATAAACTCAAGGCATAACGGGGGAAAAAACTGATTTGGGTGAAGATGGAGGGAAAAGAGAAAAATTAACTATAAACTGAGGCTCAAAGTGTTGATGAGACTTGCCCCGTGTCACAAAGCAATATCCTAAGGAGGATTCTATCTCCAGGGTCTCATCTGTTAGCACCAAAGTGGCTTTAATGCTCAAACTTCTTCAGGAGCTGGAGATACTCTCCTTTTTTCCTCCACTTCCCCCGCCCCAAACTTACATCCAAGGTAGGTAAAATAAGGCATTCAGCTAGTCATGTCTGGGTCTCAGTTTCCCAATTTGAAAAATGAGTGGATTCTATGACCTCCGAGTTCTCAGGCAACCCCAAACTTAACAGTCCTATATGATAGAGGCATGTAAAATGGTCCGTGCAGTTGCAACCGAGATATCTGATTAAAAATCACTTCATTAGCTCGAGATGAAAAGGCCTGGCGAGGACTTCATTTTCTCCTCTCCAATTGAAGGGTTAAAGGGCTAAACCTCTAGGTCAGCGTAGAGAACACGCTCCACAAGCCTGGGGTCCATATCTCTTTCCTCTGCCTCCCCACCCCCATCTCTCCCAGTTAGCACGGGCAAGCAAGGATTCCTTCTCAGGTCCTGAGCGTCCCTTGGACTTCGTCTCCAGGGGGCCGCACAGGCCGGGCCTAGCACGCGAGAGCTAGGATGCTTTGTGCGCTCTCAGCGCCCTTTCTTAACGGGCGACTTCCAGACAAAGGAGGGAAGGCAAAGGGGATGCGTAGAGAGAGAAGGGGGAGGGGGGAACGGCCAGGAGAAGCCTCTCACTCCCGCTCTCCACGCGCCCCCGCCCCGCCCGAAAGCCTTCATTCAAGGGCTCCTCACCGGTACTCGTAGTGCTCATCAAAATACTTGTCCGAGTAGTAGATTTGCTTGTGGGCCATGGTGACGGCAGCGCAGAGTCCCGAGGAGCTACGCCGGCGAAAAGCAGCAGCACCGAGGAAGACACCGGGGAAACAGATGCAGCGACGGAAACTACAAGTAACTGCTAGGAGCTCCCTTCCCCCCAGGGGTCTTGATTTGAATCCAATAACCGGGCGTTGATTGGACACGAGCAACAACCACTCATCGCGCGCTCTCTCCGGAAGGGGTGGAACCCACTGGAGGTTTCCAAGCTTTGCCCAACCCCTAACGCTCATTTCCTCATCCGCTCTCCCGGCTCCTCACAATTGACCAATCAGAGACCTGTTGCGAAGTTACCAGGCCTGTAGGGAAGCAGATTGCAGGGGGCGGGAGGAACTATGACGTATACTAGTCCAGGGTCAGGGGTTGGACTAGGAAGAGTAAGTCGGTAAAGTGAGAGTTGGAGGCGGGGCGGGGGAAGGGAGGCGGGAAATAAAGCGGGGCTAGATTTTGGTGAAGTTAGCTTTTGAAGAAGCCGTTTTCACAGCAGCTACTGCGTGTGCGCGCGCGCATGCTTAGTGGAACGTTAGAGGGACGAAGAGCGGTTGAGACTTGTAGGGGCAATGTAGATTCTCTAAGGCTATGGCATCCTGGTTTTCAACCCCAGGGTGTGCTATGGGGCTTTTTTGCTGCCTTGGGGATTGTAAGGTAGTGATGATGTTATGGTCTCCCAAGTTATTTTTAGTTGGGTATCTCTTATCAGTGAAATATTTTTGAGCACGATCCCCCCTCACCCAAAAGTTATATATAGTACATGCACATACTTAAACCATTAATTTTTAATTATAAAATTGTGAATAATTGTAAATTATAATATTATTTTAAAACCACAATCTGTAATTATAAAATTTTAATTACACATGTAATTAAAAATTGGCAAATTATAAAAGTGATGGAAAATAAAAATTTTTAAAAGATGAAAATGGAATAAAAATCTTAATTCTATTAAGATTCTTTTAAAAGTTTTTTGCTCTTGAGCAACGTAATTATCATTTTCAAAAAATCCTTTCACCATAAAAATTTATATAAATTTTCTTAGCAATTAGATTTAGTTTAATTTAGCAGCTGACTGTTTCAGAATTTTTTTTTTTTTATGAAAGAGTACTATTGAAGGTCGGCAAACAAGTTTTCAGGTCAGTACAAAAAAAAGGAAACTTGTCTCTAATTTTAATACAGAAGAAAGTTTTCAGTACATATCTATTCATCTTTATGCCCGTTCTGTTTAAGAGGTGATGTTACACCTCTAAGGAACGGCAGGAAGGACAGTTTGGTTTTATTGCAGAATGAAAGAGGCTGAAATAGCTTATTGGAGCTTGGGATAAGCTTGAAAGTTGAAATTGTATAGCCTAAAATCAAGTAATCAAGTATCTGTGCTTTAAAAAAAAAAAAAGTGATTTTCTTGGTGTGCCAGGCAACCAACATTGCCGTTGGGAAACAAAACAAAACAAAACAGGTTGACAATACATGCAATAGATGTTCACTCTTAAGACCACCAGTAACTTCAGTGACAAGGGGCCAAAGTTACATGCAGACACAGTTCATATAAAACCTTAAAGTGCATGTTTATCCTGAATATTCTACAATTAACCATAAATATACAAAATAAAACATTACTGACAAAGCAAAGCTAGTTAGCTGTAAAATAACTTATCAATAGGGTATATAAAAAAGTTTAGCTACATATAGGCATATAAACAAAGAAAATATTGCTATAATTTGAACACCAAACAGTATGCAATTAAATGAGTATAATAGCAAAATAATAAACATTTAGTAATTAACATAAACAGCAATAAAAAAGCAAAATAAACAAAACAATAAAACATGCAAAGCATATTTTACATGATCAATCGCTAGTATTATCATTTGAATACGTGAGACTATTTATTCTGGTTTACCTGTAACAAATCAATCTAGTGTTTGGTCATTAAGCTAATTGCAGTTTACCTTCCCAATCTTTACTTTCTCAATCAAAAGATCCTATGAGACTAGTTGGAATACATCTATTAGTGATGCGGTCAGGACTCAATTGCCCTCTCCTGTTCCCCGTCTCAGTTTTCCACATGCTAAGGATCAAAGTTACCATATAATGCTTATTAAATACTTGTTATTACCCAGGCATTGTGCTAAGCATATTACAATTATTATTTCATTTGATCCTCCCAAGAATTCTGGGAGGGAGTGCTACTATTATCTCCATTTTACAGTTAAGGGAGGGAGTGCTACTATTATCTCCATTTTACAGTTAAGGGAGCTAAGGCAAACAGAAGTGGAATGACTTGTCCAGTTCATTAAACCAAATTTGAAATCCAGTCTCCCTGACTCCAGGACCAGTACTCTATCCACTTTGTCACTTAGAAGACATAAACTTTTAAATAAGTATCAACTGTTCTGAAGGGGGCCTCTAACCTGTGGATGGCTGGAGTTGAACAGGGTAGACTAGAAGCAGGAGGATCAGGAATGAAACAAGTTTAATTTCAAAACTAGGGATAGGGTTTGCAAGCAAGAAGAAAAATGATCGAGCTGGGGCTCCCCCCTAGTAGGAAGGACCCAAGGCAATGTGGGGAAATCTCAATACTTATATCAATGACTATGCAGTTAATTGTAGACCTGACAATGAGGCGTAACAGTAACAATGAAACAAGGTTGATTGATAGCAGGGATTCATGACTGGAACATGAGTATTTGTCTAAGCTTGTCCAGTGCTTGTACAACCTCAGAGAACACCTGGTTCTAGTCAAAGTAAAACAATAATTATGTGATTTTGCCAGAGGGTAAGATCATCCAGAGTGAGTGCAAAAGATTGTTATTATGACAAGCTGAGGACATAGCATGTGTGCTGGGCCTTAGCTCTGTAAAATAAGGTGTTTTCTAGTATCTTGATACAAGCCTAGTTGGAACAGACCTCTTGGTAATGAGGTCAAACCCTAGTTGATCTCTTTGTCTATGGCCTTGTCTCAGTTTCTTTTGGATTGACAAAGAAGACATCAGCTTTTTTTTTTTTTTTTTTTTTTTTAGAACCAACTCTTCATTTCTTCCTCTGTGTATGGCCCTTGGAGCTATAATTCTAATTTGAAACCTGTTACTCTACTTATTACCAAAGGGAGGTCTTGTCCTATGTATAAATATTGTCTATTCCCTTGGTCCACCTAACTCTCCCAGAGTACTATTTTGTGAATTGTACCATTTTTCATTTGATCTTTAAGTCTGTACCTATGACTCTATACTTATAAAAAAGTCTTCTCTTTTTATTTCTGTGAATCCCACTTAAGTAGGGCTAGGTTTTACTCTTTTGAATGAATAATAATTTATGCACTCAATATAATAGATGCAATCAGTCAATCAATGAAGATTCAATAAGTACCTAAGGACTTTGGTAACTTGTTAAATGCTGAAGATATGAAAAGAGGCAAAATACAATAGCTTATAGTCCAATGAAAGAGACAAGGTGCTAACTAATCTATACAAAACAAACTATATACAGGATAAATAGGAAACAATTGAAGGAAAGTTAATCAGTCATTCATAGTAGTGAGGTCTTTAAGGTGTTCTTATTTATGAATGACACTGTATTGATCAAATCAAATCTTAGATGGGTTCAAAGTTCTGTGCAGCTTCAATGAAATAATTTTAATCTTTTAAATGACTAAATATATTTGTTCTACATGAATAGAGAAGGTACATAAAATGCTGCTGCAGAAAAGGCAAGGAGAATGACAACTGAAAAAAAATCCTCAGAATTGGTAATTAAGTAGTGATTTTTGAGAGGGCAGTTTCACTAGAGTTGTAGATTCAGATTGAAAGAGGCTGAGAAGTGACAAGATGATAAAGTAGAGATAGTAATGGAAAGGTCACTCGTAGGAATCTAATAGAGACAAGGAACATATGGGGGAAGAGAGATAGCAAAGTCAAGGGGAAGGTTTTTTTTTTCTTTTAAAAAAATGAAAAATTATTCTGAATGCTGGGCTCTCAGTATTCAAAGACAAAAATGTAACAGCCTCCTCTGCCCTCAAGGAGTTCACAAGTCTATAGGTATCAGGGAAAAACTTAAGTAGAGAAAAACTGAGAGGAAATGCCTTGAGGTACCTGAAAAAGGAAGGTGAGAGAATAACAAATCTGTAGATAAATATCTGGAATTTGTGACATTTTGGTAATGGAATTGTAATCCATATATTTATATATATCAGATTCAATCTTGGGGATTTCTTAGAAATCATTCTCTAGGGTTTTTCTCCTCCCTTCCCTTAAAACTTTGCTTTAAAGTCTCAAAATGTGAATTTTCACAGGCATACTTGTTAATAGGAGTCCAATGACTGTGGGTCAAGAGTAGAAAGACAAACTGAAAGTAAGTTGTTTTATTATCATGCCAAGGAATTTGCACTCACTAACCACATATTCAGATTCCTTGGGTACAGATTTGGTTTTTAGAACCTTTCAAGCTTGCAGGGAATAGCCAATCAACAGCATTCTGTGGCAATTTAAGAAAGAAAAAGTAAAACATTTCATCAGAAAGTGTGTGGGTCCCAGCAGGATGATTTCAGAGAGGCCTGGAGAGACTTGCATGAACTGATGCTGAGCGAAATGAGCAGAACCAGGAGATCATAATACATGGCAACAACAAGACTATATGATGATCAATTCTGATGGACATGGCTCTCTTCAACAATGAAATGTTTCAAACCAGTTCCAATTATTCAGGAAGAAAACTATATATACCCAGAGAGAGGGATATGAAATGTGGACCACAACATAACATTTTCATGCTCTCTATTGATATTTGCTTGTGTTTCCTTTCTCAGATTTTTTTTCTTGTAGATATGATTTTTCTTGCACAACAAGATAAATGTGGAAATATATATACACATATTCAATTTTTCAAGTATTTTAAACTAATTAACATGTAGTGGACTTCCTGCCATCTAGGGGAGGGGTGGGGAGTGGGGGGGGAAATTTGTAACAGAAAGCTTTGTAAAGGTCATTGTTGAAGAATTAGCCATACATATGTTTTGCAAATAAAAAGCTTTAATAAAGAAAAAAAAAGAAAATATGTCAGTCAAGGAAGAAAATAGAAGTATTTAGAATGCAAATGATAGGATTTATGGTCAGAATAAGAGAATACTCCCTGTACAAGAGCAGAAAGTAAGTGGAAAAGACTAAATACTTTTATGATTTTAAATGCAGTCCTTTTGGAAAATGGTAGTATTTCCTATTCAAGGACAGCAGCAAACTTGTTACAACAGTAGATGAAAGCATCTACTTTAAAAGATCATGACCTTTAAGAATTGGGGACTTTCTAATATTAGACCACCAGGTAGCTGAGAGATTTCCACATTGCTGGTCCATCAAGATGTAGTGAAATGATTGTGATTCCCATTTTCCCTTCCCAAAGGCCCCTCAAATGGTTGGTCTTTTCTCAATTCTTATTCTTGACCTCTTTTGACACTTTTGATCACTATCTCCTACTGTATACTTTCATGATTCATTTCATGATTTTCATGATTCTCATTTATCCTGGCTTTTCTCCTTCCTGTCTGATCTTTCCTTAGTTTTCTTTGATTAATCTTAATCTTTTTCTATTTTTTTCTTTACACTATCCCCATTGGTGATCTCATCAGTTCTCATGATTCAGTTATCTCTGTGCTAATAGTAATAATACTTGGAATTTATATAGTACCTGGTTTGTCCTTCCCTTTCAAAGAGGACCATGACATCAGGGAGGTGATGTTATGATATGTAAGTGAATTGGATTTAAGTGAGGGAGGGCTGTGAAAGGTCACCTGCCTTACTTTTACCCTCCAGATCCATCTGGGTCCAGTGGCAAGATACAGATCAAGATAACTCATTTGATCCTCATAGCAACCCTGGGAAATAGGTCATATTGTCATCACCATTTTACATTTAAGGAAAATGAGGATTGACTTGTTTAAGGTCACACAGGGATAAGTGTTTGAGTTAAATTTGAATTCAGGTCTTCCTGACTCCAGATCCATATAATCAGTTTTAGTCTCCCTTCCAAGATCAGAACTCACAGCTCTAATTCCCTATAGAATATTTAGAAGTGGATATCCCTTAAGCACTTCCAATTTGACATGTTCAAAAGAGAATGCATTAAATTTCCCTCATGAGACCCTCCTACTTCTGAACTCTGTTATTGTGGAGTGAGAGAGAACCTTCCCACTCTTCTAGGTTTGCAGCTTTCGTCTTGATGATTCATTTTTCATTCATCTACATATCTTGTTTCTACCTTCCCAGCATCTCTCATAGATCCCCTTTTCTCTATTCATACAGCTGTCATCCTAGTCTAGGCTTTCATCACCTCATACTTGGTCTATTACAATAGCTTTCAAATTGATCTCACTGTCTCAAGCTCCATCCACTTTAGCTTATCTTCCACTTAGCTCCCAAAGTTATTTTCCTAAAGGGTAAGTCTGACTATGTCACTCTCTCCATTTCTGTCTCCCCCAGCTCAGTAAACTCCAGTGCCTTTTTGTTACCTCCAGGATCAAATATAAGACTTCTTAGAACTTGACCTTTTCCAAATTTCCAGTTTCTCATTCTTTACTTTTCTTCCCTGGCCCTTCTTTGGTCCAGCAACATCAACTAACCTCATGGTGTAGCTCAAATGTGAAGGAGACCTTTTTATAGGAAGCTTCTCCTAATTTCTCTAACTGCTACTGCCTTTTCTTCTAAGGTTATTTTCTATCTATTCTGTATGTTGTTTGCATGGATACATTTATTTATATGTTATCTCCTTAATTAATATGGAAAATTCTTGAGGGCAGGGATTTACTTTCTTTGTATCCTCAGTGCTTGGCACATAATAAACACTTAATTCATGTTTTTTGACAAAGTGCATGATATTACTCTCCTCACCAATACTATGGTCCAGCCATACTGTTCCTTACAAGTGATGTTCTATGTTTCTGTCTCCCTGCCCTTCTGCTGTCTGTCCTCCATAACTGGAATGTCTCTAAGATTACCTTGTATCTACTTTGCACACAACTATTTATCTACTGATTTTTTTTTTTTTTACTAAAATGTAAACTCCTTGAGGACAAGGACTGCTTCACTTTTAACTTTGTACATATTGTGCTTAGCTTAATGTTTTAACTCCTGTGCTGATTAGGAAAAATTAGAATAAAAATTAAAGACATTCCCAGTAGAAAGCATTCAACATTATACAATGGCAGTTGCCTTATCCACTTTCAAGATGGTTCTTATGTATATTCTTTTTATAACATGTGATTTTATTAATGATATACCTGAACTAAAAAAGCATATGAAATAAAATGCAATATTTAAAAAAAATGAACCTTCCATAATATCTACATATAAACACATACACAGTGCTAAATACTATGTGTGCTTATCTGAATAAAGTTAATATTTCTTGGGATGACTTGATTGTCATGAGAATGCCAGGATTATGATAGGACAAGGAGATGAGCCAGAAAGGATAGTGATCATGGTACTAGTTCATGACTCTAACCAACAAGCAAGAATTGTTATGGGAAAAGAAAGTGTGTGTGTGTAAATCCCAGATATTCACCTCCCCCCAAATATGGTCCAAGATGGTACAATTTTGAAGAGTCTATCCTAGCTCATGTTTTGCTATTGTAGGTGATCTTGACCTAGAAAATTTAAACATACAATATACAGTAGCAAATGATTATAGTAACCTTGTGTTTGACTAATATGGAGATTTAAAGTTTTGAGATAAGAATTCACTATTTGGTAAAAATTGTTGGGAAAAGTGAAAAGTAGTTTGGTAGAAATTGGATATAGATCAATTATCTTATACCATTTACCATTTATGAGGTCAAATGGATACGTGACCTAGATATAAAGGGAAATATAAGTAAATTAGAAGAACATAGAACTTATTGTCTATCAGATTTATGAGTAGCAGAAGAATTTATGAATAAACAAGAGATAGCATTGTGAAGTATAAAAAGGATAATATGTATCATATTAAATTAAAAAAGAATTATAAAAAAAACAAATTAAAAAGGATTTGTATAAATAAAACCCATAAAGCCAAGATTAGAAGGAAAGCAGAAAATTGGGGGAAATTTTTATAGATAGTTTTTTAGATAAATATTTCATGTGAGGAAATCAGGGTTAAGTGACTTGTCCAGGGTCACTCAGCTAGGAAGTGTTGTGTCCAAGGCCAGATTTGAAATCAGGTCCTTTTGACTACAGGGCTGGTGCTCTATCCACTGTGCCACCTAGTTGTCCCTATCTCATAATATTTCAAGTACAAAAAGAACTTTGTCAAATTTATAAGAATACAAGTCATTCCCCAACTGATAAATGATCAAAAGATATGAACAGGTAGTTTTTCAATGAAGAAATCAAAGCTATTTCGAGTGATATGAAAAAATGCTCAAAATCATTACAGAAATGCAAATTAATGTAACTATCAAATTGACTAAAATGATAGAAGGGGAAAATGACAAATATTGGAAGGGAAAAGGGAAAACTGGGACACTAATTCACCAGTTTGTAAATTGTAAACTGATTCAACCATTTTGGAAAGCCGTTTGAAAATATGCCCAAAGAGTTCTAAGACTGAGTATCTTAGTTTTGATCTATTACCATTTCCCAAGGTGATTAGGGAAAAATAATTTTTCTAAAATATTTATGGCAGCTCTTTTTGTTATGACAAGGAATTGGAAATTTAAGGGATGTCCATTAATTGGAGAATAGCTGAACAAATTGTGGTATATGATTATGATGGTATACTATTGTTCTGTAAGAAATGATAAACTAGTTGATTTTAGAAAAACATGGAAAGATTTGCATTAAGTAATGAAGAGTAAAAAGATCACAACCAAGAGAACATTGTATACGGTAAAAACAATATTGTCCTAAGAATAATTGTAAACAACTAAGTTATTTGGGGCATTATATTTAAAATACAAAGGACCAGTGAAAGAAGATGCTATCTGCCTCTAGAGAAGGAACTGAAAAATAAAAGTGTGCATAGTATGATTTTACATATATAAATATATGTGTGCAGACATACATATATAAATACATACAAACATATATATATGTATATAGATTCTCTTCTCTGATGTGAGGTGGGGAGGGAAGGAGATAATTCTCAAAAAATGTAACAAAAACTAAATTAAAAAAAGAACCCACACTCTAAACAATGTAAATGTGATATAATATAAATAATCTTTAATAATTACTACAGTTAAAATTCATTCAAATTTTTATGCCATTTATAAGAACTCTAAAGATAAGAAATTAAGCTGATTTCACATATCACAAATTTATGGTGCATAACTTCACTTGAACCTTTGTCAATAGCCAGCAATCCTTCTACTATATTCCATATTTCATTTGCTATGATTTTTCAAAACCTTTTGTCTTCTTCTCAAGTTCTCACCTACACTTCTACTTCCATAGTTTTTTTCAACATATGAATTTTTATTGAATAAATATATGTACTTTCATATAAATAACTTAAGCAAAAAGGATAATGTATAATAAAAAAGTCCTCCTTTACTGATTTCCAATTTTATGAATTCATTCCTCTGACTCTGAAATAGAAGGAGTTGTAACAAAAAGAACAACTTTATTTAGTCCAAAATACAAGTGCTACTCATACTATATCACATTTAGAATACAATTTTATTTTTTTAAACCCATATCACCAAAGCAAGAGAATTTCTGTAGAAATTTTCATAACATAAAATAAAAATGATGATACAGCAAAAATTCTCTTAATTTTCTGAAATATTGAAAACAATAATACTTTTATACTTTATACTTACTCCTATATTTATTGCAGATAGTCTCTTATTATATTGAAAAGGTTGAAGTTGTCTTGGAATTTCTTGTTCCATATCCATCTACTTTTTCCTCCTTTTTTAAAGTCATGACAGAATACTATTTTTCTACTTCCTCTAGGATGCATTTTTCAATCTCTTTTTCCACTGGACTTTAGTTGTTATTCCCAACATTGAAAAAGTTTTTCTTAGTCTTCCTGGCTACAGTCTCTTTGTTCTGAATTATTCACTAAACTTCTCTAAAAAGTTATCTTTTTCATTAGTGTTATGCTACCAAAAATAAAGGACACAGCCTCCAGAAACATGTTGAATTAAATTGCCATTGGGGTACTTTTCAACTCTGAAATTCTGACTCCTTTCTGTTAACTACAGAAGTGGAAAATGACTTGCTGTCAGTCACAAAGAAAGGTTGTTTCACTTAAGATGGTATCTGTGAATGCAACAGATATTTTTCACAGTATGAGGTCATATTTTTCAAAATATCTCCATTTCTTCACCACTCAGTTTCCACCATCCCTTCAAATCTTTGCAAATCTAGCTTCTGTCTTAATTACTCTATTGACTTCAGTTCATCAAGTATTTATTAATATTAAACAACTACTTTGTTTAAGATGCTTGGATAGTTGCTGAGGTTGCAAAGACAAAAATAAATTTTTTTTTGGCTCTCAAAGAATTTATATTTTGCTAGGAGGTGGATAAACGTATATAGCACATACTTAGTAGGAATAATCAGGAAAATCCCTTAACAAATTGTTTGGGGGATTCATCAAAGTATAAGTATAGTATAAGCTAGAGAGTTTCTACTGAAACTGTTCTCTCAAAACTCAGTGATCACCTTCCAGCTTCCACCCTAAGCACTAATTGCAGTGGCTCTTTAAAAAGTAGCTGTCACAGTGGGCTCCATTTATTATCCTTACTCATTTAAAAATAATCACCTTAGGTAATTACTTAAGAATGTTTTTTGATTGGAGAACTGAATGGGCTTGTATGAATGCGGCCTTGAATCAATCAAAGCCATTGTGTGAAAGACACTGCAAACTTTTAACTAGCAATATGATTATAAAATTGAGACATTTAAAAAATCTTCACTAGAAGTGGAGATGAAGGAGCAGGATTAGACAGAACTGAGTCAAGAGTTAGCAGTTCTAAGACAATCAGTGAAAGGAATAGGAGGTAAAATGAAGTTTGGGCAGAAGTTCTCAATCTAGGAATATTTGAGAGCAGAAAATCCTGACTGACATCATTAGTGTGCCTATGTAATCAAAAACTAAGGGAAATCCTGAGAAAAGATTTGCCCCTTTCCCATCTATTCCTCTCAGTGCTCATCTATTTACAGGCACTATAATATAATCATTGTTTTGTGACCCAAACTTTCTAATACTATATATTTTTTCTTAACCACAAAGAGGCTAGGGCTTAATTAGAGGTAGATATAAATGTAAATTTAGACAGAGAATTCAACCTCTACCTAAATATTAGGAATTTTCGTAAGTGGGGACTTGAAGCAATGGTGATTAAACTCATAACTTTCTGTTGAAAAATAAAACTGTCTAACTCTCATAACAGAGAATCAGGAAGAATTTAGGGCTCATTATATTGTCCCAGTTTAAAATAAACAATGCTTTTTTACTTAAGGGCATTTTATTTTTTATTTTTTATTTTTTTGCTTTTTGCTGGGGCAGTTGAGGTTAAGTGACTTGCCCAGGGTCACACAGCTAGAAGGGCATTTTATTTTTTCCAATTATGTGTAAGAATAATTTTCAACATTTTTATAAGATTTTTGTGTTGCAATTTTTTTCTCCTAGGGGGAAGGAATTTGTGACCAAAGAAGAACTAGAGGTCATCATTAATCACAAAATAGATAAGTTTGACTATATCAAGTTAAAAAGTTTTTGTACAAACAAAATGAATGCAGACAAGATTAGAAGGGTAGCAGTAAACTGGGAAAATATTTTTACATCCAAAGGTTCTGATAAAGGCCTCATTTCTAAAATATATAGAGAATTGACTCAAATATATAAGAATTCAAGCCATTCTCCAATGGATAAATGGTCAAAAGATATGAACAGACAATTTTCAGATGAAGACATTGAAACTATTTCTGGTCATGTGAAAAGGTGCTCCAAGTCACTATTGATCAGAGAAATGCAAATTAAGACAACTCTGAGATAGCACTACACACCTGTCAGATTGGCTAAAATGACAGGAAATGATAATGATAACTGTTGGAGGGGATGTGGGAAAACTGGGACACTGATACATTGTGGTGGAACTGTGAACGGATCCAACCATTCTGGAGAGCAATTTGGAACTATGCTCAAAAAGTTATCAAACTGTGCATACCCTTTGACCCAGCAGTGTTTCTACTGGGCCTATATCCCAAAGAGATCTTAGAGGAGGGAAAGGGACCCACATGTGCAAGAATGTTTGTGGCAGCCCTTTTTGTAGTGGCAAGAAACTGGAAATTGAAAGGATGCCCATCAATTGGAGAATGGCTGAATAAATTATGGTATATGAATGTTATGGAATATTATTGTTCTGTAAGAAACGACCAACAGGAGGATTTCAGAGAGGCCTGGAGAGACTTGCATGAACTGATGCTGAGTGAAATCAGCAGAACCAGGAGAACATTATACACAGCAACAAGACTATATGATGATCAATTTTGATGGACATGGTTCTCTTCAACAATGATGTGATTCAAACCAGTTGTTCAGAGATGAAGATAGTCATATACATCCAGAGAGAGGCCTGTGGGAACTGTGAACCACAACACAGCATTTTAATGCTTTCTGTGAATATTTCCATGCATTTTGTTTTCCTTCTTAGGTTGTTTTTTTCTTCTTCTCTTTCTAGATCTGATGTTTCTTGTGCAGTAAGATAACTGTATAGATATGTGTACATGTATTGTATTTCTCATATAATTTATCCTATTTAGCATGTATTAGATTGCCTGTCATCTAGGGGTGGGGGGTGGGGGGAAGGAGGGGAAAAGCTTGGGAAAAAAAAGTTTTTGCAAAGGTCAATGTAGAAAAATCACTCATATGTTTTGTAAATAAAAAGCTTTATATATAAAAAAAAAATTTCTCCTTCCTTTCCCTTCCCCGTGTCCAAGACAGCAAGCAATCTACTATAGGTTATACATGTAGAATTATTTTAAAGCTATTTCCATATTAGTCATGTTGTGAAAGAAAAATCAGAATAAAAGAGAAACCTCAAGAAAGAGAAAACAACAAAAAAATTAAAATATATGCTTCGATCCATATTCAATCTCCATCTGTATTCGCTCTGCTGGATGCGGATGGCATTTTCCATCCATCTTATTAGAGTTGTCTTGGATCATTATATTGCTGAGGAGAGCTAAGTCTTATCACTTTTTATCATCATACAATCTTGCTAATACTGTGTACAATGTTCTCCTGGTTCTGAAAATGAGTTAGTTATTGTAATTGAGTGTTACATAGTTATTCTTCTTCTTGATATAGTGGAAACTTTTGACACCATTAACCATTATTTCCTCCTCTTTTTCCTTGGTTTAAAAGACACCAGTAACTCCTTGCTCTTCTTATACCTCTCTAAATACTTCTTTGTTTCCTTCATTGTCTCTTGGTACTCTTCCTGAACTTCTTATGGTAAAAATTCTCCCAAGTTCCTAAGTAATCTCATTTACTCCCCAGAGTTCAAATACCTTTATTAAGATGATTCCTACATATATATTTCCAACTAAGATATTTCCATCTGGATCTCCCAACAGTTGTACTTCAAATCCAAGCTTATTATCTTTTCCCTCAAACTGTCAGTGACACTACTATAGTTAAAAAATTTTGACGCTAACATTGCCTCTTTCTTCTCCCTTGCCTTTTATGTCTAATCAGTTGTTTCACTCTGCCCTTTTTTTCATGTAAAATCTCTGAGTTCCATCTTCTCTATTTTCAGTATCATCTAATACAAGTTTCCTGCTTGGAATATTGCTAAGAGGTCTATTAATTTCCTCCTTCTAATTCATACAACAACTAGATTTATCCTCTTGTACAGATCTGGCAGTGTCCCTTCTCTGATCAAAAATTTACTATTGACTACTAAGTAAAGTCCTAAGTTCTCTGCCTGGCATCCAAGGGTTTCAACAATTCATTACTTATTTTTCCAGCTTTCTCTTAGACTAATTCTCCTTCCACTTTTTTCTCCCCAATTACTATCCGTCAGCTCAATTGGGCTACTTTCTGTCCCCAGAAACAGCTCATGTTCTCTTATTCTCTGCTTTTCCTCATGATATCTCTTATACTTAGAATAACTTCCTTTTCGCCTATTGAATTCCTATTCATCTTTAAAAAATGCCATTTCAGATGCAATCTCCTCCAGGAGTTCTTTCCTCATCCTCCCTTTCAGTACCAATCTTGCCTCCTTAGACTTAATATAGTACTTGTTTTGCAGTTCTTGAATATACTTGAAATGAATGCCATTTCATAGAGCGTGCAGAGTTATTCTCTGCTTAGTTTTAGATGATTGGTTAGAACTTTGAGACTTTTACTGGCGACATGATGATTTATTGCTGAGAAACTCTGGCATTAAAATACTAAGTAGTTCCTTGGGTATCCCACCCCCTGTATCCTGTAATAGTAATGGGAGAGGGGTGCTGCAGCACCTCTTAAAAGAGGAAACAAATTCTGACTGTCTCTCTACTAATTTTGTCTCTCCAGGTGGCAAAATGTGACTTCAGGGAATAGTGAAGGTAGTAAAGTCTCTTTTCTACCATAATATCATGATGGTTATACCCACAGAGTAGCTAGTTTCTAGGCTGCAACTATGTGAGTTTGAACCTGGATCTCTGGCTGCCTCTTTACTTTTTAATAGATGATCTTGTGAATTTGAGAGGTCTGTAAGTCCTGTGAAACCTTCAAGGGCAGTAGTATCATTCATCAGAGCAGGGAGGAGTGTTCAGGGAAGAACTAGTACCTTTAGTACGAAGTCAGCCGAAGCCTCTTCAGGGCTGCTTTCCACCTTTGAATGTCCACTTGATTTACCTAACTCTCACCTGTATCTCCAAGAAACTAGAGCATGCCTTGTGGCCACAACTTGGCAAAACCACCTCAGCAGACAGGTTAAACCAGGTTGAAGGTAAGTGATGAGCCTCAAATCCATCAGGTGAGTTGGGGGTGTCTACCCCAATCATGTGAAGCTTTCCCCCAGGGGAATGGGTGGATGAGAACAATTTTTCCCTCATGGCCATGAAATTGACCAAAGGAAGCACTGTGGAATGGTTAGACCTTGGTCAGATGTCTATGATGCCAAGGCCAATTACTGCATTCTAATCCATTTTTGTCTTGTTATTTGATGACTCTGGAAAAGAGACTGAGGTTGAAGACTTTAAGCAACTCTGCCTTGGTCTAATCCAATATATATGCACAAGTCAAAAGACATTATACCATTTCACCATTTTTATCTGCCTTATGCATTTGCCATTTGTAGTAAAGTTGTCTTGGATCATTGTGTTGCTGAGAATAGTTATGTCATTCACAGCTGATCATCTTAACAATATTGTTGTTACTTTGAACACAGTACATTTCACTTTGCATCAGCTTGTGGAAGTCTTTTCAGGTTCTTCTGAGAGCATTCTGCTCATTATTTTTTTATAACACAATAGTATTCATCACATTCACATACCACAGTTTATTCAGTCATTTTCCAGTTAATGAGCATCCTCACAATTTAATTTGCATTTTTATAAGCAATAGTGTGTTAGAGTATTTTTTTTTTCATATGGCTATAGATATGATTACTTCATCTGAGAACTGTTCAAATCTTTTGATTATCAATTAGGGAATGGCTTTTATTTTTGTGAATTTGATTGTTTTCTATATGTTTGAGAAATGTTTTTATCAGAAACATTGTTTCAAATTTTTTTCATGATTACTCTTGCTAACTATATGTCCCCCTTTTTCTTTTGCCCTGTCCCTCTTCAGAAGTATTTTACTACTACTGTCTTCCCCCAGTCTTTCCTTCCTATCACCCCTCTTTCTCTTATTCCTTTCCTCTCTTATTTTCCTGTAGAGTAAGATATCCTATACCCAGTTCAATGCATCATTTCTGATGAGAGTAAGGTTCATTCACTCCTCCTCCCACTTCCATTGTAAAAACTTTTTCTTGTCTTTTTTATGTGAGATAATTTACCACATTCTACCTTCTTTTCTCCTCTCTCCCAGTACATTCTTTTCTCATCTCTTAATTTATCTTTTTAGATATACCTTTACATTCAACTAATTCCCTCTACCATAATAACAAGAAATCTCTTATTATTTAGATGTATCATATTCCCATATAGGAATTCAAATGGTCCAACTTCACCAAATCCCTTATGATATCCCTTTCCTGTTTACATTTTTATGGTTCTCTAGAGCCAAATTTCTACTAAGCTCATCTTTTCATCAAGAATGCTTGAAATTCATCCAGAAAAAAACAATTCAAGTATAATGGAGCCACAGTCAGGATAACACAAGATTTAGCAGCTTCTACATTAAAGGATTGGAGAGCTTGGGATATGATATTCCAGAGAGAAATGGAGTTAGAATTGCTACCCAGTAAAACTGAGTATAATCCTTCAGAAGAAAAGGTGGTCATTCAATAAAACAGAAGATTTTCAAACATTTGTGATGAAAAGACCAAAACTGAATGGAAAAGTTGATTTTCAAATATAGAATTCTGGAGAAGCATAAGGAGGTATTCAGGAAAGTGATATCATAAGGGATTCAATATGGTTTTTCTGTTTACATTCCTACATGGAGGGATGATACTTGTAATTCATTAGAACGTTCTCATTATTATAGCAATTATAAGAAATATATATAGACAGAGGGCTTGAGTATGAGTTGAATATGAAGAGATATTAACTTTAAAAAATTATGAAATTAAAGGGTGAGAAAGAGATGTACTGGGATAAAGGAAAGGAGAGGAGTGGAATGGTACAAATTATCTGCCATAAAAAAAGAGGCAGGAAAAAGCTTTTAGAGTGGAGGAGAAGAGGGGAAGGAGAGGGTGAGTGAATGAACCTTACTATCATCAGAATTGGCTCAAATAGGAAATAATATACATACTCAGTAGGAGTATAGAAATCTCTCTTACCCTGCAGTAAAATAGGAGGAGAATGGGATATGGGAAGGGTAAGTGGGTGATAAAAGAGAGGACATATGAGGGGGGGAGGGAGTGGTTAGTAGCAAAACACTTTTGAAGAGGGACAGGATGAGCAAAACACTTTTGAAGAGGGACAGGGTGAAAGAAAAGAGAGAATAAATGGGGGAAATTAGCAATAGTAATTGTAAAAAAAAATTGAAGCAAGTTTCTCTGATGGAATATTATTGTTCTTGGGAAATGATAAGCAGAAGGCTCTTGGGGAAAAAAAACCCTGGAAAGTCCTCCATGAACAAAGTGAAATATACTGTATACAAAGTATTAGCAATGTTCTGGGATGACCATCTGTAAAATATTTTGTTATTCTTAGCAGTACAATCATTCATAACTACTCTAAAAAACTTATGATGAAAACTTGAACTCCCAGGGTATAATCTCCTTTTGTCATATAACCTGAAAATTTTCAGTCAGCTTTTGTATGAGCAGTAGACCCTTTGCCTTGTTAATCTCAGCCGGAATAGAATAACTCTAGATATTTTGCCACAAGAGAGGAGTCTAATGGAATTCAGCTAGAAATTCAGCTAGAGAGGGATTGACTTCAACTTGAGGTATAGTCAGTGGCTTCAGACAGATGACTATCTGTTGAGAATAATCCTTTCTCTCTAGGATCATGTCATTATCACTAATCAATGTGTTATATCAGCATTGAGTAGTTGAGATGCACCATAGGGCTTTAGCCCATAAATAGTCTTGGGGAATCATAAAAACATTTTGGGGAGGGCAGAGCCAAGATGAAATAAAGACAGGGACTTGCCTAAGTTCTCCTCTAAATGCTGTGAAACTGACAGTATACCAGTGCTATTACAGGAAATGGAATCATTTCTATTTAGATTGTTTTAGGAAAATTCTGAAGATCATTTGGCAGAATGAGGTACTGGAAACAAGGTCTTTTCTTAAGCTGAACTGCCCAATATTCAAACTTTATTGTAGAGAGCCTAACCCTGGTGGGCTGTCCACATTGCCTAATGCTAAACATATATTTGCCTAAAAGACTATTTTATGGAAAATTTGCACAAGGTAAGTGCTCACATGGAGGTCAGAAGAAGTAATTAAAGGACACTTTCAAAGTCTCTCTGAAGAACTTTGATATCTTGTGAGAAATGGGAGGCACTGGCACAGAACCTCTGAATGGTGTGTCCTTATCAAGGAAAGCACTATGCTCTATGAGCAAGGCAAAATTTCCGTAACTCAAAAGAAATGTGAAATATGCAAATTCAAAGACATTTCCACTCCAAATGCTCATGTGAACTATTTGTGCCAGACTTGTGGTGGCCTTCTAAGCACATATCTTATCAGTTATAGTTGGACACATTGTACCTTAACCGTAACATAGTGATGTCACTTTGGTCTTCTTTGAGAACAAAGAACAGCAACCATACCAACTAACTATGATTGCATCAGTTGCAGGAGCATTCATGTAACAACTGATTTTTATACATTAGAAGGGTTAGCTACTGACAAGAAGCATGGCCTGATTCTAGCTGCTTTAATCATATGATAAATACTGGAAGTTCAGTCAGTTATCTTGAACTTACCAGAGGTTTGCATTGTCTGGCTTTCTATTTCTTTTCCTGAACACAGATCAGCAAATCATGATTCTAAGAAATGGACATTTCAGCTTCAGAACCTTTTTTGGGAGTTTTGTAGTTTTGGAATCAGGGCCAGCTGCCCGGTGTAAGATGATTTTTATAATAGCATGCTTTTAGGAGAAGTGATGACCTCTAACTAGATCATCCTGAAACCAAAGTGATAGGGGATCAAGTCTGGCTATCAAAAATGTATTCAGGAATCTTGCTTTCTTCTTTCAGTATCTAACTTGTACAATTCTTCATGCTCTAAGTGTTATTAGTTAACTGGCAGAATCTCTTTTTTCATTTCTTGATAAATGGATAATTGTTTTCTGACATAGATTTCAGCCTTCTGAGTCATGGGAAAAAGAATTAAAAACTGGGCCTTTGATTTTAGAATCTTATCTAAAATATTGTTAAAGCTAAGTATCTTTATAATATTTTTCCTCATTTGAGTCAATACCTAAAAGAGCCAACAAAAGGCTTACTGGTTCATTTTTAAATAGTTGTAGACTTTTAGAAATCAATACTTTATATTTTGGCTTGCAATTATTAAAATAGTGAATTAAGAAATAACTGAGGTTCTATCACATAGCTGTTATATTATCAAAGATGACAATAAAGGAAAATGACAACTGGGAGAGAGGTTGTCAGAGGAGAAGCCCACTATACATGGTTGAGGGGATTTTGACATTCTCTAGAGCACTAAAGTCATCTAAATGGCACATTGGACCAATCTCTGGGCTTGAGTTAGGGACACCTGAATTCAAATACAACTGCAGACAATAGTTCTGTTATCCTGGGCTAATCACAGTTTTTTCAGCAGTAAGATAGAGGTAATAATAGCACCTTTCTAAGAGTTGTTGTAAGGGTCTAATGAAATATTAATTGTAAAGTGCTTATCACATGGTAAGTGCTACATAAATGATATTTACTATTATTAATGACAATATCCATTGGCCTAATTCTATCACTACTAGGTCTATAACTGAAATAAATTGAAGAAAGAGAAAAAAACACCAATTTGTGCAAAATATTAATGATAGCATTTTTGATGTAGGGACTAAGGGGATGGCCAATAATTGGGGAATGGCAGGACATATAATCATACATTAAAGTCATAGAATACAATTTTGTGATAAAAATTGAAGTGCTAGATTCGGTGAAATCTGGAAAGACGTGTGAACTGCTGCAGAGTAAGGTGAACAGAACCAGAAGAACAATTGATACTAAAACAGCAACATTGTAAAGAAAATAACTTGAAAAAGCTTTAAAACTCTGACTAAGGCAATGATCAGGCCACTGTGCCAGAGAACCAATAATGAAGCCTGCTACTCACATCTTTACAGAAAGGTGATAGATTCCAGATGCAGAATGAGATCATACCCACCCCCCTCCCCTGGGGGGGGGATTGTGTATTTGGTTTGCTTGATATGTTACTTTTTTTTTGCCAAAATGGAGTGAATTTGAAGGGGAGAGGAGAGATGGTAATAGTGATACTAAAAAAAGAAAAGAAAGAAAATAAAAACTCTTTAAAATCACAGAAGAAAACAAATTCAGATGGAGACAAAAATTTAAGGGACGGCTTTGAAACTTGTGTTACATTAATGTATTTTTTTTAAAGCTATACATATCAGATATTTGTGGTTTTGTAGAAAATTCTTTTTCTATTTATATAGCTCCTCCATTTTTATTTGCCTTTATTTACATTCATGTTCATTGGTTCTGAATATTATAGCATCACAAAGATTTTTTTTCCATAGCAAGTGTTTCATAAATGCTTTTTTGGCTGATTAAATGTGGATTTTTTTCTAATTACAAAATACAATTAAAAACCCCAAATCAAGGCCAAGATGGTGGAGTGAAAAGGTGACTCTCTGCCTCTCCTCCGATATTCTCTCAAATCAACAGTAAAATAAGCCTCTGAACTGATCTTCAAGTCAATGAACTCAGAAATATTTGGACACTGCTTTCTGGAGAACTTCATATCAGGTTTGTCTGACTCGGACAGAGAGATAAATAGATGACTCCTGTGCAGGCTGGAAGTGAGGGTGGGACTCAGCTCAGCTCATCGTGGCAGAAATTCCAAACTCCAAACTCCAAATTCCAAACACCTGGAGTTTATCTGAGGTACTCAGGACACTCTGCCCTGATTGGGGACAGGTGTTCTGGCAGACTTGCCTTGTTTAAGGAGTAATTTGGACTTAGTCCTAGCCCCCACCAGCCTAGCACCTTAAGTTAATTCGCCGAAGTGCCCCAGGGCAAAGATCTTCAGCCGCCTTTCAGCTGCCGGTTTTTTTTTCCCCTACCTTAAAGAGATATCCACGCTGTCTAAAAAAAATGAAGAAGCAAAAGAGAGTTCTCACTATAGACAGCTTTTATCAAGGCAAAGAAGCAATGACCCCAGATCTTGAGGTTCCTTTAGACAAAATACCAGAAGAAGGTATTAAAGACCATCATTGGTCACTTTTTCAAAAGGCCTTTCTGGAAGATTGCATAAAGAACCTCAAAAGAGAGCTGGAGGATAAATGGGAAAATAAACTGAAATCAGTGCAAGAAGGATACAATATCTTGCAAGAAGGATATGATGTCCTGCAAAAGAGATATGAAAAAGACACCAATTTATTGAAAAATAAAATTGGTGAAGTGGAAAAAGAGTGCAATGAACAAATTGGCCAGTTACAAAAGGAACTTAAAAAGGTAACTGAAGAAAACAACACTTTAAAAATAAGAATTGAACAAATGCAAGTGAATGACTCACTAAGACTTCAAGAATCAGTCAAACAAAAACAAAAAAATGAAAAATTAGAAGAAAATATGAAATATCTCCTAGGAAAAACAACTGACCTGGAAAATAGATCTAGGAGAGACAATCTAAGGATTATTGGACTTCCTGAAAGCCATGATGAAAAAAAGAATCTAAACATTATCTTCCAGGAAATCCTGAAAGAAAATTGCCCTGAGATTGTAGAATCAAAGGGCAAAATCACCATTGAAAGAATTCACCAATCACCTCCTGAAAGAGACCCCCAAATTAAAACCCCAAGGAATATCGTGGCTAAATTTCAGGACTATAGCACCAAGGAAAAGATTCTGCTAGCAGCTAGAAAGAAACAATTCAAATAGCGAGGATCAATAATTAGAATCACACACGATCTGTCAGCTTCCACATTGAAGGATCGAAGGGCCTGGAACCAGATATTCCGAAGGGCAAAGGAACTTGGATTACAGTCAAGAATAACTTATCCAGCTAGAATGAGCATTATCCTCCAGGGAAGGAGATGGTCATTCAATGATATAGGTGAATTTCACCTATTTCTAATGAAAAGACTGGATCTGAACAAAAAATTCGACATCCAAACACAGAACTCAAGAGATGCATAAAAAGGTAAAATGGAAAGGACTCTTGAGAACTTTATTTTTACTAGGGGGATACTTAAAGTTTGGGGGTATAATTAACTAGATATTACTTTGATAATATGAAAAAGAGAACTAGAGGGGAAAAGGTTGTCATACTGGGGAAAAGAGGGAAAAAGTGGTAAAATAAGATCTAAAAAAAAAGGAGGTAAAAACAAGATAAAATCACTTGAAGAGGCAAAGAAAACCTAACATAATTGAGAAAAAGAGGGGAGGGAGACGAGCATTGTGTAAATCTTACTCTCATCAGGTTGGGCTCTAAAAGTGTATATCAGACATTTGATTTCACATAGAAACTTGTCTGTTGCTAGAGGGAAGTAGGAGGGAAAGGAGGAAAAGTAAGGGACAAACTAATAGAAGGGAAAATAGAAGAATCAGGGGAAAGGAGTAAAAACAGGGGGAGGGGATATAAAGGGTGGAGTATTCTTTGGGGGAGGGGGTCATCAAAAACAAAGTACTGAGGAGGGGGGAAGGGAGAAAGGGGAAAGGAAAGGGGAAAACATAACTTGGGTAAATAAGATGGCAGGAAATAAAGAATTAGTTATTCTAACTGTGAATGTGAATGGGATGAACTCTCCCATAAAGCGGAAGCGGATATCAGACTGGATTAAAAACCAGAATCCCACAATATGTTGTCTACAAGAAACACATCTAAAACATAGTGACACATATAGGATGAAGGTAAATAGCTGGAGCAGAAAATATGCTTCAGGTGAACAAAAAAAAGCAGGGGTAGCAATCCTTATCTCAGATCAAGTAAAAGCCAAGATAGATCTAATCAAAAGAGATAAGGAAGGAAACTATATTTTATTAAAGGGTATCATAGATAATGTAGCAATATCTATACTAAATATATACGCACCAAGTACAATAGCATCCAAATTCCTAGGGGAGAAATTAAGAGAGATGCAAGAAGAAATAGACAGCCAAACAATACTAGTGGGGGATCTCGACCTTGCTCTCTCAGAATTAGATAAATCAAACTACAAAATAAATAAGAAAGAAACTAGGGAGATAAACCAATTGTTAGAAAAGTTAGGTATGATAGATCTATGGAGAAAGTTGAATGAAGACAGTAGGGAGTTTACTTTTTTCTCAGCAGTCCATGGAACCTATACAAAAATTGACCATGTGTTAGGGCATAAAAACCTCAAAATCAAATGCAGAAAGGCAGAAATAGTAAATGCATCCTTTTCAGATCATGATGCAATAAAAATCACATGCAATGTAAGGCCAGGAGAAAATAAGTTAATTGGAAATTAAATAATCTAATCCTGAAGAATGAATGGGTGAAAGAGCAAATCATAGACACAATCAATAATTTCATCCAGGAAAGTGACAATAAGGAGACAACATACCAAAATTTGTGGCATACGGCCAAAGCGGTTATAAGGGGCAATTTTATATCTCTAGATGCTTACTTGCATAAAATAGAGAAAGAAAAGATCATTGAATTGGGCTTATTATTAAAAAAAAACTAGAAAAAGAACAAATTAAAAACCCTCAATTAAATACCAAATTGGAAATTCTAAAAGTAAAAGGAGAAATTAATAAAATTGAAAATAAAACTATTGAGTTAATAAATAAAACTAAGAGTTGGTTCTACAAAAAAACTAACAAAATAGATAAGCCTTTAGTTAATTTGATAAGAAAAAGGAAAGAGGAAAATCAAATTGTTAGTCTCAAGAATGATAAGGGAGAACTTCCCTCCAATGAAGAGGAAATTAAAGCAACAATTAGGAGTTACTTTGCCCAACTTTATGCCAGTAAGTTTGATAATCTAAATGAAATGGAGGAATATCTACAAAAATATAGATTGCCCAGGTTAACAGAAGAGGATATAAATTATTTAAATAGCCCCATATCAGAAAAAGAAATAGAACAAGCTATTAACCAACTCCCTAAGAAAAAATCTCCAGGGCCAGATGGTTTTACATGTGAATTCTACCAAATATTCAAAGAACAATTAATTCCAATACTACACAAACTATTTGAGAAAATAGGGACAGAAGGTATACTGCCAAAATCCTTCTATGAGACCGATATGGTGCTGATAGCTAAACCAGGTAGGGTGAAAACAGAGAAAGAAAACTATAGACCAATTTCCCTAATGAATATTGAGGCAAAAATTTTAAATAAGATATTAGCAATGAGATTACAGAAAGTCATCCCCAGGATAGTACACTATGACCAAGTAGGATTTATACCAGGGATGCAGGGCTGGTTCAATATTAGGAAAACTATCAGCATAATTAATTATATTAATAACCAAATTAACAAAAACCATATGATTATCTCAATAGATGCAGAAAAAGCCTTTGATAAAATCCAACACCCTTTCCTATTAAAAACACTAGAGAGTATAGGAATAAATGGGCTTTTCCTTAAAATGATCAGTAGCATCTATTTAAAACCATCAGCAAGCATCATATGTAATGGAGACAAACTAAAACCATTCCCAATAAGATCAGGAGTGAAACAAGGCTGCCCACTGTCACCATTACTATTCAATATTGTATTAGAAATGTTAGCTTTAGCAATAAGAGAAGAAAAAGAGATAAAAGGAATCAGAGTAGGTAATGAAGAAACCAAACTATCACTCTTTGCAGATGACATGATGGTATACTTAGAGAACCCTAGAGACTCAACCAAAAAACTACTAGAAACAATTCACAACTTTAGCAAAGTGGCAGGATTCAAAATTAATCCACATAAATCATCAGCATTTTTATATATTACCAACAAAGTTCAGCAGCAA
>JAJPUD010003922.1:197365-220581 GCA_023553655.1 Myrmecobius fasciatus
AAAAAAAAATGCAGATGAAGGTGGCCTTGCTGTACCAGATCTAAAACTATATTATAAAGCAGCGCTCATCAAAACCGTTTGGTACTGGCTAAAAAATAGAGCAGTCGATCAGTGGCACAGGATAGGTTATCAGGACAACCTAGGCATTAACCTTAACAATCTAGTGTTTGATAAACCCAAAGACCCCAGCTTTTGGGATAAATCCTCTCTATTCGGCAAAAACTGCTGGAAAAATTGGAAACTAGTGTGGAAGAAATTAGGGCTTGACCCATACCTAACACCACATACCAAGATAAGATCTAAATGGGTTCATGATCTAGATATAAAGAGGGACTTTGTAAGCAAGTTAGAGGAACGTACTATAGTTTATCTCTCAGACCTGTGGAGATGGAATAAATTTATGTCCAAAGAAGACCTGGAACTCCTAATTGAACACCAGATGGATAATTTTGATTATATTAAGTTAAAAAGTTTCTGTACAAACAAAACAAATGCAGACAAGATTAGTAGGGAAGCATCAAATTGGGAAATCATCTTTATATTTAATGGTTCTGATAAAGGCCTCATTTCTAAAATATATAGAGAATTGTCTCATTTATATAAGAATTCAAGCCACTCTTCAATAGATAAGTGGTCAAGGGATATGAACAGACAATTTTCAGATGATGAAATTAAAACCATCTCTAGTCATATGAAAAGTTGCTCCAAATCACTATTGATCAGAGAAATGCAAATTAAGACAACTCTGAGGTACCACTACACACCTGTCAGATTTGTTAAAATGACAGGAAAAGATAACGATGAATGTTGGAGGGGATGTGGGAAAACTGGGACACTAATACATTGTTGGTGGAACTGTGAACGGATCCAATCATTCTGGAGAGCAATTTGGAGGTATGCTCAAAAAGTTGTCAAACTCTGCATACCCTTTGACCCAGCAGTGTTTCTACTGGGCCTATATCCCAAAGAGATCTTAGAGGAGGGAAAGGGACCCACATGTGCAAGAATGTTTGTGGCAGCCCTTTTTGTAGTGGCTAGACACTGGAAACTGAATGGATGCCCATCAATTGGAGAGTGGCTGAATAAATTATGGTATATGAATGTTATGGAATATTATTGCTCTGTAAGAAACGACCATCAGGACGATTTCAGAGAGGCCTGGAGAGACTTGCATGAACTGATGCTGAGTGAAATGAGCAGAACCAGGAGATCATTATACACGGCAACAACAATATTACATGATGATCAATTCTGATGGACATGGCTCTCTGCAACAAAGAATTGTCTCAAACCAGTTCCAGTTGTTCACTGAAGAAAACCATATACACCCAGAGAGAGGGATATGAAATATGGGCCACAACGTAACATTTTCATGATCTCTATTTACATTTGCTTGCATTGTGTTGCCTTTCTCTGATTCTTTTTTTTTCTTGTAGATAGCATTTTTCTTGCATAACTTCTCAAGCATTTCAACATTATTAACATGTAGTGGACTTCCTGCCATCTAGAGGAGGGGAGGGGATTGGGGGTAAAATTTGTAACGGAAAGCTTTGTAAAGATCAATGCTGGGGAACTATCCATACATCTGTTATACAAATAAAAAGCTTTAATAAAAAAAAGAAAAAAAAACCCAAATCAAATAGTTGTTTCTTATATTAAAACTACTGAAACTAAGTATGAAATTAAATCTTTAAAAATTTGCCCGTAACTTTAAGTTTAGATTTATGTATTTCACTTAAAGTTCCTGATATAGCTAATAGCTAAATCTATAGCAGAAATGAAGGAAACACACTGAATGTACTGGTAGTGGTAGTTGTTGTGCAACTTTTGTTTCCAAGGGTACCAATGACATCACAGGATAATGTCTTCACTTGCAAATAAATTGGGTTTAAGTGAAGCAAAGTTCTGCAGAATCATCTGCTCATTTTCTCTACCAGTGCCATCAAAGTCCAGTGGCAAGACAAAAGTCAAGACAACTGGTGATGGCCAGGGGTGCAGTGGATGACCTTGTTATCTTCAATCTCTGAGCAAGTTCTAAGTTCTCCACAGTTCCTGCATTGCAACAAATTGTTCTCATCCACTCATTCTGCTGTGGGAGGTCTTCACATGTTTGGGCTAGATATCCCCTTAACTCATTGATGGGTTTGAGGCCTATAGGTTATTCTCAATTGGTAAATGCTAAACAACCAGCTTTCTGGGGGGGGGGAATGTAAACTTGTAAGTTTTATCTGCATTATTTTCTCTATCACTTAGTTCTAGATAATCAACAAAACAAATACAGCCCTGATTTTGTAGCATTTGCTGATTTCCAAAGTGAAAATGCTAGTAATAAGAATTTAATAATCATTTCTCAGGAGCTGGTGTAAATTGGTTCCAGCATGGCTCCAAATGAAACCTTCTACCTAGTTTTCATCATATTAAAGATGTTGAGTACTAGGGTACAAACAAGAACCTTAAATTTTTAAAATTCATTTTTAAAAATTCAAGCATTTTTGTTTCTTTCCTCAGTCCTCAAAGTTAGAAGATAAAAAGAAAAATTTGTAATAAATATTGATAATAAAGCAAAAAAGAAAAAAATATTCCTACATTTTTATGTTCAAAAATATTTCTTATTTTGCATCTTGAATTCATCATGTCTCTGCAGGAGGTGGCTAATATAATTCATTGTCAAATCAAATCTTTCCAAGTTTCTCTAAACATATCCCTTTTGTTATTTTCCATACAATGTTCTATCACATTGATATACTATTATTTGTTGTCAGTAGTGTCTTTGCTTCTACATAAAAGAATATTTTCACCCTCTGGGTCTTTTTCCTCATTCTTTTCTCTCAAGGATAGACCTAGAAATATTACTTCATAAAGTATGCAGTTTAGTGACTTTGGGGGCGTATTCCAAATTGCTTTCTAGAATAGCCAAACCAATTCACATTTCTACTAGTAGCACATTAATATATTTTCCCACAGCCTAGAATATCACTTTTCTATGATCTTGATTTGTATTTCTTTTAGTAGTATTTTGGAACATTTAAACAAAACAAAACCACGGCTGTTCATAGATGCATGAAGCCTAATTTCACTTGTTTTAGTCAAAACACATAACATTTTTGTGAAATTATAGGGAGTAATATGACCAATTTCTTGTCATTGTCATCACTTTAGCCCTGTGATTATCAATTAAGTGCTTAGTCCTATCTGCCAGAGGGAGAGTTTTGGGGATAAAAGATCTTTGTGCTTTTTTCAACTCTCAAACCAGTTAGGTATCACTCCTTAAGTCCCTTCCCACTTCAGGCTATCCTCCACTCAATTGCCAATTTCATCTTCTTAGAACAAAAAGTATGATTATAAAAATGTCTCCTTTTTTAAGATATATAAATATTTTTTAAAGATTTACATACTAAATCTTCTGACTGGTTTTTAAGGCATTTTGTGACTTAGTCCCTTCTTACTTTTTCAATCTTATTACATTTTACTACCTCTCACATATGCTATAATCCAGTAACACTAGCTTTGCTCATCTTTACACATGAAATTGCATCTTCTGACACCATGCCTTTTTCCTAGATATCTCCCATGCCTGAAATGCTCTTCTTCTTTAACAGTTTCCTGGCTTTTTTCAAGACTTAGTTCAAATCTTAACCTTCTGCAAAAAGCCTTTCTTAGTGTCCACTCTCTCCATACTTCCATTTAAGATGACCTCCAATTTACTCTATATATGTCTTATATGTAAGGAGTTGTTTGCAATGTTGTCTTCCCAGTTAAGGGGAGGCCTATTCAAGGGCAAGGCCTATATATATCTTTCTATATCCAGAGCTTAGCACATCTCCTGGCACATAGTAAGTGCTTCATAATTGCTTATTGAGTAAACTTATTCCTTGGCTTTACCCCTTTTTGAATGGTATTAAATTTTCAACTATTTTAAGGTGAAGGCTTGTATTTTATATCAATCAGATGATGACTTTTATCTTACTAATACCTCTATCCTCTTTATCCTCTTTTGTGCTTTGTGTTTTGTCTTTCTGACCTCTGTCTCTTTCTTCTTTCTGGCCTGAGTATGAAATAACTCATAACTCTTTTAAAAAGTATTTTAAAGTATCTATATAACATAGATATATACATATGTGCATATATATGTATATGTACATACACATATATATTCTAAAAATTATTCAGGCAAAAACTGATTCAACTATTTTATATAGGTATATTAAACATTAATGCTTTGCTTCTTTTTTACCAACACATTGATGGAGTTGCTATAGTTACTGAGACGGGTTTAGGTTTTATTAATTTACAGATGTGCTGAATTTTTTTTCTTAGCTTAGTATTTTAGTTACATCTAATTCAACTCAAAAATCCTTTCTATCAGAGTCCATCTCCTCATGTCCATAATGTTCTTTCCCAATTGTCTAGGTTACTTTTGTTACACTGTGGCATTTATGTTATTGAGATACCTTACAAAAATTTCCAAAAGTGGTCTTGGCATATTATCTTTATTCAAACAACTGGGTTCCTTAAAAAATTTTGGAGGAAGAGATAGTCTTTGGTTATTTTAATTTCTGATATCAAAAGGAATGCGTATTTCTCTTCAATATGAACTTCTCTTCAAATCCTAAACACAATTATTCAGTAGGTGAAAAAATATCTAATACCTTATATAGTTAGTAAGCATTTATTAAGTACCAGTTATGTGCCAGTTACTGTGTTAGGTGCTGGGAATAGAAAGAAAAGCAAAAAAGATAAAAGTCCCTGTTCTCTAGGAACTCACAATCTTCCCAGGGAGACAACATGCAGGAATTATGTATAAGCAAGGCAATAATCAACAGAAGGTGCTAGAATTAAGGAGACTTTTTATGGAAGAAAAAATTTTAGCTGGGTCTTGAAGAAAATCAGGGAAGCTAGGAGGTGAACATGAAGATGGAGAGCATTCCAGTCATGGGGAACAGCCAGTGAAAATGTCTAGTTCTGACAGATGTGGAGTGTTTTGTTTATGGGAAAACAAGGAAACTATTGTCATTGGATTGAAGGCTGCATGGTGGGATAAAAGATATAAGAAGCTGGAAAACTGAGTGTAGGCTATAAAGGACTTTGGAAACTAAACAGAATATATTTGATTCTGGTGTCAGTAAGGAGCTACTAGAGTTTATTGAGTATGAGAGTGATGTGCTCAGACTCATGCTTTAGGAAAATAATTTTTTTTTCTGGCTGAATTGAGGATAAATTGGAGTGGGATGAATGGGAGAGATGTAATTGGTAGGTCATTGCAATAGTTCAGGCATGAAGAAAAAGGGGTCTGCATCAAGCTGCTGGCAGTGTCAAAGGAGAGAAGGAGTTGTATTCTGTTGGCAACAGATAGCTACAGATATGAGAGATAGTGGAGAGTAGAGAATGGCATCTAGGTTGTGAGTCTGGGACTGGGAGTTGGTGTTCTCAACAGCAATGAATTCCACTTTAGACATGTTGAGTTTAAAATGTCTACAAGGCAATCAGTTTTAATTCTAAGATGTCTAATAAGCCATTAGAAATGTAAGTCTAGAGGTCAGCAGAGTGGTTAAAATTGGATTTGTGAATCATCAGCAGAGAGATGATAATTAAATCCTTGGAAACTGTTGAGATCACCAAGTGATCACCAAATACAGAGCCCCATGGGACAGCTACAGATAGCAGGATTTTATCTGGATGAAGATACAAGAAAGGAGATTGAGGAGGGGTCAGATAGGTAGGAGGAGAACCAGCAGAGTAATGTGCTGAAAACTTAGAAGAATATTAAGGAGAAGAGGATGATTGATAATGTCACAGTCTGCAGAGAGGTCAATCAGAATGAGAAAAGAACATTGGATATGACATGAGATCTTTGGTAACTTTGGAGAGAGAGCAATTTCATTGGAATGAAGAAGTCAAAATTTAGATTGTAGTGAGTTAAGGAGATAGAGGAAAATAAATGGAAGCACTTCTAGTAGACAGCTTTCTCAAGGAGTTTAGCCAAAAAATAGAGGAGATATGGGATTACACTGGAGATAGAAGAATCAAGTGGGGGTTTTTGGAAGATGGGCAGACGTGGGCATGTTTGTAGATAGTAGGAAAATAGCCTGTGACAGGGAGAGATTGAGGATAAATGAAAAATTGGGGATGACAGAGTGGGTAATGTATTAGAGAAGATGATAAAATGGAATCCTTTGTTTAGGTAGAGGAGTATCCCTTGGCAAGGAGAAGGACTACTTCATTTGAGACAGAAGTGAAGGAGGAAATAGTGAAAGAAAGCATCTGAATGATGGGAAATGAGTAGGAGGGGAAAAAAGAAAATTCTCAGTGAAAGGCCTCATTTTTTTTTCACTAATATATAAGGCAAAGTTCTCAACTGAGAGGGTAAGGGAAAAAAATTCCATAAGAAGTTTGAGAAAAGATAAAAAGATTAGGAAGCAACACTATGGTGAGGTATAGAAGGATTGTCCAGCATCACTGAGGACTCAGTTGAGGTTGTATAATATAAATTTGTAGTGGACACAGAACAGTACTCTTCAGTATAAATAATCATTGATCTGGGCATCCAAAAGACTAGGTTAGGCCTGGACTCAAATTATCACATGCTGAGGAATAAAAACCTTATAAACAAATATTAAAAACTAGGAGTATAAAACATATTCTTTACTGAGTACAATGTAATAAAATTATAATCACTAAACAATCTTTAAAGAAATGATTCAAACTTAGAGACTATATAAGTTATTCTGAAAAATTGGTGAAAGAATATGTTATAAAAACCATAATTTCATAAAACAGAATAGAAAAAAATTTCTTTCTTTAAACATCGTAATTGACAGAACAGGTCAATAAATTGTGCATGCAACTGAAAAAAATCAGAACAGGGAAAAAACTCAAATAAACATCATTATAGACAGTCTGAAAATCAAAGAAGAGATTAATAACAAAATCTAGTGCATTTGAAAAATTAAATTAGTTTCTGGATTTTTTCTCCTGGGGGGAGTGATGTGGGAGTGCATACAGAAAAATAGTAACTAAGATAAAGTGTCAATTAGTCTTATTTTTAAAAAAAGGAAAATCAAATTAAGAAAATCAAAAGAGAAGAGAAATCCCATTAAAAATAACTAGCACAAACATAGGTAATAATACCTATATATTGATATACAATATACAATATACAATACAATATACAATAATGAATACAGCTATAGGCTTATAAAAGTGTTACAAAACACTCTGAAGAAATTGACATATTAAAATGATCAGAGAGATTATAATTGCTTATGGTTCACCCATAAAATTACATAAATTAGTCCAGTGCCATACCAATTAAACCACCAAAGAATTTCTTTATAAAACTTGTGGACTGGGCAAGGTTTGCATCTATCCTTTGGTAATTTAGTTTTGATGTTAAAATCTATCAGGCAATACACTGTGCTAACTGTTAGGATACAAAAAGAGGCTAACAATAGTCTATTCTCAAAAAGCTCACAATCTAATGGGGGAGACAGCAAGCAAATATTTATAAATAAACTATATATAGAATAAATGGGAAATAAGAGAGGGAAGGCACTAGAATTAAGAGAGATTAGGAAAGGATTCCTGCAGAAGTTGGGATTTTGTTGTTTCGTCATGTTCAGCTCTTTATGATCCCATTTGAGGTTTTCAAAGATACTGGAGTGGTTCACCATTTCCTTCCCCAACTCATTTTACACAGGAGAAAACCAAGGCAAAACAGGATTAAAGTGATTTGCTTGGGGTGTCTGAGGCTAGATTTGAACTTAGGTTTTCCTGACTCTAGGCCTGGCAGTTATATCTCCTGTGCTATCCAGATGCTCTAGATAAGACTTTAGTTGGAATTTGAAGTAGGCAGGACAGAAGATGGGGAGCAGTCCAGACTTGGGGACAGCCAAAGAAAATGTCCAGAGCCAAGAGATGGACTGTTTTGTTTGTAGAACATTCAGGAGGCCATTGTCTCTGAAAGGAAGAGCACTTGGTGGGGAGTGATGTGTAAAGAAACTCAAGAGGAGAGGCTCTGAATGCCAAATAGAGGGTTTTGCATTTGATTCTGGAAGCAATAGGATGTCAATGGAGTTTTTTGAGTGAGTAAGTGTGTGTGTGTGTGTGTGTGTGTATGTGTGTGTGTGTGTGTAACATGATCATGTCTATACTTTAGAAAAATTACTTTGTGGGGCAGCTAGGTGGCGCAGTGGATAGAGCACCAGCCCTGAAGTCAGGAGGACCTGAGTTCAAATCTGGTTTCAGACACTTAGCATTCCCTAGCTGTGTGACCCTGGGCAAGTCACTTAACCCTAATTGCCTCAGCAAAAAAAAAAAAAAAGAAAAAGAAAAATTACTTTGTTTTTTCCCACTCTAATTCATTCTTCATCCATCAGACTCAGGCATGAAGTGATGAGGGCTTACATCATAGTGATGGCAGTGTCAAGGAGAGAAATTGTAAAGGTGAAATGAATAGGCTTTGGTTATATCTTGGATGGGGTGAGGGTAAGGAAGGTAAGATAATGAGGGTTGCAAGCCCAAGGGATTGAGATGATAGTGTTGTCCTCTACATTAATAGAGAAATTAGGAAGTCAGGAAGATTTTGGGGAAAGATATATGAGTTTTGTTTTGGACATATTGAGTTTTAAATTGTCTGCACATGCAGACATGTACATGTCAGAAGTGTGAGATTGAAGGTCAGGAAAGAAATTGGAGTAGGAAAGGTTGATTTGAATCTTAGCTTCATAGAGATGATAATTAAATCCATGGGAGCTGATGATATCACCAACTAAAGTAGTACAGAGAAAGAAGAAAAGAGGGCCTAGGATAGATACCTGAGGGACACTTACAGCTAGAGGGTGTGATCTAGATGAGGGTCCAGCAAAGAAGACTGAGGAGAGGTCAGATAGGTTGGAGGAGAAGCAAAAGAGAGTATGAAGGAGGAGAAGGTGCTGAATTTCAGAGGAGTGGAGAAAGATAAGGACTGAGTAAAAGCCATTGGATTTGGCAATTAAGAGATCATTTAACAATTTAACAATTAGCAAAAGATTTTTTTGACATAGCAGAAGTACGTTCACCAAGAATATTCAGTGGCAATACCACATTAATTCAGCCTAGCAGACCTTGTCAATGTTAGTCAAACTATCAATCTATTGTCATAAAGCTTGTGGATTTTGGTACTTAGAATGGGGAAGCTACATTGGGAACCTGAGCCAATCCCTTGAGCCAATCAAAGATCAAAGAAAGTTTTGAGACCTTTTAAGGAAAAGAACTAGGTAACTTGTATTAGTTAGGACCTCAAGAACACTTAGCTCAAGCTACATGGCAGAACTAAAGGAAATATTGTTCCCATCATAGGACTAGAAAAAATGATAGTAAAAGTCATCTGATGGAACAAAAGGTCAAAAGTCTTTTTTTTTTTTATTAAAGCTTTTTATTTGCAAAACATATGTATGGGTAATTCTTGACCCTTACAAAGCTTTCTTTTACAAATTTTTCCCCGAGTCCCCACCCCTCCCCTAGATGGCAGGAAATCTACTACATGTTAATTATGTTAAAATACTTGACAAATCAAATATATGTATAGATATTTCCACACTTATCATTGTTGTGCAAGAAAAATCGTATCTACATGAAAAAAAATCAGAGAAATGAAACACAATGCAAGCAAACATCAATAGAGAGAATGAAAATGCTATGCTGTGGTTCACATTTCATATCCCTCCCTCTGGGTGTATATGGCTTTCTTCACTGAACAATTGGAACTAGTTTGAAGCATTTCATTATTGAAGAGAGCCATGTCCATCAGAATTGATCATCATATAGTCTTGTTGTTGCCATGTATGATGATCTCCCGGTTCTGCTCATTTCGCTCAGCATAAGTTCATGCAAATCTCTCCAGGCCTGTCTGAAATCATCCTGCTAGATGTTTCTTATAGAACAATAATATTCCATAACATTCATATACCATAATTTATTCAGCTATTCTCCAGTTGATGGGCATCCATTCAGTTTCCAGTTTCTAGCCACTACAAAAAGGTCAAAAGTCTTAAGAGAAATAATGAAAACAAAAAAAGAGAGAAGCAATTGGTTCTAGCATTATCAGATGTCAAACTATATAACAAAGCAGTAATCGTCAAAATATTTGATACTGACTAAAAATAGAATTATTGATAGGTGAAACATATACATAACATAAGGAAGCAACCAAATATAGTAGCAAAATTTTTTGATAAACACTTAAAAACCAATTGTGGCATAAGGACATACTATTTTACAAAAATCTTTTAGAAAAATTGGAAAGCAGTAGCAGAAATAGATTAAGAATAATATCTTACAATATTCCACTTATTATATCCCACAATAAGCTCCAAAGAGATGTATGACTTGGAAATAAAGGTTCACATCATAAACAAATTAGAGAAACAATATCCCACTTATTATATCCCACAATAAGCTCCAAAGAGATGTATGACTTAGAAATAAAGGGTCACATCATAAACAAATGAGAGAAATCAGATGACTTTCTCAACTCTGGATAGGGAAGAGGGATAGATCAAATAAAGGATGAAGAGTTTCATAAGAGAGAAAATGGCCCATTTTGGTAATATAAATTGAAAAGTTTTTCCACAAACAAAAACTAGTGCAGTGAAAATTAGAAGAGAAAAGAATAAATTGGAGGTGGGGGGAATAATTGCAGGAAATTTCTTTAAAAAAGATCTGAAATTAAGATTTATAGAGAATTGGCATACATACGTAATATCAAAAATATTTCCCAGTTGGTACATGATCAAAGGATATAAACACACATTTTTCAAAGTCCCATCAAGTATGTGAAAAAATACTCCAGGTTATTAGTAATAAGAGAAATGCAAATTAAAGTAACTGATGTTCTACTTCACATAATCAGACAAAAAAGAAAAATGATAATTTTCAGGGTATTATGGGAGTATGTGGGACATGCAGACCCTTACCAATAATTCCAGAGCCTCAGGAGAAGTATAGAAAAAAAGAAAGTTTATTAGCTTCCTCAAGAAAGACACTCGGAACAAAAGTAGTGTCCACAGAGTGGTGTGTGTGTGTGTGTGTGTGTGTGTGTGTGTGTGTGTGTTCAGCAAAGCAGATTATATAGATTCTTAACTGCAAACTTCCCCCTCCCTTCTTCCCCTTTGACCCATCTGCTGAGGTACAATCTATTCGCAGAAATGTACCCCAGCACAAAAGTAAAGAAAGCAATGTTTTTCATAACATGTTTCATCAGATGTGAGGCATTGACCCCCTTTCTTTCTAGTCTGGAGGTTTTGATAACTTTTTAGTTTTGGTCAGGATGTTCTTTAGCTGTCAAAAACAATTTAATTTACAAAACAAGATACAGGATATTCTAGGTCCTTCAGAATGAGAGATACTTTCCTAGCATAAACATCTTTTTAACCCTGAGAGGATTTCATCTCACTCAGGAAGACAGGTACAATAATGTACTGTTGCAGTTTTGAATTGGTCAAGTCATTCTGAAAAGCATTTTGGAACTATACTCCAGTAGTGCCTAAACTTTTCATATATTTTGACCTACCAATATCACTATTAGGAATATATTCCAAAGAGTTCAAAAAAAATTCAATGATTGATTGGAAAAAATATTTATAGCAGCACATTTTCTTAAGCAAAGCATAATGGTGAATGATTAAACACAAAATGGCAAATGAATGGAATGAAATTATATTTTACTATAAGAAATGAAGAAAGGGGTGAATTCAGTGGACTTTGGAAGACTTGTGAGAGCTATTCCCTAGTGAGGTGAGCAGAAGGAGAAGAACAATTTATATCTTCACTATGATATTATAAAGAAAAACAACTATGAAAGACATATGAACTTTAATCAATGCAATGATTAACCATGATTGTAAAGTCCTGATGATGAAGTGCACATGCTTTCTACTTCCTCACAGAATGATGGTAGATTAAATTGTATAATAAGAAAGCTATCTTCAACTTTTGATAATGTATGTGTTTGTTTTGCTGATGAATATGGTGGTTTATTATAATGGATATTTTTTTTCCTCTTTAATTTAGGAAGAGGATTTAGGCAAGTAATAGTGATTCCCCTAAAATCCAAAAAAAATCAAGAAAGAAAAAAGATAATCATTAAAGCACTTAAAAACACAAAGATAGTACAGAAGATAAATTCAGAAGTTGTTACAGATAAGCAGCACAGCTTTGAAACTAGCATGTTGAATTATTTGTATACCAAAAAGAACCCAAATCCCAAATTCACCCCCCTCCCAAACTCAAACTGTACATAATCGAGATTCATGGTTTCATTCTACAACTTTCTTTTTTTCTGTTATTGGAAATATTCATGTTTATTGATATCTTTTAAAATACAGAAGAATGAAAGGCAAAATTATTTTAAAAATAATAAGATTCAGTATAGTGTGGAAAATCTCTTTCTTAAAAGACATTCCAATGATTTTCTAACTACTTTATTATGACATTCCATCAATCATTGTCAGGAAATGTACATTGAGTTTTTGTGAGAAGTACCTCTTCCAATGGATTGTAGCATCTCCTTTTTGTATGTACTTGTTTTTGCCAGAGACATTTGAAAACCATTTCTTGAATGTGTTATGAAATAATAGGCGTTACTATGGTTCCTTGTAACAAAATTTCACTGAACAGATGGAGCTACATAAAGGAAATGATCTTGCTGGTATAAAAATTTGAAATAGAATTAATTCTAGAATGAAACAAATTTCAAAAACTCAGTTAATTAAAGCTGATAAATTCTTGCCAATAATACAACAGTATGTTAGTTACTTTATTATACATTGTTAATTGTTAATCATTTGATCATGTGTTAGGAAATTCAGTGATCACAAGTATCATAAAAGAAAGAGCTACTTTATTAATCTTGAGAAGATCTGACAGAGAGAAGACAAATTGAAACTAAAAGAAACAAATTTAGTATTGAATAATTATAAATGATTTAAATATTCTAATATATAAAGGAGAATTATCAATAAGTAAAGATAATTGACATTCTTATGAAGATATAAATTACTGCAGTAAATATTTGGAATATTAGGCAATCACAGGATAATTAAAAGTGTGATGTAGAAGCCAAAAAAAAGCCTAATTTGATGTGGGGCTGCCTTAAGATGGAATTGTTGGTGGAATTGTGAAATGATCCAACCATTTTGGAGAGCAATCTAGAATTATAACCACAGAGTTATTAAACTATCTATACTATACCCTTTGATCCAACAATATCACAACTTGATCGATTTCCAAACATAATTAGGGAAAAAGGAAGAGTCTTTATGTTCTAAAATGTTTATAGCAACTCTCTTTGTGGTGGCAAAGATCTGGATGCCTGTCAGGTAATGGCTGAACAAATTGTGGTATATGATTGTGAGGGAATACTGTTGTGCCTTAAGAAATGATATACTAGATGATTTAAAAAAATGAAAGTACTTGTGTGAAATAATAAAGATTAAAAAAGAGCAGAACCAAGAAAATATTGCATACAGTAACAATATAGTTTTGCTATAGAATGACTGAATGAATAAATTATTTTCAATATTATAGATACTCAAATTAACATGAAGAAAGATGCTATTTGCATCAAGAAAAAGAACTGATAAATAGAAGTATTTATAGAATAATTTTATACATATATACCTATTAGTAAGTAATGGTAGCCATCTTGGGGGTGGGAGAGCAAGGAAGAAAAAAATATATGATAATTTTGTTACATATTTGAAAGAAATAGTAAATTGTGCATTGTAGATTTGCAGTTTCATTTGCAATCATCTTTTTATTGTATTATGTTATGAAAATGATTGTTTTATTCCAGAAATGAAAAATAAAATTTAAAAAAGAGGGAATAAGGATGAGAAAGTGATAATCTCAAGGTATTCTGCACCGTCAGACTTTATCTGAGTATTGTGTTTAGTTTTGTGTGCCACAGTTTAATCAGGATGTTAGTAAATTGGAGCCTTTATAGAGGAAGGCTATCAAGTTGGAGAAGGGTCTTGAGTCCATGATATAGAATAAATTCTGGAGCTACTTTGCTAACCTGACTTGTATACTCTTTTTTAGGGAAAAACCTGCCTAGCTGTGAATCAACACTGAGACCTCTTTAAATAATTGAGTGACTTCATCCATCAACTATGCTTAATTCAGGAGCAAATTGGGTGGGGCAAATACTTTCTAGCAAATATTTTATAAATTTGAGCTCATTTTATCCACGGGTCAAGATAATATAGGGGAAACTATCTCTGTTTTTTTGGGTGGAGTGTTGCATTTGTATTTTGTTCTTGCTATATCTTTTCAGAAAATAAACTACTATAAAGCTAATTACTGTCAATTGGCTAAATGATACAGTAACTAATTCATCATATTAATAATATTGTGGAGATAATAATCTGGCTAGATAATATTCAAGAAATAATTAGTGATTGATATTGACTTCAATATACTAGAAGGGAACCTCAAGGCTATATTATAGAAAGATACCCTAACCCTTCAGGGATGTACCCTTATAATCCTGAGGAAGATAAGTGAAGGGGACAAGTAGGACTATCCTCTAGGGACTTCACTTGTCATTATGAATGTGAGTTAGGATAAAGGACCCCTAGAGTGTATATGGTTACATTCCTACATGTAATAACCCTTAATTTGATCTTTCAGAAGAATTTAAAATATTTATTTTCAAAAATATATTTTCTTTTTGTAATTATATATATATGTACATATATTTCAAATAGAAATTCACATTTTCTCCTACTTTAAACTCATCCCTAATTGAGAGCAAAAGAAAGGCAAAACACATGTTAAAAACATGTATAGTCAAGAAAAATATATTTAATATTGTCTCCAAAATATATGCCTTATTCTGCTTACTGAGTCCTTCATTTCTCTATCAGTGAGTAGCATGTTTCATTATTAGTTCTTTGGAATCAGTTATACTGATCAGAGTTCCTAATTCTTTCAAAGTTTTGTCTTTTATCATATTGTTGTCATTATAGAAATTGTTCTGGTTCTATTTACTTCACTCTGAAGTTCTTATAAATCTTCTGGTACCTCTGAAACCATTCCCTTCATCACTTCTTATAGCACAATAATAACTTGCTCATCATTTTCTCAATTTATGGCTACCCCCTAAGATTCCTATTCTTTGCTACCTCAAAAAGAGTTATAAATGTTTTTGTACATGCTTGGAATTTATTTTGCTTCCTCTGATCTACCATCCCTCTAAATTCTGCCTCTCTTTTCTTTTCCTTCCATTCTATTTTTCTATTAAGTGAAATGTATTTCTTTATCCAATTATGTGTATGTTTAGGTGGCAAATAAGCAGAAGAAAAATTTTTAAGTAAATAAAAATAAGAACACAGAAATTCTTGTTCCTTTTAGATAAATGATCTCACTAACATTTTCTATGTAAAGAACTAAGTACCCTCATCTGGGAATAAGAAAACATTTTCCATAAAAGAAATACATCAACCATATTTTATCAAAGAAAGATAATCTTTTCTATGTCTCAGTCTGATGCTCTGAAAGAGAAATTCTTTTTTCCTTTCCATAATTTGCCCATTTTTTGTTGATAGCTAATATTTAAAATACATGCAATCAAACCAGTATACTAAACTATTTTATTTTGTAATAATGGTATGAAGAGTTTCATAATTAAGTTATAACCTCATAGATAAAACATGTTCATGCATTTGATCTGTTATATATCATGTCAACTAGGTAATGAATTGCCATGGCAGATGGGTAAATATAGAAACTTTTAGCTTTATGCTAATTTGTGTCTTTACAGGTTTCTACATCACCTGTTGGCCACCATTTTAAAATTCTGCAGCCTATCCTCTGGCCACCATCCTCATTTCCAGGACTTCTGCCATGCTTGGAGTCTGCCCCACAGGAGGTATCTCTGACAGATAAGCTTTCTATTTATCTTGCCTAGAATTAGGCCTCCTCCACTTCTAGACAACCATGCTCTTCCCCCTTTCCAGATCCCCTTTACATGTTGTCCTCACCCACTAGTATGTAAGCTCCTGTCTTGCTTGTGTTTGTTTCGTTAATGCTTGGTACATTGTATGGACTATATTAAGTATTTAACAAATGCTTTATCTATAGTTCCTTTTAGGTTGAGTAGTCAGATTTAGTGGAGATTATGAATAGGGAGAAGACCCAAGGTATATGAATGTATAACTGTTTAAATATATTTTTAAAATGCTCATATAAAATATTTTTATAGTTTTAATTTTCTGAATTCTTAGTAAAGTTTTCTCATTATGGTTTTATGGCCTTTAGTCAGTCAAACTGCTTACCTGGCTTACAGACACATGATAGGGAAACATAAAGAAGTAGGTTCCCCTATGTTAGGGTAATTTGAATTCCATTAAACAAAATATTAAAAAAGATAGGTTCATGAACATCAAGTTAAAAACTTCTGAACTATTTCCTTTTAATAAAAACTTCTGTTTTGAGATAATTGTATAAGTTGAGTATTTAAAGCAGGATCCCATGAATTATAGTTAAAAATACTGATATGTAGAACACCTTGAACTTGGAATAATTGCCCATGGAAGATATAACCTGCTATTTGAATTGGAGGAGACCAAAGAAGTGGTACTTCAGTAAAAAAAAAAAAGAGGTTGACTTTCAAGTGACTATATTAATTTCCATGTATATCCTATAAACTGGCTCTGAAGACTTTTTTTGAAAGGGGAACTACAAAATTGTTTTGAGTAATGGCAACATCATTGGCATGAATTAGAGATTAGTAAAAACAATCATAATTTTTCCTATCCAACTTCACATACCCCTTGAAATCTGTCCATGGAATTCTTGGGGCTCTATAGAGCCCAAGTGAAAACATTTTTGGTATAGAGATTAGGGCTGAGAAGTTATATATGATAATTTTCTACATAGGGATAGTGATTAAACCAAAGGAAGTTGAGAACACCAAGAGAGAATATAGTTTGAGGCTCTCTTTTCCAAAAGGGACATGACAGATCCTTGAAGGACACATAATAGGATCTAGGTAATGATCCAACAAAAGAGACTGAGAAGACTATCACTTCCTGAGAGAGGTAGTGACATAAAAATCCAAAGAGAAAATCCAGGAGGAGAGGATAATCAGCACTGTCAACTGCTGCAGAGAAAAAACAAAAGATGAAGACTGAGAAAATACCATTTGAGAAATTGGTCAGTTTGGAGAGAGAAGTTTCACTTGAGTGATGAGGCTGCAAGGTGTTGAAGAGAGGGAGGGAATGTCATAGCAACCAGAATAAGTGGTTTTTCTCTAGGAGTTTATTTGAGTAAGGGAAGTGAGGACACTATCTTGAGAAATTGGTAATTATCAAATTGTTCTGGGCCAAATATGATACAGATACATGTGAGATGATTCATTTTTGAGATTGTCACTGAAGGAGACACTAGTATATCTAACATTTAATAAGCAAGCATGTAACATCTAAAAAATAAAAAAAAGGTTTTCTTAATGATATTGTATAAAGGATATTAAATAGAAGTGCAGCGTTGGTTCAATTGGATGTTGTTTTCCTTTCTTTGTATTTGCCAGAGAGTATTAAGCCTATCTCTCCCTAGATATTTTAGGATTTTTGTATTTTGGTGACTGGAAAACTATCAATGGTTTGGTACTAGGTTAGTTATCTAAACCAATGAAGTCTCAAGAATGTTTTAAGTAACTTTTAGAAAAAAAATAGCCTAGCCAATGAGACTTAATGAATGTTTCCCGTACCACATAAGTGAAAGTATTTTTTTTTAAGGATGAGGGACACTTCTATGTGTTTGTAGGCAGAAGGAAAGATGCTAGTAGGTAAAGGAAAATTGAAGATGTGAGAGAGAGAGAGAAGAGGAGGAAGAGGGAGAGAGACAGAGATAGAGATAGAGAGAGAGATAAAGACAGAGAGAGAAAGAGAAGCAGACAGAGAGAGAAGGAGAGACAGAGAGAAAAAAAGACAGGTATAGACAGAGACAGAGACAGAGGCAAAGAAAGACAAGAGACAGAGAAGGAGAGAGGGAGGGAGGGAAAGAAGGAAAGGGAGAAAGAGAGAGAAGATAATTGTGGGAGCAATCTACTGGAGGAGATGGTACAAATAAAATCCAAGGCATAAGGAAAAAGATTGACCTACATGAAGAGAAAGGACATCTCTTTAACAGCAGAGTGAATGAGATGATTTATAGCAATATAAAATTTTGATAACTAGAATAGGAAAGAGAAGGCAGTTCAATGTAAAAAATCTCTCTCTCTTTCTCTTTCTCTCTCTCTCTTAGAAAAGCAAAGTCCTCTTCTGAAAGAAAGCTTAAAGAGAAAATAAATGGTTTGGAATAGGTTTTGTGATCATAGAGTTGATTAAGAAAAAGCAAAAAGAATGTTGTATGGTAGTGAGAATATAGATGAAATTAGTCAAGGTAAATTACTAGTGGACCCATCAAACACAGGTTTGTGACTGTGAACATGTAGCATGTGAATAGGAGTGGGCAAGAATAAGATAAGAGGAGATGGAGCCAAGATGGTAGAATAAAGGTAGCCTGACCTCTTCCTAATCCCATCCCCAAATGCCAAAATAATACCTCAAAATGAATTCTGGAGCAGCAGAACCAACAAAAGATTGACTTAAAACAATTTTCTGATCCAAGACAACTTAGAAGGTTTGGCAGGAAAAGATTATCTCACTGGGGTGAGAGTGGAGTGTAATCCAGCATGGGCTGAGTCCTTGCAAGCCAGTAGAAGGCATTGTAGGAATTAAATTGGAAAGAATTCTCATTCCACACATGGTAAAGGAATAAGAAGACTGATGAAGGGATACTTTGCTGGTATTTGGTATAGGTATTTGTTGCATTTCACATACATAGTTCTGTGTCACAGTCCTAGGGGGAGAAAGAGTACTAGCATCCTAGAGTTTGCAGCCTTAGGAAACCAAGAACCTTGGTCATAGTTAATAGTGGAAAAGAGCACAGACCAGAAGAACAGCGACCACACCTCTCCTTATATGATACCACCTTGGCAGGACTAAAAACTTAGAGATCTCTGAACTAACTCTCAAAACAATAGCTTGAAAAATCTGAAGTCTGGGACCTTATATCCTGGGAACAGAGCCCAATTTTAACATAAAGTTAAAAGTCAAGAAATAGGCTGGATCTGAGTTCAAATGTGGTCTCAGACACTTAACACGTCCTAGCTGTGTGACCCTGGGCAAGTCACTTAACCCCAATTGCCTCCGCAAAAAAAAAAAAATAGCTTGGAAACATGAATAAATAACAAAAAAAGAAACCTGTTTACAGAAAATTACTATGGTGACAGGAAAAAAATCAAGACACAAACTCAGAAGAAGAAAATGAAGTCGAAACAGTCACATTCAAAGCCATAAAGAAAAGTTTGAATTGGTCTCAGCATTCTCAACTTCTCCTCTTCCCCAAAAAAGAATTCCTAGAAGGATTTTATATTCCTTAAAAGGATTTTATAAATCAAGTAAAAATGATAAAGGAAAAATTGGGAAAAGAAATTAGAGTGATAGAAGATAATCATGAAAAAAAAGTCAGCAGCATGGTGAAAAAGACAAAAAATATTGAAAAAAAACACCTTGAAAAACAAGAATAGCCCAAATAATAAAAGAGGCACAAAAATCTGAAGAGCAGTCCTTAAAAACTAGAATTGGCCAAGTGGAAAAAGAGGCACAAAGGCTCACTGAAGAAAGTAGTTCCTTCTTAATTGAATGCCAGATAGATAATTTTGATTATATTAAGTTAAAAAGTTTTTGTACAAACAAAACCAATGCAATCAAGATTAGGAGGGAAGCAATGAATTGGGAAATCATCTTTACATTTAAGGGTTCTGATAAAGGCTTCATTTCTAAAATATATAGAGAATTGTCTCATATTTATAAGAATTCAAGCCATTCTCCAATCGATAAATGGTCAAAGTATATGAACAGACAATTTTCAGATGATGAAATTAAAACTATTTCTAGTCATATGAAAAGGTGCTCCAATTCACTATTGATCAGAGAAATGCAAATTAAGACAACTCTGAGGTATCACTACACACCTGTCAGATTGGCTCAGATGACTATATGATGATCAATTCTGATGGACATGGCTCTCTTCAACAATGGAATGTTACAACCAGTTCCAATTGTTCAGTGAAGAAAGACATATACATCCAGAGAGAGGGATATGAAATGTGGACCACAACACAACATTTTCATGCTCTCCATTAATGTTTGTTAGCATTGTGTTTCCTTTCTCTGATTTTTTTTCTTGTAGATACAATTTTTCTTGCACAACAATGATAAGTGTGGAAATATGTATATATATATTCGATTTGTCAAGTATTTTAACATAATTAACATGTAGTGGATTTCCTGCCATCTAGGGGAGGTGTGGGGATTAGGGGGGAAAAATTTGTAACAGAAAGATTTGTAAGGGTTAATGTTGAAGAATTACCCATACATATGTTTTTCAAATAAAAAGTTTTAATAATAATAAAAAAAGAAACTAGTTCCTTAAAAATTAGAATTGGGCCAATTGGTGGCGTACCTGTTGGTGCAGGTTGTGATATAAAGATGGCTAAGTCTAAGAATCATAACACCCACAGTTAGTCATGAAAATAGCACAGAAATGGCATCAAGAAACTTAAATCACAGAGATCTGAGCCTCTGAAAGGAGTTGAACTCAAGTTTCTGAAAAACATGTGCTTTGCCAAGAAACACAAGAAGGGACTAAAGAAGGTGCAGGTCAACAACACCAAAGCTATCAAGACCCAAGAAGAAGTCATGAAGACCCTCCACACCAAGGCCTCTAAGATCAAGCTCCTCAGGCCAAAGATTTCCAAGGCCATTGCTCAGTGATGGCCACAAGATGGCTACCAAGTGTCTAGGCCCTAGAATTGTCATCAAATACCCAGGCCCCAGGATCTCAAAGCCTGACTTTAAGGTTGCCAAACCCACTGACCCCAAGACCACCAAACTCATTGATTCTAAGATCATCAAGTCTAGTGCCAAAGTCACCAATTCTGATCACAACACTACCAAAACCTTGCCCCAAAGCTACCAAATTTGACACTAAGTTCACCAAGTCTGATTCCAAGGGTGTCAAATCTGATCCCATGGTTTCCAAATTAGATCCCAAGACTGCCAAGTCTGATTCTAAGGCCACAAAGCCCAGTGATTCCAAATCTGGTAGGCCTGCTGAGTCCAGAACCAAAAATGCTGGGGCTAAAGCTGCTGCTCCCAAGCCTTCAAAATAGAAGCTTCAGGACAGGAGGACTTGTTTAAAACTTAAGCCACCCATTTTCCCCAGCCAGGATATGATTATTCACTATTTTGTACAAACAAAGGAAATGGTGAGTCATTAAAAAAATTAGAATTGTTCAAACAGAAGCTAATGATTCCATGAAACATCAAGAAACAAAATCAAAAGAGTGAAAGAAATAGAAGAAAATTTGAAATATCTCATTGGAACAGCAATTGGCTTGAAAAATAGATCTGAGAGAGATAATTTAAAAGTTATCTGATTACTTGAAAATCATGATCAAAAAGTAATTCAAGAAATTATCAAGGAAAATTGTTCTGACATCCTAGAAGATAAAATAGATTCCTAGAAGATAAAATAGAAATGAAAGGAATCTACTGACCACTTCTTAAATGAGATTCCATAGTGAAAACTCTCAGGAATATTATAGCCAAATTCCAGAGTGCTCAGGTCAAAGAGAAAATACTTCAATCATCTACTCAGGAAAACTGAGTATTATTTTTTAAGGGGAGAAATGGATATTTAACGACATAGAGGACTTTCAAGATGAAAAATCAGAGCTGAATACAAAATTTGACTTTGAAATACAAGACTCAAGAGAAACATAAAAAGACAAATTGGAAAGAGAAATCACAAAGGATTCAGTAAGGTTAATCTGTTTACATTCTTATATGAGAAGATGAGGCTTATAACTCCTAAGAGCTTTCTCATTTTTAGGGCAATTAGAAGACATGTACATAATCAGAGTTGTGGGTGTGAGTTGATTATGATGGTATGATATTTATTTATTTTTTTAAAAGCTTTTTATTTGCAAAACATATGTATAGGTAATTTTTCAACATTGACCCTTGCAAAGCTTTCTGTTACAAAATTTTCCCTCCTAACCCCCACCCCCTTCCCTAGATTGCAGGAAGTCTAATACATGTTAATTATGTTAAAATATTTTTGACAGATCTAATATGTGTACACTGTTTATAAAGTTATCTTGCTGTACAGGAAAGGAAAAAAACAGAAGGAAAACATAATGCAAGAAAATATCAATAGAGAGTGTGAAAATGCTATGTTGTGGTCCAGAATCAGATCCCACATGTCTCTCCCTGGGTGTATATGGCTTTCTTCATCACTGAACAATTGGAACTGGTTTGAAACATCTCATTGTTGAAGAGAACCATGTCAATCAGAATAGATCACTGTATAGTCTTATTGTTGCTGTGTACAATGATCTCCTGATTCTGCTCATTTCACTCAGCATCAGTTCATGCAAGTCTCTCCAGGGCTCTCTGAAATTGTCCTGCTGGTCGTTTCTTACAGAGCAATAATATTCCACAACATTCATATACCATAATTTATTCAGCCACTCTCCAATTGATGGGCATCCATTCAGTTTCCAGTTTCTAGCCACTACAAAAAGGGCTGCCACAAACATTTTTGCACATGTGGGTCCTTTTCCCTCCTTTGAGATCTCTTTGGGATATAGGCCCAATAGAAACACTGCTGGGTCAAAGGGTATGCACAGTTTGAATAACTTTTTGAGCATAGTTCCAAATTGCTCTTCAGAATGGTTAAATCCATTCACAGTTCCACCAACAATGTATCTATCAGTGTCCCAGTTTTCCCACATCCTCTCCAACATTCGTTGTTATCTTTTCCTGTCATCTTAGCCAATCTGACAGGTGTGTAGTGGTATCTCAGAGTTGTCTTGATTTGAATTTCTCTGATCAATAGTTATTTGGAGCATCTTTTCATATGACTAGAAATAGTTTTAATTTCATCATCTGAAAATTGTCTATTTATATCCTTTGACCATTTATCAATTTTTAGAAAGGAGGCCTTTATCAGAACCCTTAAATGTAAAGATGATTTCCCAATTTATTGCTTCCCTCCTAATCTTGTCTGCATTAGGTTTGTTTGTACAAAAACTTTTTAACTTAATATAATCAAAATTATCTTTT
>JAJPUD010003923.1:0-19116 GCA_023553655.1 Myrmecobius fasciatus
TAAATAAAAAGCTTTATATATAAAAAAAGAATTAACAACAGAAATAAATCTCATCAAAGACCCTTTGATCATAAGCATCTGATAACATGGAAATATGAATTTTCACCAAAATTATTAATTATGACAGAAGAGATTCAGCATTGGATCTAAGTTAAAGGGGGGATTTTCTATATGTGAAGAAGATACCCCTATTTGCACTTGAGTTTGTACTGGTGGTGTTAAAAATCTGGAATTTTGCAGAGCATCCTGGAAGAAATCTGTAATAGAAAGTATTGCCCTGACCATCCTCATAAGAAAAATTGCAGATGAAAAAATATAGATTCCAACATGCATGTGGATGACCAGCCTATAAATTTTTTTTACCATATACAATATAGTATTAATGGGTCAAAAATTGGGCTTGTTACTGAATGAGACTCTTTTAATTACCCCAGGCTACCCAAGAAAACAGAGGTTTATAGAAACCCAACAATCAACAAAATGGTAATTACCATTCTACTGGTATTCTGTATCCTCAGGACAATGAACAGGAGTCTCTGGAGAGATAAAAATGGATACCCCAGAAAGGGCAATGGAATGGTATGTAGTAGGTGGGTACAAGTTGAAACATATGAAGCAATAAAAATTCAAAGAAGAGGATTATAAATTGTCATCCTTAAAATGCATGTTGAATGAGAAGATGAGCTGATCATATGGTTAGATGATTTTAGAGATGCTATGAGGACAGTTGGAGTTTCCTACTCTATCTATTCTTGATGTTGCTCCCTTCTTTCTCATTGCCCCCTACCTTATGAAATAGTTGACAAGACAACGAATATTTTCTGACAAATTCTGATTTTTCAGTTAGATGGTGCCTTTAGTCTTTCTCAGACCATGAATTTCTTTTTACCCATATTTCTAAGATAGTTTAAAAATTGACTTTATTGAAAATCTTTTGGAAGTGATTACTATATCCAGTTATATAACCCATCATTGCTAAACTAATTAAAGAATTTCTGATGAGCTACATATTTAGCTAATGGAGGATGTAAGTGAATAGGAGGTCTTTAGAAAAATTTAAAGGGGAAGCTGTGAAGTAGACTCGTCACAAGAAAATGATAATCCAGTTAATGTTTTATTATTTCTTTCTGATCTCTATATAAAAAACGTGTTAGACATGAACTGATACCTTGGTAAAGAAAATGTATTAATCTAATTTGTTAAAAAGTGATAAACTTAGAGGGGGTGTATGTGATGGATCTGTCAATGTCTCTTGACAGCAAGTCTTTTATTGCAGTCATGCCCAAACCAGAGATTTTACTCAAGAGATCAGTGCTATTCCCAGGGAAAAATAACAAATGGTATTATACAGATGTCTTTGCTGGATCCAAAGCTATTTTTCTATTAATGGTCTCCATGAGTAGTGTCAAGCATGCAGCTGAACCAGATTAAAATTTAATTAGAAAATATTTAACAAAATAAACAAAAATACAACAAAATATAGATAATTTAAAACTGTTAGTAATCAGCCCATTGGGATCCTTGTGGATGGATAAGTGACCCCAATTTTCTATTTGAGTTTGACATCACTGGCCCTATGTGACAAAAGGGAAGAGAAGAATATTAGAATTTCAGATGAGACCATGATGGGTCAACCCTCTGGAAAATAGAATACGAATTGAATAACCTTGGAAAATTGAAAAGCCCAAAAGATCATAGACTTAGAACTGAAAAGGACCTTAAAAGGTCACCTAGTCCAGACCTCTCATTTTAAAGATGAGGAAACTGAGATCCATAAATGTTAAGTGGCTTCTTCCAGCTTAGTCACACAGGGAATTAATGGCAGAGCCAAGGTTTGGATCCAGGATCTGACTCCAAATTCTTTCAATATTGGTACCTGTTTGTTCCCTTCAGCAAAATGTTTTTGCTTGGCTCTAACTATGATACTCAAATTGGAAATTCATTATAAATATTGCAAAAGGAATGATTATTTGTAAATGTAAGAAAAAATAAAACATGGGGAAGGTACAGCATATGTTATAATTACAGCATTGGTGTAGAGAGCTGTTCTTGGAGTTGACCCAGATTTAAGTTTTTCCTCTGACACATAGTACCTATATGACTATGGATAAGTTTCTCATTTTTAGTGCCCCCAAAGAACTTTGCAAGACTATAAATATTACAGGAATAGCCATTTTGCATTTGTAGAAAATATTTTCTCACTTTAAATACCCTAGATTAGTAAAATCACAGGTCTGGACTAATAATCAAAAAAAAAAAGACATATGACAAGGAGTAGAAAAAGCTTATAGTACTTTTATAAAATTCCAAAAGTAATTCAAAGACTTAAAATCTCCCTAAAACAAATTGCCATATTTTAAATTTAAAATTGTCACTGTTTTAAGAAAATCACTGAAGAAACATTGCAGTGTCCAAAGAATTACTAGAAGAATGAAGGAGAAGCTAGAGGCAGATATGAGTAGCCTGTAATACATGAAGTAACTTTGGGAGCAAATCTGGAGGGAAATAGTCCATCAGAAAATTGCAATGACAAAAGAAAGATCCTTCCACAGCATTATAGTGATCCTTCCACTCCTACCATAAACACTTATGCATGACTTTGACAAATTTACAAAGAATGGATAGATATAGATGCATTGAGATATATTGTTGGCCAAAACATTGACATCTTTGATCACAGTTCCATTCAAGTGTTTGATAGGCTATGCTGAGCAGATGAGTTAGCTTTAGATCATATACCATCCAATTTTAAGGGAAGAAGAATGACATGACAAATATGTGATATATTGTAGAGAGAGGTTTTGTATATAGTAGTTCTTAGTAACTACATGGGGAATTGGATAGAAAGACTTTTTCTCCATGATGAGGAGAACGTGAACTTCTAGTACTTGATCTGAATGCAAGTGAATAATTAAGCTAATTATTTGTCAATAAAAGAGTATAGTACAGTGGGGTTGGAGAACTGGTGTTGGAGTCAGAAAAACTTAGGTTCAAGTCCCAGTTTTATTGGCTATACAAGTCAGCTATTTCTCCATGTCCTGAGGTAGCATCCTAGAATTATAAATGTCAACAACATGTCCAATCATCCTTGGTAAAAGGGACTTCTCACTAAAGGCTCCTGAGGGAATGAAATCATAAGTATATATTAAAAATGTCAGTTACACTGACAAATCTAGAAAATTGATTGTCTCATTATTCTTTTTTGACTTTGACAGAAGTTATTATACATGATTAATAACAGATAATCTCATAACAGCTACTACATTTAATATAAAGATGAATTCCTATTAAAACTAGACAGTGTACATGTTTTTTCTTTACCTTTTGTGATTTCTGAAAAAAAATTCAGTTTGGATATGGCAAAGATAATTATTGGATTTTACATTTTTTTATTTTAATTAGATTTGGGGAAAATATTTCCATGTCTTCCAAAATCAGCCTTATTAAATATTTGCAATCATATTTTTATATTTCAAATATGCTTTTGATGAGAAATACATAAAAAGAATTAGGAAGACTTTTATATGAATTGTTTACTGATTTTTGCAGCGCTCTTCAAAAATAATAATAAAAAACTCTCAAAATTGTGTATAAAGCAGGTAATGAGACTGTCATCTAGCAGCAGTTTATACATTTTAAGCACTCATTAAAATGAGTTAATATTAGTAGATAGTATAATAAAAAATAAAAAGAAAAAAGGGGCTCCTTAAAAATTGAGGCCAGCACAAGAGTAATAATCTTCAATGAGGAGCCTGAACACAGATACACACAGTATGGATCTGTATTAAAAAAGCAATAGTACCATGTATCTTGGAAACACACCTGCTAGCATTTGAACTAGTAAAATAAAATAATTGAACTCTGCTGGGCTAGAAATCATTGTTAAAAATGAGAATTGTTTTGCATTTCCTTTACATACCATATTGCACTGAAACTAATGGTGCTAATAAGACTGATAAATTGGGATATCATTCTAGAAGGAAAGGGATTTGTCTTCATCTGAAGAAAATACAATTTCACTTATACTTAGAACAATATCATCAATAGGGTCAATGAACTATTTTTAGGACTTTTTTTTAACTCTTTCTTCCCCACCAAAAACAGCAAAAACTCCCACTACCATTACTTACAGCAACAAAGAACAACAGGTTTATTTTGGTCACAGAGCTGAAGAAATTTTAGTATTATACTCTAACTCTCTTATTTCTACATAGGGAATAATGACAGCATAGAAATATTTGGCTGCTGAACATAGAAACCTAAATATAGAAATTGTATTAGGTAAAAGACAGTTAAAAACTTTGCCCCCTGAACTTGGTTTTCTTTCTATGCATTTATCTCCCAAGAGTTTGCCTTCCATCTCAAGCTACCTGGTGGAGAATTTTCATCAGGATGTTCTATATCTGAACTCAACATACTTAAAGTAGAAGTCATTATCTCTCCTTCTGAACACACCCCTCCTCCTATTTCCCTCTCTTTCTGCCATCTATATAACCCCCATTTTAGTCATACATGTTGGTAACCTTGGAATTATCCTTACTTTTCACTTTCTTCCCTCAGTCAACTCTACTCTACCATCAGTTGTCATATTGTATGAATTCTACCTTCCTAATATTTTTGCAGCTGTTCCCTTTGCTGTTTTTCTATAAGACTCACATTCCCTATGCTGGCAGTGCTTTCCATTCTTATCTTCATCCCATAGAACTGAGGTCAGTTCAAGTTTTACTTTCTTCAAGGTGTCTTACCTGATACATCCTCTCTTATTAGGGAAACTCCCTTCAAAAACATGTTATCCACTTTAAAATATACCCTTCATTTGGTTATTTGTCAATGTAAAATTTTTGAAGAATATAAACCCTTTGAGAACATGTACTATCTTGTATGTATTTTTAGTGGGTTATACAGTTGATGGTATACAGTAGGTATCAAATATATGCCTGGTGAACAATGCCTTATGTTTCCCTTGACTGACCCACTTGAATGCAAAAAGAAATTTGTAATTGTTTCAGTAAATATTTTAAGGAGTGCTCAGGTTCAATCCTGACGTAGTATGTTTAAGATGGAGTAGAGCATTTTCAAGCCAGACTTGAGTACAGAAAATGATATGTCTTAATACAAATTTAGTTCTTTCATTTCAAGGTTCTCTTTAACACATATCAGGAAATACTATAGAGACCATTGAATGTCTAAATATCCCAATGCCACTTTCATTCAGTTCAACACTAATAAGTTTTTAATGTACTCCACCAAAGAGACTAAATTTGCTAGTAAAGTTATTTAGCACACTTTGTAAAACTTTACTATTCTTTTTATTCTGCCTTTTGTCAGTTAAAATATAAACCAAGAATTGATCATTAAGTGGAATATTAATACAACATTGTCTACTGTGCCTGCTTACCAATTTAAGTGAGGTGGGGATGATTGGAAAAAAGGGGATATAATCAATAATAATCAGTGGTAAGAATAAAGAGAGAGAATATTCTAACTTTCTTTTAATTTGGACTTTTCTGGGAATATTTTCTGGTACATGGAGGAAAACTACATGTATTATAGACATAGGATTAAGATTCCTTTGCAGAGTAATGTGACTAGTTAGAATTATGAATAATAGGGACAAAAACATTTTGGTGCTTTGGAACTAAATGTTAGGCATTGAACAAAGGTGGATTGAAATACATTGATTTGAAGTATTATTAGTAAGGAAAGCAAAGTTTATCTGTGGGATTGGAAAGATTGCTGCTCCTACCAGTTGCTTTGATGATGGCCTTCTTTCCTGCCTCCCCTGCCATCCCTGATCAAAACATTCATTTTATATTTTGAAGCTCACCTAGTAAAACAATTTTAGGAACACCTTTTTTGATACTCTCTAACTAAGCCATATGGGGAAGCTAGATGGTGTAGTGGAAAGAGTGTAGAATCTATAAAGAAGATTCATTTTCCTGAGTTCAAAAATGGCTTAAGACACTGACTAGCTGTTTTTCTCTGGGTAAGTCTCTTAATCCTGTTTGTCGATTTCCTCATCTATAAAATACATTGGAGAAAGAAATGGCAAACTACTCCAGAATCTCTGCCAAGAAAATCTCAAATGGGATAATTAAAGATCCAAAATAACTAAAAACTGTTGAACAAGTTTAGACATGTATATAAATGCATTTTAAGAAAATATTATTTATATTTAAAATTAATTTAAAAAATCAGTTTTGAATTCTCTACCTCATCCCTCCCAGATCCTTTGTGAAGGTAAGAAATGTGATATCATTTATACTTGTGAAATGAAATCATGTAAAACATTTCCATATTAGCCACATTGGAAAAATAGCAAGAAAAAAAAGTGAAAACATGATGTATGTATCATCTTGCATTCAGACTCCATCAGTTCTTCCTTTGAAGATGGACAGTTTTCATTATAAGTCCTTCAGCATTGTCTTGGATAATGATATTGCTGAGAATACCAAGGACTTTCACAGCTGATCATCCTTTTTATCTATAGGTGATTATACTTCCAATATTATTAACATGTACAAAGTTTGAGTTCTGCTCCCTTCACTTTATATCAGTTCATATAAATCTAGGGTATCAGCCTTTATTATAGGGTGGGGCTTCAAGGGGTTAGGAAGCTATAAAAAGCAGGGATCTCTTGCCTTGGTAGAGCAAAGTATTGTCAGAAATCCTGAACTGAAATCACATCTCAGAGAATGACTAGCTGTGTGATTCAGGGTAAGTTATTTAATCTCTCAAGGTTTGTTTCTTCAACTAATAAAATAAGTTGTTTGATCTAAAACTATATAATAAAGCAGTGGTTCATCAAAACCATTTGATACTAGCTAAGAAATACAGCAGTTGATCACTGAAGTAGTTTAGGTTGACAGGACAAAATAGTCAATGACTATAGTAATCTAGTGTTTGACAAACCCAAAGACCCCAGCTTTTGGGACAAGAATTCACTATTTGACAACTGCTGGGAAAATCAGAAACCAGTATGGCAGAAACTAGGCATTGACCAACACATAATACCATACCAAGATAAAGTCAAAATGGGTTCATGATCTAGACATAAAGAATGATATTATAAACGAAATAGGAAAATATAGGGTAGTTTACCTTTCAGACCTGTGAAGGAAGAAGGAATTTGTGACCAAAGAAGAACCAGAGATCACTATTAATCACAAAATAGATAATTTTGACTATATCAGGTTAAAAAGTTTTTGTACAAACAAAGTGAATGCAGACAATATTAGAAAGGAAGCAATAAAATGGGAAAACATTTTTACATTCAAAGATTCTACCTCCTTTTTTTTTTTTAGATCTTATTTTACCACTTTTTCCCTCTTTTCCCCAGTATGACAACCTTTTCCCCTCTAGTTCTCTTTTTCATATTATTAAAGTAATATTTAGTTAATTATACCCCCAAACTTTGAGTATCCCCCTAGTAAAAATAAAGTTCTCAAGAGTCCTTTCCTTTTTACCTTTTTATGCATCTCTTGAGTTCTGTGTTTGGGTGTCGAATTTTTTGTTCAGATCCGGTCTTTTCATTAGAAATAGGTGAAATTCACCTATATCATTGAATGACCATCTTCTTCCCTGGAGGATAATGCTCATTCTAGCTGGATAGGTTATTCTTGGCTGTAATCCAAGTTCCTTTGCCCTTCGGAATATCTGGTTCCAAGCCCTTCGATCCTTCAGTGTGAAAGCTGACAGATCCTGACAGATTCTAATTATTGATCCTCGGTATTTGAATTGTTTCTTTCTAGCTGCTAGCAGAATCTGTTCCTTGGTGCTATAGTCCTGAAATTTAGCCATGATATTCCTTGGGGTTTTAATTTTGGGGTCTCTTTCAGGAGGTGATCGGTGAATTCTTTCAATGGTGATTTTGCCCTTTGATTCTACAATCTCAGGGCAGTTTTCTTTCAGGATTTCCTGGAAGATAGTGTTTAGATTCTTTTTTTGATCATGGCTTTCAGGAAGTCCAATAATCCTTAGATTGTCTCTTCTAGATCTATTTTCTAAGTCAGTTGTTTTTCCTAGGAGATATTTCATATTTTCTTCTAATTTTTCATTTTTTTTGTTTTTGTTTGACTGATTCTTCAAGTCTTAGTGAGTCATTCACTTGCATTTGTTCAATTCTTATTTTTAAAGTGTTGTTTTCTTCAGTTACCTTTTTAAGTTCCTTTTGTAACTGGCCAATTTGTTCACTGCACTCTTTTTCTACTTCACTAATTTTATTTTTTAATAAATTGGTGTCTTTTTCATATCTCTTTTGCAGAGCATCATATCCTTCTTGCAAGATACTGTATCCTTCTTGCACTGATTTCAGTTTATTTTCCCATTTATCCTCCAGCTCTCTTTTGAGGTTCCTTATGCAGTCTTCCAGAAAGGCCTTTTGAAACGGGGACCACTGGTCCTTGCTGTTTTTTTCTGGATTTTTGTCTAAAGAAACCTCTGTATCTGAGGTCGTTTCTTTGCCTTGATAAAAGCTGTCTATGGTGAGAGCTCTCTTTTGCTTCTTCATCATTTGTTTTTAAGACAGAATGGATATCTCTTTAAGGTAGGGGAAAAAAAAAAAAACCTCGGCTGAAGACGCTTTGCCCTGGGGCACTTCGTCGAGTTGACTTAAGGTTCTGGGCTGGTGGGGGCTAGGACTAAGTCCGAATTACTCCTTAAACAAGGCAAGTCTGCCAGAACACCTGCCCCCAATCAGGGCAGAGTGTCCCCAGTGCCTCAGATAAACTCCAGGTGTTTGGAATTTGGAGTTTGGAGTTTGGAATTTCTTCCAGGATGAGCTGAGCTGAGTCCCACCCTCACTTCCGGCCTGCACAGGGGTCGTCTATTTATCTCTCTGTCCGAGTCCGACTAACCTGATATGAAGTTCTCCAGAGAGCCGTGCCCAAATATTTCTGGGTTCGTTGACTTGAAGATCAGTTCAGAGGCTTATTTTATTGTTGATTTGAGAGAAGATCGGAGGAGAGGCAGAAAGTCACCTTTTCACTCCGCCATCTTGGCTCCGCCCCCCTACCACATTCAAAGATTCTGATAAAGTTTTCATTTCTAAAATATACAGAGAATTGACTCAAATTTATAAGAATTCAAGCCGTTTTCCAATTGATAAATTGTCAAATGATATGAGCAGATAATTTTCAGATGAAGAAATTGAAACTGGACTCATGAAAAGGTGCTCCAAATCACTATTGATCAGAGAAATGCAAATTAAGACAACTCTGAGATACCATTATATACCTGTCAGATTGGCTAAGATAACAGGAAAAGACAATGATGAATGTTGGAGGGAAAACTGGGACACTGATACATTGTTGGTGGAACTGTGAACAGATCCAGCCATTCTGGAGAGCAATCTGGAACTATGCTCAAAAAGTTATCAAACTGTGCATACACTTTGACTCATCAGTGTTTCTATTGGGCTTATATCCCAAAGAGATCTTAAAGGAAGGAAAGGGCCCCACATGCGCAAGAATGTTTGTGGCGGCCCTTTTTATAGTGGCTAGAAATTGGAAACTGAGTGGATGCCCATCAACTGGAGAGTGGCTGAATAAATTATCGGATATGAATGTTATGGAATATTATTGTTTTGTGAGAAACGACCAGCAGGATGATTTTAGAGAGGCCTGGAGAGACTTACATAAACTAATGTGAAGTGAAATGAGCTTAACTGGGAGATCATTATACACAGCAACAACAATACTATATGATGATCAATTCTGATGGACATGGCTCTCTTCAACAATGAGGTGTTTCAGACCATTTCCATTTCTTCAGTGATGAAGAAAGCCATATACACCCAGAGAGAAGCCTGTAGGATCTGAGTGTGAACCACAACATAGCACTCTCACTCTTTTTTCTGCTGTTTGCTTGCATTTTGCTTTCCTTCTCAATTTTTTTTTTCCTTCTTGATCCCATTTCTCTTGTGCAGCAAGATAACTGTAAAAATATGCATGCATATATTAGATTATATACATATAACATTTTTGGACTACCTGCCATTTAGGGGAGAGGGATTAGGGAAAAGGGGACAATTTGCAACAGAAGGCTTTGCAAGGGGTCAGTGTTGAAAAATTACCCATGCATATGTTTCATAAATAAATAGCTTTAATAAAAAAGTGGGGTTTAAGCTCAATGATCTGAGATTCCTTTGAATTTTAAATATATTATTCTATTGTTCCATTAGAATGTAAGCTCCTGGAGGTCAGGGAAGATGTCATTCCATCCTTTTCAGTTGGGTCTGATTTTTTATGACTCCTCTAGGCAAAGACAAGGAGGGGTTTGCCATCTCTTTCTCCAATTCATTTTACAGAGGAGGAAACTGAGGAAAACAGGGTTAAGTGCCTTACCCAAGGTCACACAGCCAGGAAGTATCTGAGGCCAGATTTGAAATTGCGAAGATTTGAGATGACAACTTTAGCATGTGAAACCAGGGACCAATAATCCAATTGCTAGGTCAAGATCTATTGATAGCAGTCTTGACTGGATAGATGTTTAAATCATTCACCACTCCATTCCTCTACTACTCCAGAATATTAGTCTTTGCTAGATTTGTCCAAATTCCAGCGATCTGCTCATAAAAAGTGCAACTAATAATAACTCCCTTTTCAGCCTGCTTAGGTATATACTGTCAAATGCATCTTCTCGACTCCTCATCTTTCCCTGCCCGTGACAGGGAAATGAAAAGTATTCCTTTCTCATAGAAAAAACAGGTGTTCCTGTGGTTATACTTCAAATATGGAAAATGGATAGAACTTTGAGAGACCTTATTCGTGATCTGTAGAAATAATCTGATATAGTAGAGTGGTCTTTGGTTAGCATGTAAAAAATAAGTGATATAATCCTTCATTCACATTAAAGGTCAGTGAAAATCTCTAGGTTTTATGAAAGGCTCTAGATTTTGCTTTTATCTTTTAAATGAAAAGTTATTATTACATTTAATTACAAAACATAAACTTCTTAAAAGCAAGAACTACTTTTATTTTCTGTCTTGGTATCCCTTCCACCTAGTATAATTCCTTGTACAGAGTCTGTGCTGATTAAATTGAATTTATTAATTTTTTTTCCTAAGTGTATGCACAACTATTAAAACAAAAACAAAAATCTAAAAATCATTAATAAAATTGCCTAATCAGCAGTTGTACTTGCCATTACTGGTTTTTCAGAGAAATCTCTTTGGGCTTCATTTTGCTTTCTGATCCACTTAAGACTCTGGTTTTTGCCACGTGAACTCCCCTGCTGTTCTTAGTAATGGCTTTCAATTAATAGGGTCATTTTGTTACCCATCTTAGTACTCCAGCCAGCTGGTGTCTGTTAGATGAGGAGAGCATTCTAATTTACCTTTGATAAAGAATGTCTTAAAGCACAGAGGGAAATATGCATTAGTATAGCCTATCTTTTAAATCTAACAACATAATTCTAAATGTTTGGAAATCTTAAATTGTCTATTGGAAAGGCACAAAATGTTTTAATGACATATCTAGACTTGAAGCAAATTAACTGATAGACATTAAATCAGTTTTAATCTCATAAAGTTAGAGGACTCATTTTCTTTCTGTTATCACAGTTACCAACGTGGAAGGAAACACATGGAAGTAAAAAGTTGTTTTAAATATGAACTATTAAATTTTGAGTTAAGTTCATGTTACACAAAATTAAAATATAGCTAATATTTAAAGCTGTATTTCTATTTGTTTTACAGTCAGTTGTAGAGAGTGAAATGCACAGAAGAAAGAAGGAAAAAATGGAAAAAGACATAGCTACAGAGTAATGGAGAGCAAAAAAAGAGAGGAATAGCTACTAGGAAGAAACATACTATGAAGTGAAAGGCTCAAATCTGTCATTTTAGATAATGTAAAATTAATGCATTTTCACTTTTTACTTAATCCAAATATGGTATTCATTTTTCCCTTTGAAAAGAGAAGTTATCCATTCCCACATGATCAACTGAGTCTAGGTGATTCCATTTCCATTCCATCCACCATCAAGTAGCACAAACCTCATCTCAACCTGACCTTTTCTTGCCAATGCCTTTCCAAAAGTTTTTCCCCAACAAGTAATATATGTGAAAGACTTTTCTTGTTTTCTTAAATAACTAGAGGATGCAAAGCAGTCATCCCTGCTTCTCTTTAAGTGACCAGTCTCCATCTATCTGTCTCTTTCACTCTCTTTCAAGTAACCCTTTCATGGACAGTCTATGTACCAAACAGGATAAAAATCAAGACTATTATTTAAAAATATTTCTTAAATTTAAGAAGGCTTTTAAAATTATTCCAACCATTTCAAGTTATACCTTATTGAGTAAACACCTTTGAACTTAAAGTTCAGGTTCAATGCAAAATTTTGAACATAGTGCCTCTAGACAAGGAATTGAACAGGTGATTTCTACTATTTTTTTTTTAATTTACATGGTCCAAATTAAAATACTTTTGTAAATGGTTGAGCTTGTTAAGATCATGCATATTGGAACATATGGACATTTGGAAACAGGTAGATAAAGAGTGCTCAAGCTTAGCAAATCTGTGTTCTTTGGGTTGACCCTAATTATAGTTTACATAAATGGTAAGTTATTTTGCATGTATTGGGCAAAGAGTAGGCTTGCTCAATCTGATTATCTAGAACCGGCTTATCTCCTACTTCTATTTACTCTCTTTTGGGAAACTGATGAAGTTTCCCTGTCAACTTTACCTTCATTTAAGAAGCTCTATATAATAAATATCAAGTATTGCTTTAAAGAGATTATGTTCAAATATTACTAATATTACTTCATCTTGCAAAGTGTTTCTTTTTCCCCCCACTTCAAAATTCATGTTTAAATGGACTTTACAAGATAGAATTATGTTTTGGGTCACCTTTGCCCTTTCTAAAGAAAGTCTAATTTCAAAACAATATAGCCTGTTCATAATGATATTATACTGTCTGAGTCTATTACCATTTAATTATAAATTAATTCAGTTGAAAGGTTTTCAAGGACTATATCTAGAATGTTCAGGAGCGTAGAGTGATTTTATTTTATACTTCAGGAAAGCCTGCTCTTCTGTTCTATTCCCAATCCTTTTTTGTATATGTGAAATTTCAGAAACATTTAAATGCTGCAATTTAAATCTATCAAGAAATAATGTGAACTTGTGAATTTAATAGACAGCACATACCTTGTTTATACTGCTAGGACCTTGGATGGGCAAATGTATATAGTACTTTGTGCAAGAGCATATCCAATTGAATTATTATTTTGCATTAAGACCTTCATAATGTCCCTAATCTTGGTAATGATGATCTGTGAAACATTAGTGTATCCTAAATCATGATTTTCAAAAAATTGCTCATCAAAAGTCTGAAAGTGCTATTTAAGACTATGGCTATAAAAATCTGGACAGATGAACTAAATGATGGATAACTGAATGTCACTAAAGACAGCTAATTAAAAGATCATTAAATTCTGTAAAATATATTTTAAAAAATCATTATAAGCAACTAGATTAGAGAAAGTGAGCATTTAATTCCTCATAAATTTTTCAAAATGATATGGTAGGCAGTAGTCTTTCCGACTGGGGGAAGAAAGAAAAAAAAAACAGAAATGGGATTTTGATAATGTATCTTGTTACTGAGTATGAAACCCCAGATGAGTTCTGTGCTTCTGGGAATAAACACTCTTCTGGGTTTGTAGGCTTCTGCATCCCATTTGTCAGATGATTGACAGCCATATCAATGAAGAAGATGCATGGCTCATAAATGATTGATAGTCAGCCATCAGGAGGAAATAAAGTGCAGTGTATCAGCAGTCAGAAGAACAAAAGAAAAAAAATATTCTTGTCTAGTCTCCATTAATTTTAGTCACCGCCACCATTTGTGCTTTCATTGGGAAATGCTAGATGTGCATAGGAAGTCAGCAAGCATACCTTAATGAAAACAGACATAAAGGCCATTGCTCCATTATGTGACTGCTGTTGACAGGTATATATGCAGGATTATGGAACAAATGAAACTACGAGAGAGAAGTTGGGCAGATAAACTAGACTGCTAGGTCTGCAAACATAAGCTTAACTATAAGGTTTAGGGATAATTTGCAATCCTACATAAAAGCAGCACATGTTTGTAAAATTACACTAAATTCAGTCAAATGAACATTTGTCTAGTCCACTTTTTTACCTCTTGGATCCAATTAAATATCAATCAACAAGTATTTTATGTAGTTACCAGCCAGGCACTGGGCTAAGCATTGGGCAGATACATGTATAGAATAAAACAATCCCTATTCCCAAGGAAGATAAGTAAATGAAGAATTGATATAAAATGCATAAACACAACATAGTTAAGTACAAAGTAATTTGGGAGAGAGTGCACTTGAAATAAGGGGTGAGGCTGGTGGGTGGGTGGAATCAGCAAAGCTTGCTGGAAAAGATGGTGTTTGAATTGCTTGTAAAAGGAGGAAAGGGATTTTGTGAGATAAATGGAAAGAAAGAATATTTTCTGAAGACATGGAGGATTCAATAAAAAGTATAGAGAATGGGAAACAGAATTTCCCATGTGAGGAAAGGAACAGCTAGGTAGTATAGTTGATTAGAGCAATGGACTTGGAATCAGGAAAACTCATCTTCATGAGCTCAAATCTGTTTTTAAACAGCTGTGTGACCCTGGGAAAGTTACTTCACCTTCTTTTCCTCAGTTTTCTCATTTGTAAAATGAGGTGGAGGGAAAATAATTGGCAAACCACTCCAAAATCTTTGCTAAGAAAGCCTTTGAATGGGGTTACGGAGTTGGACAAAACTGAATATGATCAAATATCAAAAATGTGAGGAAAAGAGAAAAGGCCAGTTTAAGTGGATTTTAAGTTTGGGAAGAAGCATAATGTGCCTCAAGGATGGAAAGATAATTTGGGCCTAGGTGGTAAAGGGATTTAAAAATTAAAGAAAGGAATTTCTATTTTATCCTAAAGACAATGAATTGGTTGAGTAGGGGAATAATCCATAATTATGGAAAATTACATCAGCAGCAGTTCATAGGGTGGTTTGGAATGATAAGAACCTTGAGGGAGGGAGACCAATTAGAGAGCTGTTACAATAATCTAAGAAAGTAGCAATAAAAGCTTGAACTAATGCAACAGTTTTGTGAGTAGATAGAAGAAGTAGAATGTGAAAGATGTTCTTGGAAATTGAAAATGCATGATTTAGCAACTGATTGCATGATTGAGGTGAGAGAGAACAAATGCTAAGGTTAGGAATATGGTAGAGTAGAAGGCGGCACTTTTGGAAATAAGGAAGCTTTCAGTAGTGGAAGGATTTTGGAGAAAAGATAATGAGTTCAATTTTGGAGATGCTGATTTGAAGATGTCTCTAGGCTATCCAGTATGAAATGTGGAATAGACATTTGATAACATCATACTGAACAGCAGGATAGTCAAAAGCATTGTTTCTACTGCTTGTTAAGATACTACTGGGCAAAGGAGAACAAACATTTTCTTCCAACTTTCACACACGTACTCAGACACACATGTAAGATCTATTCTCTATTTATCTAATCTATCCATCTATACACAAAGTCACAATGTGATGATTGTTACATGATAAAATTCTGTGAAATAATCTGCTGACCTCTACAATTCACTGAAATTTCCTCACCACGCACCCCAAAGAGTGGCTCTGAGAGATGCTCCTTTTGTAGGTTGTTGAACTTTGCAGAGGGTGTCAAGGACATCAAAATTACTCGATGTGCTGGGGCCAGAAAGTTTTGTGTTTTTGAACATTATTCCAACTGAATGTGCTGCTATTTGCCAAGAATTGTTTCGCTCCTTTGAATGGTTCATAATAGAAAACTTACCATGCTATGGTTCTTTGTAGTTTGGAAAAGACATCAGTTCCATCTGAGACTTTGATATAAACCTGTGAGATGAACTATAGCAGAAGCTTTCAGGACAACAGAACTCATTGATCTTTCATGAATTCATCCAGTAGAACTAGTGCGAGTGCTTCAGTGATTTTTTTTTTTTCTGACTCCTTGCCCCAAGGTACTTTACATGGATTCTCATGCTTCTATTTATCATGTGCCTTATTTCTTACAGCACAGTCCTATTCCATTAAATTCATGTGCCACAATTTGTGTATCCATTTCCTGATTGGTGGACTTGTAGTTCATTTCCAGTTCTTTGAAAGTGGAAATAGAGTTTGGAACTGTTTGGAACAGTATCACAAAAAGTTTAGTTTTGTTGCATTTTCAGAACAAACTTTAGCTTCTGCTTACCCCTTGTTTTTTTTTTCCTCCTCTCTAATAGCGTACATATAATGATGATTGACTATAGTTTAAGATGTTCCATTTTATTCAACTTTTAATTATATTTTAAAATTTTTTATTTTCTCCAGCTACATTTAAAACCATTTTTACATTTATTTTTAAAACTTTTGAGTTCCAGATTCTCTTCTCCCTTATCTCTACCCTCAGTCTCCCTGTAAGAAAGCATATGTGAAGTTCTTAATTATATTTTAAAGTTTCTGTGGGCTGAGACCAATCTTGGATGACATGCAACTGTGATGAACCATTATGTAGTATGAACATTAATAATGGATTAATAACAAGCAGAAGGTGGGATGTTAAGGAATGGTTAGAATGCAGCAAGAACAAAGACATTAATAGTAAAATTCAAAGTATATGTGAGTGTGTGTGTGTGGGAAATACAAGCACAGAATCAATGTTACCTCATTTTGAGTATCTGTGATTCACTTTTCATTGTAGTTTTTGTCAAAAGCAACCTGCCAAAGTAAAAACAAAAACAAAAAAAATCAAAATCCTAGTTTTCACTTTTATTTTTCTAGATCACAGCTAGAGCCAAGATTAACTTCTCTGATTTTCTTGAACACAAACTTTCATGTTAATTTGTCTTCCTGTTTATTATGTTCCATTTTTTTCTGTTATAATTTTAAAAGTTGAGTGTATGCCTCTGAAGGGTAGGATCTGATAGATAAAAGTTACCAATTTGGGGTTCATGAACTTGTTCTTTTAAAAAATAATTGTTGTGATAACTGCATTTCAACATAATTGGTTTCTTTTTATAATCCTATATATTATATTTTATGAATTTCAAAATTTTCTGGGAAAGAGTCCATGACTCAAAAGATTAATACCCACTTCTTCTCCTCCCATAGGAGAATGAAAACATACAGTGGGAAAAATGAAGATTTCTTCAATTTTTTGATGAAAATGATATTCTTTCATTGAAAGAAATTAGGAAGCGTTTGACATGCTGCAGCTATTTATTTCACATCTGGCTAACATAACCCCAATGTGTACATCCTGATTTACTAAACACATGATAGTGCTGACCTGGTTATTTGTCAAAGGTTAATCTTGGATTTATCTACTATCTGTAAGCTGGTTCCCTTGTGCCCAAGAGCATGATTTGCTGAGGATCATGAGTGGGAATCTGGGCCCTGAAAATACAAAATTGAACTTTGCTTATCATGAGCTCAATTGTTCTTAAATGGCAGTGTGATCCCTGAACTGATGCTTCTATCCTGATCATTTATGGTCCATCAGTAACCTCTGCTCCTCAGCATTGACTGATCCTAGGTTCAATGATCTCCCCATTCCACCATATACTACTTCACCTCAGTTTATCACCCAAAGCACCTACTGTCTTGGCTTCTAGAGACTAATACAGGGAAAGTTTTGAATAAAGATACAAACACTTGCTCAGCAATCCCACAAGTAAAACTCACAAAACCCCTGAAAGTAACCCTGATTGAAGTGTTAAGACCCCCTTGGTAAAAGGGGAGCATAAGACAGAAAAACTGGGGTTTGCACGGGGAGGAAAGAAACATTAAGACATTTCTTTTGCTTTTCCTCCCTGCTCTGATTTTACTGAAATGGTCTGCTCCCATTGAAGAAAAAAGGATGACTTTGAACAGCTGCAGCATTCAGGACCCCGGGATGCCTAAAGCTGGGAAGAGCTTTCATTTCTGTCTTTCTTCTTCTGAACAGGAGTCTGTCACTCTGCAGGAAGCCCCTTTGAAGTAGCAGAAGCTTAGGGAGAGCCGGTGTAGAGACTACTCAAAGAGAGCACGTTTCTTTTAAAAAAAATCCTGTCAGCTAGGAGTTAAAAGTTCAAAAGAATTTTTTCTGCACACTTTTCCTGGTCTTTTCATATATCTATTAATAGGACAGAGGGTGATGTGGCTTAAAGGCTTGGACCAAGTATCTGTGGTAGATTTTTGAGACTAATGAGAGTGCTGATTAATGGAAGCAGGCCTAGGCTTTTCCACAGTCATCTGGATTATTACAAAATATGTCACAATAGAAGTAGAAAAATTCCCTAAATCTTACTCTTTTGGTCATCAAAAGACTTTAATGGCATCATCGACAGGGTAGTGACTTGGAAACAAGAAAAAGGTTATTTATGTACCTGTCTGGAATACTTACTGGCCATGAGATATTGGTTTTATTTTTCAGTCATTACAGATGTATCTGAGTCTCTCTGACCCCATTTGAGGTTTTCCTGGTGAAGAAGCTGGAGTGATTCATTAGCTAAAAATGATCTGTCCAGGTTCACTCACAGCTAGTGTCTGAGATCTCTCTCTCTCTTCTCTCTACTTCTCTACCTTTCCCTCTTTCTACCTTTCTCTCTACTACCTTTCTCTCTCTCTCTCCCTCTCTCTAACCTCTCTCTACCTCTCTCTCTTTCTACCTTTCTCTCTCTCTACCATCTTTCTCTCTCTCCCTCTCTCTACCTCTCTCTCTCTCTACCTCTCTCTCTACCTCTCTCTCTCTCTACCTCTCTCTCTCTCTACCTCTCTCCCTTTCTCCCTCCCTCTCTCTCTACCTCCCTCTCTCTCTACCTCCCTCTCTCTCTACCTCTCTCTCTCTCTATCTCTCTCTCTACCTCTCTACCTCTACGTCCCTCTCTCCCTCTAGCTCCCTCTCTTCCTTTCCCTCTCTTTCTACCTTTCTCTCTCTCTCCCTCTCTTTCTACCTTTCTCTCTCTCTCCCCCCTCTCTTCTACCTTTCCTCTCTCTCCCCCTCTCTCTCTCCCTTTCTCTCTCTCTCCCCCCCCTCTCCCTTTCTCTCTCTCTCCCTTTCTCTCTCTCTGTCCCTTTCTCTCTCTCTTTCTCACTCTCTCTCTCCCTTTCTCTCTCT
>JAJPUD010003923.1:19126-47875 GCA_023553655.1 Myrmecobius fasciatus
CCTTTCTCTCTCTCTTTCTCACTCTCTCTCTCCCTTTCTCTCTCTCTCTCTACCTCTCTCTCTACCTTTCTCTCTTTCTCTCTACCTTTCTCTCTCTCTATCCCTCTACTCCTCTCTACCTCTATTAATAGAGATAGATACACACAATATGTTTTCTATGTGTATATGCAATGCTTTGTAAAACTTGAAGTACTATATATGCATTTATTATTATTGTTATTGTTATTAGCAGTTATAGTAGTAGTAATATTTACATATTTTTATATATGAGGAAGCACAAATATGAGCAGAGGCACAATGGTTCTGTGGGAAAAGAAGTGCATTTAGAATAAGGGGATCAAGCTTCACATTCTGGCTGTTACTCCTTATGTGGCCTTTTTATGAAGCATTTAACTTCTTTGAGCCTCAATTTCCTTATACGTAAAAATTAATAGGTAGATTTCAGTGGCCTACAAGATCCTCTTCAGTGGTAAATCAAAGATACGTTGTGGTGTGTGGGATAACTGTTGATCTCCCTATGTGCTGATATTAGCCCAGGATGTCAAGACAAAGTGAGAGGAATTATCTCTAACCTGCAAACTAAATTAGTCAGAGATCCTGGTGCATATTGATGAATCAAGAAATCTGCACTATTTTGAGGTTGGGAGTTGGAATGGACATCACCTACTTACTAGATATGACAAAAGGCATGGGTTAGACCATAGAGTTCCAAAATTTTAGTTTGAAGATAGCTATTTGCAGCTTAGAATGTGTTTTTCAATAGAAACTACATTGTACATGATAGTTTCTCAGGTGAATCTACAAATACTTAATAATTTAGCTGAGATCCTATGAAGTGGTCCTTACTCCTGGACTTTCTGAGGGAATTGGGTGGGATAGAGGAGTAACTACTATGTTTGTCCTGTAATGGCTGAAAAAGTTGCATAACAGCCTCAAGGTAGAGCTTAATTAGGAGATAGAGGTAGGAGTTTCCATTCTTATGTATGATCTATTTGGAAACAATGCTTTTAAATAGGAAGGCTACTTTTATTACAAAAAAAAAATCCCATCAATGACACTTGCCCCAAATCTATTACATGATTCAGGGACCATTTAGTATTACTTCACATCCTGGTCTTATTAGAATCAGCCTCTTCTGCATTCAATAGTTCTTCATCCTCACTAATGTATGTCTCTGTGGCAGAGCACATGGAATATCACAAATTAAATTTACTCACCCTAAGCTATATATCAATTAAACCTGAGGAAATTCTTACTGAAGGGTACTGAGACTGATGAAAAAAGTGACTTTGAATTTCCTGTTCTGGCTAGCCTTGACTACTAAAAGAGCAGAAATAACCTTGGACATGGACATTCTCAATAGAAAATGTTAACCCTCCTCAAAAGACTTTTAGTGAAATAAAATAAAAGGCTAATAGTGAGGAATCATCTTGAATTAGTAAAAACATACTATTATTTCCTAGATTTGATTGCAAGTCTACTTCTGTTTCAAGGGGAAAAGTCTTCCCTAGAAAACTCATCCTCTTCAGGCTGTGTCCTGATTGTGTGACTCCTAGCTCCACCTGAAGTTTCTCTCCTCCTCCTTTCTATTGCTGCCATTACTTTTTGTATCCCAAACACCCACATGCTGCTATCCTGCTTAGTTGTCATCTGCTGTTCAGCCTCCTTCCTGGTGATCAGCTGTCATTTGCTTGGGCTGACATCAGTTGCCAGAGCTTCTTTCTCAAAGGGACGATTTTCAAGGTGGTTTTAAACAGATGTGACACCAGAATCTTTCTTTTTCAACAACTTTTCTTTCTTTAAATGAGAATCCCCTGAGCCGCCTTCGTATTTAGCTTGAGGTGAATAAATTTCTTTCAAAGTCCATCATTCTCTTGGCAGCTAGCATCAAGACCATGTAAACTTACCTGAAGTTTTGATACATCTCAAAGAGACAATTTCCAGCATTGAAGCTGGTGAATTTTCTCTTATCCCTTTTACTTAGGATTCATTTCTCTTCCAATGTAACATCAGATGATTTGGACTGGAGCATCTCAATGATGCAGTGGATAGTACACTGCTTTTAGAATCAAAAAGACTCATCTCCATGAGTTTAGATTTGGTCTCAGACACCTACTTGCTATGTGAATCTGGGCAAGTTGCAGAAACCCATTTGCCTCAGTTTACTTATCTATAAAAACGAATGGGAGAAGGAAATGCTTTGCCAGATTTGAACACATGAAGATGAATATCTTTCCCAAGAAAATCCCCAAATGGGGTCATGACTGAAATAACTGAATAACAATAAACTTAATGTAATACAACAACAAAAATATAATCCTTTCTTTCAATAATTCTTCCTTTCTCTGTGAGGTTCTTTAATGTAGTTAGAATGTTGCTTTTTCCAGGTTGGAGATAAAATCATACGTGTCTTTCCCTTTGTTGTCATTTTCAGTTTTATTTGACTATGATCCCATTTGGATTTTCTTTGCAAATATTGGAGTGGTTTGCCATTTCCTTTTTCATCTCATTTTAAAGATGAGGAAATTGAGTCAAATGGGATTAAGTGACTTGCTCAAGGTCATACAGGCCAGATTTGAAATCAGGAAGATGAGTCTTTCCGATTCCAGGCATAGTATTCTCTCCACTCAGCTGTCTAGATACTCAGATTTTTTCCCATACCTTTTCATCTAGAAGGTCTTGGAGTTGAGAGGACTAAGGAGCATTATATTTATTCTTTCATCTTCAGAAAGATGTTTAAGTGAAGATCATTTGTGCACAAAAATCAGATGGCATGTGCATAGTTATAGCTAGACTGTCTTAGGAGTCTATACAATTTCTGGAGTGAATTAAGAGGTTGTGTACTATAGTAGTAAAAACATTGAACTTGGAGTTGGAAATCCCAACCCTATAATAAGATAATTGCTTGATAACCATACACAAGTTACTTTACTTTAAAAAGCCTCTTTCTTCTCATCAGTAGAGTAAAAAAAGTTCCACTAAGATCTTTCTAATCACATCCAATTTTGACCATCTTCAGTCTTTTGTTCCATCAAACTAGATCATGGATGTAGAGTTGAAAAGGATGTCATCTTGTCCAACCTCATCATGGGAAAAATGAAACATAGAAAACATAGAGAATAAATAGCAGAAGCAGGATTTGAAGTAAAGTTTTCTGACCGAGAGCTGTTCTCTTTCCATGTTGATATTTTATTGATTGGGAACATATATTTTGTTTTCCTCATGTCATTACATATCTAAAGTATATCATAAATCACGCAGAGAATAGTCATTATTGTTTCTGTTTGTAGTCCATACTGCTCCTACCCTATTTTTCCTCTCTCAATCCCTTTCACCAGTACCACCTTTATTCTCCTTCAGGTTCCATGAGCTTTCATAAGTGAACTTTTCCTTTATGAGAATCTTAAGGCACAGCAGCAAAGCATGTGGCAATACCCTTTGCTTAATGTCGTTTCCATTTATAAAGCTACATGTGTTTCTGATGTTGGACCACCTGACAATGCCAAGGGTAGTGAAGCTAAAGCTCAGGAGATGGTTTCCCCTTCTCATAACTGCCAATTTGTGTGTTCTCTTCCTTCATTAGGAGGTAATATTCTTGAGGGCAGGGACTTTTTTTCTTCTGTCTTTGTATTCCCAGAATTTAGCATATGTCTTGTACATAGCAATTCATTTATAAAAATAAAAATTCAGGTTTGTACTTCTAAGGTGGAAATATTATGGGAAGACATTAAATGAAATGAAATCTTACCCTTGGTTTAATGTTGAAAAATGAAGGTTTAGCTTACAGAAGGAAGGAATATTTGCTGATAATTATGCCACCAAATGTGTACTAAATTACATTTTCTTGGGATATTGCTGAATTTTTTTCTCCCTTCAAAAACCTGTTAACCTTTTAATTTACATACTTTGAAGAAGCATATAAATGAAGAAGCATATAAATCAGCAAAGAGTAGAATCACCAGGAAAGAAGGAGGATGAACAGGCCTAGAAATGTATTCATGAATACCCAAAAAGGGAAAAAATGAGTTTGTAATTTATGGCTGCCCAGAGGCAGCAATAACTAATACACTGAAAATTTACCCATTTTATGCATCTATTTTGCTTGTTTTACTACTTTACTGTTCATAAAAAGCACATTTATTTTAGCAACTGTCATGTCTTTTGGCATTTATGTGATCTTGGAGCTATGTGTAAAAATATACATTTTTCTAGTTTTCAATTTTTATTGAAAAATTATCCCTTGCCAATTTATATCAATACAATTTGTTCCTTCATAGAACCATTTTCATTGTATTTTTGTGTGTTTTTCCCAATTTTGATATTTCATCTCAGAAAGATTCTTGTTCTAAATCGGATTTAATGTCACATCTGCTTTCAATCTTTTTTCAATTGCAGTCTTAATGGCACTTTATCATTAACTGAAGGAGGAAAAAACAAGAGGAGTTTTTATAGAATCTAAGTCACACCAGAGATTATTCAATAAGAATAACATTTCCAATGTACATGAAAATAGCATTTCTCCAAAATGCTCATTTTACTTCACAGATGTCATATAGTGAGTTTTCATATTATCCCTCTGTGGTAAAGGATATAGAGAGTTCTTACCAGATATCTTGCATTGGTGTGTTGTTACTCAATGATGTTTCGATCAAGGAATCAAAACATCATTTTTTTTTTTTCATGTAATCTTTGCTTACTGATTAGAACTTCTAGCCATGAATAATGAATAAGTAATGCAATTAACTCCTATATTTTAGGGTCTGGAGAGTTAAGAAATAGGTCAGAAAAGGAGTAAATGATGGAGGTGCTGAGAAGTTCCTTAAAATGGAGGAACTCACCAAAGGGAAGGAGGGACCTGCCAGACAGAAGGATCTTTAAGGGTAAGAAGTCAGAAGGGAAAGAAGAATCTTCTGGTATTGAATAGCAGCTGAAACATGAAGATCATTCTGCATATTTAGTTCTTCATCTTTCTATTTTGAAGAGTAGAATCTCCAGAATTAGATTTGAGCATTGCACACGATAAAGTTCTTAATTCTTTTTAAAATAATGTGTTATTATAATACTATTATAGCTAAAGTTGCTTACTAGTTCTGTTCAACACATAGTGCATCCATCTTTATCAGTAGTTTTTCATTATATTCATGTATTATAATTTGCTTATTCCTACCCCAATTGATGGGCATTCTCTTGTTTTATAATATTTTATACTATAGTAAAAGACTTATAAATATTTTTCTACATATCAGAACATTACCTCTTTGATTCCACTGGGGTATAGACCAAGTAGTGATATGACTGAATCAAAATTCACAATTTATTAACTTTTGGAATATATTTCTAATTCTTTTCCAGAATGGCTGCTCCAACTTACATTTCTACCAATAGTAAATTAAAGTGATTTTTCTTCACTATTTTTTATTTTCCTTTTTAATCCACTTTTCAAATATAATGGATATGAAGCTCAGTGTCAACTTTAATTGTCATTTCTCTGATTATTAGTTATTTATAATATGTTTCTTATGTCTAATCTTCATATAGGTTGGATATCTTCTGAAAATTCCCTCTTCACAACTTTGGACCATGTATCATTTCAGGAATGACTGTTATGCTTATAAATTTGAATAAGTGAGTTGCATACCTTGGGGAAAAAAACCTTCATTAGAGAAACTTAACTACAAAGTTAAATCTTTCTTTTGATTTTTAGTTGCATTTGTCTTATTCTTGCAAAACTTTTAAAATTCTATGTAAGATCTCATCTTTCCTATTCATGACCATTAACTATTTCTCTATTCAGAGACCTGAAAGATAATTTTTCTTGCTTCTCTAATATGTTTGTGATGTGGCCTTTTATAACCAGGTCATGTGTTCATTTGGAACTTGATATATGGCATCAGTGTTTATTTAAATTTAATTTTTATGTGACTGCTTTTTAGTTTTTCAAACAATTGATCATCATATAGTCTTGTTGTTGCCATGTATAATGATCTCCTGGTTCTGCTCATTTCACTCAGGATCAGTTCATGCAAGTCTCTCCAGGCCTCTAGGAAATCATTTTGCTGGGTCGTTTCTTATAGAACAGTAATGTTCCATAACATTCATATACTGTAATTTATTCAGCCATTCTTCAATTGATGGGCATCCATTCAATTTCCAGTTTCTAGCCACTACAAAAAGGGCTGCCACAAACATTCTTGCACATGTGGGTCCCTTTCCTTCTTTTATGATTTCTTTGGGATATAAGCCCAATAGAAACACTGCTGGGTCAAAGGGTATGCACAGTTTGATAACTTTTTGAGCATAGTTCCAAATTGCTCTCCAGAATGGTTGGATCCATTCACAATTCCTCCAACTAATTATTGCTCTAATTTCCTCTTCATTGGAGGACAGTTCTCCCTTATCTTTCTTGAGACTAACAATTTGATTTTCCTCTTTCCTTTTTCTAATCAAATTAACTAAAGGCTTATCTATTTTGTTGTTTTTTTTCATAAAATCAATTAAGTTTTATTTATTAATTCAATAGTTTTCTTATTTTCAATTTTATTAATCTCCACCTTTATTTTCAGAATTTCCAATTTGGTATTCAATTGAGAGTTTTTTATTTGTTCTTTTAAAAACTTTTTTAATAGTAAACCCAATTCGTTGATCTTCTCTTTCTCTATTTTATGCAAGTAAGCATGTCGAGATATTAAATTACCCCTTATAACAGCTTTGGCCGTATCCCACAAATTTTGGTATGTTGTCTTATTATTGTCATTCTCCGGGATGAAATTATTGATTGTGTCTATAATTTGCTCTTTTACCCATTCATTCTTTAGGATTAGATTATTTGATTTCCAATTAACTTTTGGTTTATTTTCTCCTGACCTTATATTGCATGTGATTTTTATTGCATCATGATCTGAAAAAGTTGCATTTACTATTTCTGTCTTTCTGCATTTGAATTGGAGGTTTTTATGCCCTAATACATGGTCAATTTTTGTATAAGTTCCATGAATTGCAGAGAAAAAAGTAAACTCCTTTATGTCTCCATTCAATTTTCTCCAAAGATCTATCATACCTAACTTTTCTAACATTTTGTTTACCTCCCTACTTTCTTATTTATTTTGTGGTTTGATTTATCTAATTCTGAGAGAGCAAGGTTAAGATCCCCCACTAGTATAGTTTTGCTGTCTATTTCTTCTTGCATCTCTCTTAACTTCTCCTCTAGGAATTTGGATGTTTAGGTAAATTCTTGATAATTACATTATTATTTTGTTTTTGTTTGACTGATTCTTAAAGACTTATTGAGTCATTCACTTCCATTTGTTCAATTCTAATTTTTAGTGTTTTCTTTTTTTCAGTTACCTTTTTTAGCTCCTTTTGTAATTGGCCAATTTGTTCATTGCATACATTTTCCATTTCACCAATTTTGTTTTTCAGTGAATTGGTATCTTTTTCATATTTATTTTGTAGAGCATTATATGCTTTTCCATTCTTTCTTGCAATGATCTCATTTCATTTCCCTATTTTTCCTCTAACTCTCTTCTGAGATTCTTTATGCAGTCTTCCAGGAAAGCCTTGTGAAATGGGGACCAACTTATGTCTCCCTTTGTGGCTTCCTCTGGAGTTGCTTTACCTTTATGAACCTCAGGATCTGTGGTCTGTTCTTCTCGCTCTCCATAAAAGCTGTCTATGATGACAGTTCTTTTTTTGTTTTTTATTCATTTTTTAAAAGCTTGGGGTCTGTTTAAAGCAGAGGAGCTGCAGCTGCTTTAATTTGCCCTGGGGCAGTTTGGCTGATTGATTTTCAGTGCTGGGCAATCGGGTCCAGGGCTAGTGTTCTTAGTGATTTAAAATCTATCTTTTACAAAAGGCAGAACTGCCAAAGCACCAGCCTGCAAATAGGGCAAGGTGGACCACAGAAACTTCCCAGGTGCTTAGAGACTGCCAAATTCTGAACCCTGGCCTAGCTTCCTGCCCTGTCTGTGCTGACCTCAAAGAGATATTTGTAAATTCCTTTTCATTCCCATTAAATAGCCATCAGAGGTATTTTATATTACTGTTTCTAAAATTCTATTCATTTTCTTAATTTTTCTTCTTTATTTTTATTACGTTTGTCAAGGTCCTAAAGAAGTACATTGTGTACCCATTATTGTCTGTTTCTGTTTCTTGTTTATTTCATTCTATGCTTATATGTCAAATATTGATTTTCATTATCTATGAAAATATTCATCAATTTTTTTATCTTTAATTCTATTTTTTGCTGTTACTTTCTTTGAGATTATGATAATGACAGGAAAAGATAATGATGAATGTTGAAGGGGATGTGGGAAAACTGGGACACTGATACATTGTTAGTGGAACTGTGAACCGATCCAACCATTCTGGAGAGCAATTTGGAGCTATGCTCAAAAAGTTGTCAAACTGTGCATACCCTTTGACCCAGCAGTGTTTCTACTGGGCCTATTTCCCAAAGAGAGCTTAGAGGAGGGAAAGGGACCCACATGTGCAAAAAATGTTTGTGGCAGCTCTTTTTGTAGTGGCTAGAAACTGGAAACTGAATGGATGCCCATCAATTGGAAAATGGCTGAATAAATTATGGTATATGAATGTCATGAAATATTATTGTTCTGTAAGAAATGACCAACAGGATGATTTCAGAGAGGCCTGGAGAGACTTGCATGAACTTATGCTGAGTGAAATGAGCAGAACCAGGAGATCATTGTACATGGCAACAACAATACTATATGATGATCAATTTTGATGGACGTGGCTCTCTTCAACAATGAGTTGTTTCAAACCAGTTCCAATTATTCAGTGAAGAAGAAAGTCATATACACCCAGGGAAAGGCCTGTGGGATCTCAGTGTGGACAACAACATAGCATTTTCATGCCAGGCTCTCTATTGATGTTTGCTTGCATTTTGTTTTCCTTCTCAGGTTTTTATTTTCCTTGTAGATCCGATTTTTCTTATGCAGCAAGATTACTGTATAAATATGTATACATATATTCAATTTGTCCTGTATTTTAACATAATTAACATGTATTAGACTACTTGCCATCTGGGGGAGGGGGTAGAGGGAAGGAGGGAAGAATTTGTAACAGAAAGCTTTGCAAGGGTCAGTGTTGAAAAATTACCCATGCATATGTTTTGCAAATAAAAAGCTTTAATAAAAAATATTATGATCATTAACCATTTTTAAGTCAACAATTAAGACTTAAAGACTCAAAAATTAAATCCTCACTAGCTTAGCTACTATGTGCCCATCCACACACCTTTAGAATTTCTAACAACTTTTGTATATATAAATACTTTATTCTACATTACTATTTAGGGAAACTTTGCTGTTATAGACTAATGCTTGATGCAAGTATAGAGGCAGAGCATTGTTTTGGAGATCTCATCTAAGATTTAAATGCTTAGGTGGATCTATGGTCTCATCAAGTTGGGAGTTCTCCCCATTGATGGAGATCAGAGTCCATCCATGACTGCTAATACTGTGTAACTTCTGTCCATATCTTTCCCAAAAGTTCTCTTTTGAGGTTGACTCAGTATAGTGGAAACTCCCTTTTCCCCTATGTTGTGAGTATATAAGTAGAGCTCTTGATATCTATCAACTTGTAATTCTTCATGCTTGTAGCGTCTACCTCATAGTCTTTTCCTATCATGCAATTCTTCCATGATTTTTAAAATTCTTTGTTGGTTAACTCACATCCATTATGTACCTCTCCACTAACCTCTGGGTGATAATAATTTTTAGTTCTTTTGAGACAATTTTGTCTATGTCTTCACATCACAAGAGCATTTTCTTTCTTGAGAAGCTTGTAGTCAGTACAGGAGTTTGACAATATCTTGAAAACAATATAGCCCGTTTTCCTCTAGGTCTAGCTTTTGGTCTATGTGTACTATCTGTTGCATACTGACAAAATTTTGGACAAAAGTTTCCTTAAATTGCAGCACAAAATAAAATGTTCAGAGAGGGTGATTATCCAAGTGCATCTTTACATCTGGGCAATAACCATTCTTTTATCCATTTGGTCCTTTTGCTCCAATGTCCAAACTCTCTTAATTATTTAGAAACCTCTTTCAGAAAATGGCAGTGTCCTTGAACAATCAAAGATGTGTGTATCAGCTTGATACATGTAGAACTTTCCTAATGATTATTTATGTGTGACTAACATATATTGGAAGTTTTCTTATTGCTGGAAATTTTAAAAGCAGATGATTTACAGCCTTTTGTTATCAATATCACCAAGGAAAATTCTATTCAAATATGAAATGTAATAGCTAGCCATTGAAGTCTTTTCCTGCTCTGAGATTTTGTGAAATCTTAACTTTCTCTGTGAAGTTCCTGATCACTAGGTATGTTTTCATTTTAGAACCTTGATAGGGGTCCTTCTATACTTCTTTTATGCTACTTTACATTCTCTTATATCATAGTACTTCTGACCTTCAAAGTTGACCTGCTATATTACAAAAATCTTTAAGGAAAAAGTTGTGACAAAAATAGACATGTTGGAGAAAACAGAATCAACCAACCAGTATTTATCAAATGCCTATTATGTATAGAATGAGAAAGCTAGATAGATCATATTTATAAATTGGGATAGAAATAGAAAAGGGTGACAAGTCACCAAGATAATTTAAAGTAGTTTTTAAGCTGGATTTTAAAAATGATAATCTGGAATGAGGGAGTTATCCCTGTGTCTCTTAATTTTGACTTCTCATATATCACTTATTGTATTTACTGGTCATCAGAGCAGATGATAAAAATTGTTTAACTTTTTTAGATATTTAAGACATTCTCAATAAAAGACTGATCTAAAAATGAAAAAAGGGAATTAACAGCTGTTTTCTTGCCCATTAAGAAAAAAATATCCAAGGAGCTTGTTACTTTGCTCTGATGCTTAGCCAGATCTTAGGTATGGGGAAGGAAATGGGGCATCTTTTATCAATGTTTCATGTCCTGGCTGTATTGTGTGTCCAGGGCTCCTCTAGCAATATAATTTGGGGACATGAATGAGATTTTCAGTAACTCAACCCTTCTGATCATTAGTGGTTTCTATGCCGTATCTTTGATTCTTTTCAACTATTTTTCCTCCTTGTATAATGCCACAGTGAGAAGAGCTGATGATTTCTAGCTATTTTTGAATTCCCCTGGATTTTCACTGACTTTGTGCTCACTTATAGCATTGTGTCAGGCATCTTCAAAATGAACAGCGATTACACTTTTCTTCAACCCCACTGAAATCTCAGGCACTGGCCTGTAACCAAACCTGAGTGAATTCTCAGAGGTATCTTTTGACTTGCAAAGCAGTCCTGCAAGGTTGAACTTGTATTTGCATGAGTTGGCTTTTCTGTTCCTAAAGGGCTTCCAGATTTGATCCTCTGCCACCTGCCTGGCCCTGAGCAGAGCCAGGGTAGTGGGGATATTATGCAAAAGGCTAACTCCTCGTACATGCATGGTTTCAGCTGAAACTTTTTTTTAAAGGAATTTTTCATTTTTCTCCCTTTCTTGGGCTAAGATGGTCACAATCAGCTTTGTCATATGGGAATTATGGACAAATTTGCTTTCAAGTCTTCTAGGAAAGATTGTAGATCCAGGATAGACTAGGCAGAAAAATGAAAATAAGGGGCTCTTTTGCGTGGTTCTTTGAACAGTTTTCAATATATTTGCAGTGTGTTGAGCATAGAATTGAACAGGAGGAGAACTGGGATAGATTGTTTCTGGGAAATTGTAAAGTACTTTTATGACCTCGAGCTTTCCCCCTTGAATAAAAGACCATCTCTTTAATAAAAATATTCTTCTGCTGTTATATGACTCTATTCCTTGGAACACTTAAGTTTCTGAATAACTGAAATTTAGAATCATGCAAATGGAACAAAGAGGGGGCTGTAACACATACCATGGTTAATATTTTGCACTTAAAAGTAAGGAGATTGACTGAAGTCCCTGTGACCTAAAATTTCTTTTAGTATTAAATCAATAGAGGTGGTATTCCCATAAAGTTTCAGATTTTGAAATCACTTTGTATAGAGTTTGAATTTACTTAAATGTATATATACTGCACATAATACCATGCAAACATAGCAAAGCATACATATATAGATAGTAGAATATAACTTACCTGAGGGAAGGGTTATTGCATTTTTATCTTTAATTTGACCAGTTACTCATAAGGTATCCACTTCAAAAAATTCATTGAATTATACTGAATTTGTTTTTTTTGATGAGTCTTATGATTAATGAGTAATTAAATCAATCCTTAACTATCATTAATGACTCAGCTTTTAATTTTTAACTTTCAAAGTTTAAGAAGCTTTGATCTATACTACTTTTTTGGTAAGGAAATATAAAGAAGGGTATGATTGTGAGAAGTTTTGGGAATGAAATTGGAAAGATTAGGTACTGATTCAATATGAGTGGTAATAGAGTCAGAAGATAAACACTAGTTTGTCTAGATAGGGGAGTTATGATTACAGAGAAAACCACTGAAATCAAAACAAGATGAGTTTAGGATGAAAGATTATCAGCTTGGTTTTATACATGTAATTTACAGTTAGGTTATAATGTCTTATAGGCAATTGGAAATGTAGCTCTAGATCTTAGAAGAGAATTCAAGATAAGAGTTATATAAATAAGACCACTTAAAAATATTTACTGTTTTTCCAGGCTAAGATTTTACAGGGGCTGTAGGGTTCTATTTGAGGAAGGAAAACAAGTCAGACTCTAGGTGAGGGATTCTTAATCTTTCTATGTATCATGAACCACTTTGGCAGCCTGGTGAAGTTTAATGTTTTCTCCTGATTCACTCTCCCCTTTCTCCAAACTACATTCTGGTTGCCTTGTTGCTCCCCTCACCCTTTCCTACCTCTGATATACCTCCATATGTATTGTCTCTTCCCCATTCATTAGAATACAAGCTTCCTAATAGTAGGGACTATCTTATTTACTTGTTTTTGTGTCCCCTAAAACTTGTTGCTATTGTGCCTGTCATATATTGTTTGTTCTTCATTTTCAAAGAAGACCATGGCATCAGGAAGGCAATACAGTGACTTGAAAGTGAGGGAGGGCTGGGCAAAGTTACCTGCCTCACTTTGCCCTCCAGAGCCAGATGGGCCCAGTGGCCAAATATAGATCTGACCAACTGGAGATGGGTGGCCCTGGAGGCAATGAGACACCTCCACTTTTTAATCTAAAATCTTTACCCTTAGTTTGAGTGAGGCAATGATCAGGGCTAGGTAGCAATTGAGGCAAAGAATGGCTGCTTTCACCTAGTCCAAAAAAGAAGAAAAAGTATCTGGGAGGGAAGACCAGATTTTCTGGCTAAAACAGCAATGATTGCTATTTACATTCACTGAGTCAACCAAAATTCAAACAATTACCAACTGGTACTTGGCCCAGGACCTATTGTTGGTCAATCAATGAAAGTCAGAGTGATTTGGGTTTGAGGCAGGGCCTAAAGAAAGATATCTAGCCCATAAAGCCCATCAGTGAATGGGTATGACCTCAGCCAATCTAAGACCTGTTGAAGACCTTAGTTTAAGAGGTCCAAGTCTCCCATTGCATCACTTTTAGTCGTTCTGATCTATATCTGGCCACTGGACCCATTTGGCTCTGTTGGGGAAAGTGAGGCAGGTGACCTTGTCTAGCCCTCCCTCACTGAAACCCAATTCACTTTCAGGTCACTGTATTGTCTTTCTGATAACATGGCCTTCTTTGAAAAATGAAGGGCAAAAAATAACCTCGGTGAGTAGAGCTGCCCCTTAAATCCTTAAAGCAATCAATGTCAAGTATTATTATCATGAGTAGTCAATACTGTTAAAAGTGAAAATAATTCAAGGGAGAAAAATGAAGAGATACATCATTGGGTTCCATGATTAAACATATCTTAGGAAAGCAATTTCATTGTCATTGTATGGATAAAATATAATAAACAAAATATTAAGAGACTACTCAGTAAAATTAAGGCACAAGAGATTACTACCTTTTCCCAAAAAGTTTAGCTATAAAGGGATAATAGCTCAAATTTTGTTCTGGTTTTTATGAGATATTAAAGGATTCAGATGAAATATTCCAATGTGTTGGGGAAATCTTGCTTAGAGGATTTGGAAATTGATAAGTATTGGGGTGAGGGGAATGTGATCTGTACTGGTTGAGTGACTACTCATATGGCTGAGATCACAGTTCAATTCAAGTATAAGATTACTTTGCAAGTCCTGAATTGGACTTTTCCCCATTCTTAAGCCAATTCCATATAGCACTTTTCAGAAGGGCAGACACATTTGCACATGGAATTTAACACATATTGGTTATTCTATCTCTAAAAGATTCAAACTGTGAATATATGAAGAAGAAACCTACCATCTGAAGGCAGAGAAAAGATTAGTTTATGATTTCACAAAGAAGGAAATGGGAGACAACCCCCCTGAGATTAAAGCATTATTAAAATTAAATAAAATGACTATTATAAGGATTTCTAAAAATGGTCCACATTTATTAACTCTTAAGAATTTTTAAAATGACATAACCCTGATTCTAACAAGGATCAGGCATCTGATTTTAGGATATATCTCATAAAACTTGTCTCATTTTTTTTCCTTGGAAATATCAAGGCCAGAGCTTCTAAATCTTAGTGTCTATAATTTGGATAGGAAAATAAATGTTGTCCTTTATTTTCACTGATCTCTAACTGAAATTTAACATTTCCTTTAATTATAAATATAGACAAGAAACCATAATAATATGAGAATGCTAGGCTGACAAAGTAGTCCATGACACATAAAAATATTAAGAAATCCTTATCTAGGGAGACTTTAATTTTGGGCTTATTTTTCATCCTCAAATCAGCCCTTATATCCCCTCTATATCTAATAAGATATTAAACATAAAAAAGGTTTTATTTATATAATAAAAATGTAGAAAAGATTCATGCTGAAACACACATAATTAAGAAAATGTCTTCACTCCTCCTTCCCACAAGGTGTGATTCAGAATTGCATGATCATCAATATTGCCCTTGAATCTACAATATCCATATGACTCATAGTACCACTGAAAAATAAGATCTGAATTGACTAATTTAAATCATGCCTTGTTGCCACAAATCCTTTGTTTTTTTTTTTTATTCTCAACTAATTCTATTCACTTGAGAATCCCCTTTTCACGCCACTTTCAGGGCTATCACTTGGAAATACAAGGTTTCATTTGGCAATATCTTGTTCTGTTTGTATGAGTACAGCAAATCAAGCTTTCTCTCTAGTCTGGAGTGCCCCTATTGGGAAAAGCGTTGGTGCTACCAAAATCAGAAGTAGAACAATATCCCCCCAAAAAAGCCAAACCCCAAATTCAATGTTATAAATTTAGAAACCATTAAAAGTTTGAGTTCAACAGTAAGGGAATAAAGGAGTCCTACCCACTCCTTGAAGGAAAAAAAAAACAAAAAAGTTTTAAGTTAAGCAAGAAGTGAATTGGGTATAGGGTATCTTAAAACTGGACAGGATTGTAATGATGGGGGGTGACTAATAGGAAAAGCTCTTCACGGTAGCTATTTTTTTTGTTGTTTAGTCTTTTAAGTCATGTCTGACTTCATGACCTCATTTGGGGTTTTCTTGGAAAATAAGAGTTCTGCCAATTTCTTTTTCACTTCATTTTACAGATGAGGAAACTGAGGTAAATGAGGTTAAATGACTTGCCCACAGTTACAAAACTAATAAGTGTCTGAGAACTGCATTTAAATTTAGGTCTTCATCTGGTACTATAACTACTGCAATCCCCAGCTACCCCAATAGACAAGATTGTCATTGCTATTTCTGTAGGAAGGAAGGCTACAGATAGAGTGGGGGGGGATCAGTACAAGCAGAGTCTGGTACAAGATAGAGGAAACCACAGACAAAATGAAGGAAATGTATCTTCCTCTGCCTCCCCTCCTTTCAGTGTACTTTCTCTAGTTCTGCTCAGTAGCAAAATCCAGAGTACTAGTTTCTTGTTATATGACAATTCCCTTTCTGAATCAATTGTTCTAAGAGTTATATTGGTATAGGTCTTACAGTTTATTTGCTTATACTATTTTTTTGTAAATATTGATTTCCCTCCCAATAATTGGACAGATTCTGATCTATGATTTACAATTGTATCAATGCCTTAATATGAACATTAATGGTCAGAAGCTCTGGATTAAGTGGGGATGGATTATCACTTCTGCATAACTAAGATTTTGAGGTGTGAATAGTAACACTTGTTTTTCAATTACTTACTCTTCATTGAGAGACACTCCAATTATTGGGGGGGGTGTGAATCAGTCAACCTAAAATCATCAATATTCAGGTTCTAGTCCGATTTATGATATACCAACTGATCATGTCAACTTACACAACTTAATTTCTCCATTTTTTAGGCAACTCACTAAGATTGCAAGTGCAGAGAAGGTGACAACCTGTCCTCCCAAAATGAGATTTACTTATCTAGGCTTTTCCTTTTCCAAGTAATTCACTGGTTCAGCCCTTAACCTTATTTTCCAATTGTGTGTGTGTGTGTGTGTGTGTGTGTGTGTGTGCGCGCGCATACATATATATGCACACATACACATATTTGTTTTGCTCCATTGCTGTTTCCCCTGATCCTATAACTATTTATAAATCACTTTGGGGATTGCTGAGTATATCATATATATTATTGTATTTGAGATTCACGATAATCTTAGGAGACAAGTACTACTACTATTATACCTGTTTTCCATAAGTGAAATTTGAGGCTGAGTGATAAAGTGATTGTCCCATTAACATGCAGTCAAAAAATGTTGATAGGGTTTAAATCCATGTCTCATTGGAGGTCCAACAGTCTTCCCACTTTGTCATTTGGTCACTACTATATTTGATGATATATTCTAAAGACATATCAGGATGTGATATCCTTTAGTTTATTTTGTTTGGACTAAGGTACTATATTAAAGGATTTTACTTTTCTGTGTGTGTGTGTGTGTGTGTGTGTGTGTGTGTGTGTGAGTGCATACATGTGCCACAGGACTAACTGAAGTATTATACTCAAGGACTTTTTATTTGTATGTGTGTATGTGAATGCATATGCTAAAGGGCATTCTTAAAGCCAATCATTTTCTTGTAAAGATGATTTCAAAATCAGATTAAATTATTTACTTTTACATTATTTAAAAAGAAAAAAAATCTATCTGATTGCTAGCATCTTTCTGGTAAAAATATCCATTTACCCAACCCCAGGAAATATAAAATTAAAGCTTATTCTGACTTCTTTCTATTTGCAAGCAAGGACTTTCTTATTTCAGAGAATATGGTACATTTCAGTATTCATCAAATTGGAAAAAAATATGAATGTTCTCAAGTATAGTATTTCTCAGAAAGATTTCAAAAATCTACAAATGGAACATGGTTTTTCCCCTGGTTCAGGATGTTGTTCCTAGGCTGAGTGACTTGCCAGTGCCTACTCTCTTTTTGAGTACTTTGTGTTCTTTTGGATTTTCTGATGATAATAGGGATATAACTGCCAAAATGATGATCACAGTAGCACTTATCCCACCCCATTCTGAAATTGCTGTTAAACTTTTCCACTTTTTCCCCCTTCTTTTGAACAAGTTCCCCTATTTCTTTGAAGGGAGAAGGTGGCTGTCTCTCTCCTCATTCGATAAGCAGGTTCCTTGCTTGGAGAATTTCACAGCAGGAGAGTGAAATGGTTTTATTGCCCCTATTTTCAAAATCACTTTTTGAATTACAGTAATATACCCAAGAAGCAAATAAGAAAGGCAATCTTTGTGGGCAATAACAGAACCTTTATTCTTTAACCTATAACACAAGTAACATATTCACTTTGCTCTCACAAGTTTATTTTTAAAACCTTCTGATTTCCCCCCCCCAAAAAAAATTTTTCATTCTGTGGGGGTTGCTAGATTTTTCTAGAAGTAGAGAAAAATTGGAGTTTAAATTAGCAATAATGTAAGACAAGAGTTTCCAACCAGCAGTAGTTACTGCTATTCTATCAATATATGAGGAACAAATATTACTGTCACTTGATTCATGTCCTATTCAGTAGGTAAGTCAGTGATAAGTTTCCATATTGCCCAGAACCTGTTGTAAAACTTGGGAAACTACCAATGTACAAGCTACATTAGTCTAATCATCATCCTTTGCTGACAATTAAAGATTATTATACTTATGATCATGCAGAAGGAAACAAACAACAGTGAACTTTGTCCGTCACTCAAGTTCCTTCCCCAGTTTCATAATATTAGTCATAAAAATTATAGTTGTAAACCCCAGGTACACATTATTTAAGGACTGACTAATTCTGAGGGAAGAGAAGCAATATTTTGGTTACTCCATGGAAGATCTAATATGAAATTCATGTTTGCTTTTCATACATAATAGGTGATGCGATGGTGTGCATGGAGTACTGGACTTGGAGTCAGGAAGATTTCTTTTTCTGAGTTCAAATTTGTCCACAGACATTTCCTCACTATGTGACTCTAGACAAGTCATTTAAGCTTGTTTGCCTCAGTTTCCTGATCTGTAAAATTATTTGGAGAGGGAATTGACAAACCCACTCCAGTATTTCTGCCAAGAAAATCCCAAATGAGATCATGAAAAATCACACATGATTGAAAAACCCGAATAGCAAGATTAATATACAATATGGAAGTTTTGACCATGGTTTTACATGACATGAACTCTTCCTTAACGATCAATTAAAATCTATTGTCACTTCCAATATATCCTCCCAACAACATCTAGGATAGGAAAATAGAATTTAGCTGCATCTGTTTAGAAGGTCAATGGTGTGGCTGGGAGAATTGATCATCATTGTCATTAGCATCAGCACCACCACTACCATCATCATCATCACAAGCATTTATATACTGTTTTGAGGTCTGTAAAATGCTTTACAAATACCCTCTCATTTTATCCTAACAAATTTATACACAAAATGCAAAATTATATCATCTTACATCTTTGGACGTGATTCCTTCTTCTGGGATTTGGAATAGATGACCTTCAAGGTTCATTTTAGCTTGAAATCTGAGAATCTATAATATTGTACTTTTTATTCAGAAAGCCAATAATTGATGAGTTATATAAACTATGTATGCAAAATTATAATGTTAATGTGTGATCGATTTCTCCAAATACTGATTAAATTGGTATTGTAGGAAGTTGAAGTCAGGATTTGGATTCTAGCTCTGCCTTCTGCTCTGTAGCACTTTAAGCAGATTATTCAACTTCTCTGGGTCTCAAGTTTACTCATCTTTACAATAAATTATATGGCCTCTGAGAACATTTTAAACATCAAATCTATAATATATGAGTAAACTACATCCTGCTCTCTTCTTACTGATCACAGCTGTTTGAAGATCTTAGAATGCTCTTTAATAATAATGTTGGATGGCTAAGAATCCAGCTCTAATGTCCAAGGCCTCGTGAGCAATTGTGGAGCTGCTAATGGACTCCACATTTGCTTGCACAGTCAATGGTCCACTTGCACCAAACTCATTTTTGTAATGCTCTGCGGGGTACTTTGAATCTGAAAGTCACTATCTAAAACACCAGTCAATTCACTGCTGTTCTGCTAAGACTCTCTAATATTTCTCTGTTAAATAATTTCTCAACCGTGTATGGGATGAATGGAGCACAATTATTTTCTGCTTCAGTGACTACTCTTGCCATTTGGAATAATAAAAACAGTCATATTGTAATAGCAAAAAAAGGGAGAAGACATCATTTTCACATGCTAGAGATAGAATTAGAATAAAAAGACCTTCAGTCTTTTTGAAAAGGAAAAAGGAAAAAAAAAACCTAACTCTTTGAGCTTTGAACATTTCTTACCTACTAGACAGTAATAGTGTCTAAATATAGAAGGATTCCCACTTTTTCAGAGGTAGGACACCCAATAACCTCAGTTGTCTTGAATATACCTGCTACCTATTTCATTTAAGAAGAAAAGGTCTCTGGGATGTTAAAACAGATGTCTATTTGCAAAAGCCTGCCCTTTTTTTTTTTTACCACAAAAGATTCTTTACTGAGGATTTTGAATAATTGAGATGTAATTTTGGATTTTTAAGGTATGATTCTAAGACTCTCTTGCCTCTCAAAATGATACCAAATTTATTTGTTTCATTCCAGAGCTTTCAGATTTGTACTTTTAAAAAGTCAAGTACAATTTAGTTGAATTTAATATGCAAAAATATGTGTTTTGTAAGAGATTTTCATGTTTTTACTTATGACTATTAGTCTGTACTTTGTGGGTGGATTATTTAAATTTTTTAACATCAGGTTTTTCTTTATTAATAAGCAGTTGAATAAAGAAGCTCTACAAGTAAGTTTATTTTAACACGATGTTGGGGAAACCCATCTTCCTAATAATTGGAATGCTCTAAAACTGGAATGGTCATAGATGTTGTCAAAAGAAGCATTTATCAAATGCATATTATGTGTCAGGCACTGTATCAAGTCATGGGGATACTAAGAAAGGAAAAAAACAAACCAAACCAAAAATGGTTCCTGATTGCAAAGATTTCACAATCTGAGACAATATGTACACAACTATGTACATACAGAATGTATGTATACATATACATACAACATATACACATGTATATGTATATACATATATTTAATAAATTGGAGATAAACTCAGAAAAAAGCATGGAAATTAAAGAACTAAAATTGCTTTAGAAACTTTGTAAAAGTTAGTACATGAAGGAAGAAAAGATAGAAAATGGAGCTTATGGGGAAATTGGCAGGAAAAGAGAATAGCAAAAATGTCAAGAGTGGGGGTACTGATGCTGTGTATTCCATTTCACTGAAAGTAATCAGCCAAACCACCAGATAGCCTCTTATTCAATTTGTTCCTTTTCAATTATGGCTGTGATTTTGAAATTTCCCCTTACTCTAAGATTCAATGGTTCTGAATCTTTGATCAGCTTTATATATCTGCTTTCTTTTCCCTCTGTGTGATGTTCAGTTTCATCACATGGTTCCTAAAATGTCCTGAGCAGAATTGAATATAGTGTTGCCAATGTGAGGGATGAAGGCATCTTTTAGTGGAATTATCATCTTTGCTATTCAGGACATTATATCTTAATGTCTTAATTTATTTTTGCTATTTTTTTTCTTTTGTCCAATTCTTTGTAACCCCATTTTGAAGTTTTCTTCACAAAGATATTGGAATGGTTTCTTGTATCCTTTTCCAGCTAATTTTAGAGATAAAAAAACTGAGACAAACTGTTAGGTGACTTTTCCAAGATCACATAGCTAGAAAATGTCTAAGGTCAAATTGGAACTCATGAAGATCAGTCTTCCTAACTGTAGGCAAGAGCTCTATCCACTATACAATCTAGCTACCTTTATTGCTTTTTTGGGCTTGTTTAATGCATGATTTATGTCCCAAACCAGGAAAGAATTTTAAGACAGGTATCCTGTTTGTTTGCTGTTTGTCAGTATCTCCTAATTGACAAGTTGGGACTAATTAAATTATCAGGACCACAGGGCATCCCACTGTTTTTAAGAAATCTTAAGGTGAAATTCCTATATAAATGATATACTCCTACAAAATGGCTGTGCTAAATATGTCTGGTGGGCTATCAGTGTAAATCCTATTTATGAAGGTGGGGAGTATCTAGAGATAGCTCTTCAAGGGCAAAAAACCTGATAATTCTCAAATCTGTTTCTTGTTAGCTGGAATTACCTAATGAAGGGTAAGAACAATAAATACATAAGAACAGTCACATATTGCATGAGAGGCAGCATGATTTCTATAAAGGAAAACAAATCTTTAAGTTTTTGAAATGAACCAACCAGCACTTAAAAAGGAAATAACCATAGGATAGAAACAACTTAAATTCTCAAAGAGTGTGTTTGGAAAATTTTGATATAAAAATTATTAAAGAATAAGGAAGCAAATTTGCAGAACTAATATTCAATAACCAAATAACCAACTTGATACAATGGATATACTTTCCATTTGTGGAGTGTTTCTTGAATTTTCCTCCATAGCAATTAAATGAAAGTATGATCATATATCAGCACAGGAGTATTAGTAGGCTTCAGGAATACTCTTCAATATTTTTTTCCAGAAAAAATCTTGTTAGTTCTTTTTTTTTTTTTGCTTTTTTACTGAGGCAATTGGGGTTAAGTGACTTGCCCAAGGTCACACAGCTAGGACATGTTAAGAGTCTGAGGCCACATTTGAACTCAGGTCTTCCTTACTTCAGGGCTCGTGCTCTATCCCCTCTGCCACCTAGCTGCCCCTTGAGTTAGTATTATTATTAAATGTTATTGCAAAGGTTTTTTTTTTCTGTAAATTAAATTTACCCATGTTTAGCTATGTAGAGTACATGAGTTCTATCTTCCTAAGTGTCTATCTCTTTAGTTATGAATGAACTAGAGTAAGGATCTTAGTATCATTTTTGTTTTAGTTAATAAGTTACTTGTCTTCCATTTTGACTCTATAGTGGAGAAACTTTTTTCCTGTCATTGGAAATTAAATTTAATTTCTTTATAGAATACTGTATTGGTATTATAATGTCAACATCATATTAGCTGTACTATATTGCAGGTTTAGTGTAAGAATTATTGTAATTTCTTTATCTTTTCCCACTGTATCACTTTTGCTGTTACTTTTCTTTTGTTTGAAAAAAATGCTCTGATGTCTTCCTTTCAAGCATTTCTCCCAATTTTTCACTATTATAATACTTCGATATTAGGGTGACTGTTAGGTTTTAAGTTAGTTATAAAACACTTCTTGGTCCATATTCATCCTAAGGGTCGCTAATTAAAATAATGATATATTAAGTAATAAGTCATTGCGGGCAACTTAGTTTAACTGATCCAAGTAGAATGCAGGAACCTTAAAATTAGGGACATTGCTTTTTCTTTCATTCTACCTCACCACTTCCTTTGGCACCTAGCATGACTTTGGCATATAATAGGAACTTAATAAGGGATTGTGGCATTGGATAGTTTAATATGTATTTGTCTCAGATTTACAAAGAATACATCACTATTACTAGGAGTAATTATCAAATCAATGAAGTTGAAGAAATGATTCTCTGAGATCAATGACTTAGGAAGTGATGGGGGTGACTTGGATTTTTGAAGACTGCATCACTAGAACACAAGCTATGCTGAGTTCTACCTGTTAGAAATAATCTGGACACTGAAAATTGGATATGGAAGAAAATTTATTAATGAAAAATCTTAAGGAATTTCTGGCCAGAAGTGAGCCCCATTCTTCTTCAAGAAAAAGGAGCCCGGAGCACAGAAGTGTAAGAACCTTTATATTTGGTAGTTTGGCAAAGTCCCTCCCTTTGGAGAATGGATTGGTCTGTTTCTTCCAGGTTACAATCTTTCTGATGCGCTTACTACATTTTTTCCCTAAATATGAATAAATATGTTCCCCCTCCCTCATCATATATCCCTTGTTCAAAAATGGTACAAAACTCTTCTTATGGAGTGTGCTTAATATTTAATTAGCTTATTAAGCAGGTTTAGAAGTGATTTGGTCAAGTCAGGTCATTGACTCCAGCTAGTTTGAAAAGGATGAGCTATTATGTTAAGTTTGTGATTTTTCTTAAAATCACAAGACTCTTTCTGATTGGCTGAATCTCCCTATGCCTTCCTAGCTCCCCAATTCCTTGTTTGCTCTAGGTTTCTATTGATCACTTAATTGTTCTGTGGAATCTTAACCTTCCTTAACCTCTCACAATCTGAAAACCTCTTGGTCAGTGATACCCACTATCTCACACTACCTCAAAGCTTGCAACACTGTGGAAACCCAGCTTTTCAGCATTTCTCACATACCCATGGTGAAAAGACCTTATGCATGGACCTAATAATTGACAATACAGAATTTGGATTCAGAGACCAGAGTATGATTCTTGGCTCTGCCACTCACTATACTTGGGACTTATTTTTGCTTAATAAATGTTTCTTTTTTATTAAAGCTTTTAATTTTAAAAACTTATGCATGGGTAATTTTTCAACATTGACCTTTCAAAATCTTGTGTTCCAAATTTTCTCTCTCCTTCCCCTACTCCCTTTCCTAAATGGCAAATAATCCGATATATGTTAAACATGCTAAAATATGTTAAATCCAATATGTGCATACATATTTATACAATTATCATGATGCACAAGAAAAATCAGAAAGAAAAAGAAAGAAAACAAAATACACTTGGGACTTTGCATTTACTCTTGTAAATACAAAATGTATTCTTTGTCATTTACTCTTGGATAAATTTGGAAGTTAGTTAGGATAACATCTACGTTTCATTTCAGTCCTAAATCTATGATTCTGGGATTAGAACCAGTCTAAGTTAGAGACTGGCCACAAGCTGCTGAGTTTTGGGCCACAGTAAAATAATAGTTTGTAGGAGGGTGATGATTTGCACTGGTAGAGGAATTGCTAACAGCAATTCAGAGCAAAACAGAAAACAAATGAAAACAACCATGCATCCTTGGAACCCTGAATTCTAATAGTCATCATTATCATCATAATCACCATCATGATAATTAACATTTAGATAATTTTTAAGTTTTAAAAAACCTCTATATATATTGGATCTCGCAACAACAATGTGAAGTAAGTGCTGTCATTATTCCCATTTTACAGATGAATTAGTAGCTGGGACTTCTCCACATGTACAGGCTTAAATAGCTATGAGTAGTATTCAAACTCAAATCTCCCTGACTTCAAGTACAAAATATTATAGGTCAATCTACCTAAGTGCTTAACTATGGGAAGGTCTATTCTACTTTTTTTCCCTACCTCTCAAATCCCTCCCTCAACCAAAACTCCAATCCTATAAAGAATAGGAAAAAAAAGGTCATAGAAAGAATTAGAGTACTAAAAATATAGGTATTAAAATCATATGATTATATAATTTCCATGAATGAAAAAAACAATTTCATTCAGCCTAGAGATGAGGCTAGTATTAAGAAAATTGAGGTAATTTGCCTAGGGCTGCACAATGAGTTGGTAATAGAGCTGGGGTTAGAATCTAGGTCTCCTGATGTCCTATTTTATACCAAAAAAAACCTCATTAACTTTTCTTCATGGAATCAAAGATTTAGGAGTTAGATTCTATAGATTATTTAATCCAATGCCCCAGTTTCCATTAGATTAGACATCAGTAACCTCCACTTTTTCCCACTTTTCATTTCTCCAGTTGATTAAGTGAAAACTTCTTATATTCATATTTTGTTTTTTGACACCTATATACACATTCATCTACTTCTATCAATACCTGACCAAAAGCAACAGTGTATGTACAGCTAGAATTTTGTCTTCCAGAAATTTTCCCAGAAATGCAGTCTCCAGGAATACTTTGTGTCTGAAAGAAGGGAAAACTTTCAGTGTTTTCCTTGTTATATAGATAAAATAATTGCAGTAAAGAGAGTTATGAGAATTTCTCAAAGGATACTCCAGTCTGTCTAATTTCTGATCAGTATGTAGTAATCTAAAAATTAAAACATTGCTTTTACCCAGAACATCTCCTGTTTGGTTAAACATGTACTATTTCCAAAAGAACAGCCCAGTAATGAACTTTACAAAAAGAACCTTGGATAAGTGAGTATTCTAGGAAGATGCTGGAGTACATCAGAAAACTTTCTGTTTTCTAAGTTTTCTCCACAAAAAAAGACAAATCTGCCTCAAAGATATTCCAAGAGGAAAACTTATAGAAATATCATAGCCAAGTTTCAAGATTTCCAGGTTAAGGAGAGAATATCGATAGCAACAACAACAACAAAAAAGCAATTTAATTATGGAACTACACTAAGGATTACACAAGAATTAGCAGCTGTGCTATTGAAGAATCATAAATTTTGGCATAATATACTTCATAGAGCTAAAGAACTGGGGTTACAACCAAGGATTGTTTACCCAGAAAATTGAAAAAAATCCCAAATGAAAATAAAAAGGATCTTTAATGAATTTATATTTTTTCATATGTTTGTGATGAAAAAATCAGAACTTAAGGAAAATTTTACATGTAGCATCCAGGAGAAATATAAAGGACCAGCTCTAAAAGGGACTCCATAAGGTTAAATCTTTCACTTCTTAAATATGAAAATAATAGTTTTTTTAATGACTGTCATTTTTTATACTGTTCAAAAAGTCTTGGACTAAGCTAAAAAAAATTTAACTTTGTAGGGAAAGATATAAATGAGTAACTATTTCATACAAATGAGGCAAAAAAGGAAAATTGATACAGAAAAAGTTAGCAGGGTCAGTGTGGGTAGTGCTGAAATCTTACTCCCATCAGGAATGGGTTAAAGAGGGAAATATATATATGTGTGTATGTGTGTGTATATATAAATATACATATATATGTATATATGTAAATATCTGTATATATATATTTATATATTCTTATAAATTGATAAATAGGAGAGCAAGGGGAGAAAAGAGAATAATGGAGGGCTTCTTAGAAGTATGGATAGATTAAAGAATAGGAGGGCAAGTTAGGTAGAAATAAAGCACAGGAGTGAGTAAGGATGGGGATAAAGTGTGGAAAATATACAATAAGTAATTATAGCTTAGAAGGGAATGGGATGAATTTATCCACAAAATAGAAATATTTTATTTTATTTTTATTTTGCTAAATAGTTCCCAATTATTTTAAAAATTGGATTATACAACATTTGAGAATGTTGTGCTCTGCATGTAGCTCATAGCCCCTGTTGACACCTTTTATCTATACCAGTTAAAGGAATAAACACTGATGAGATCAAAGATATTATAATATTTCAAAAGTGAGTAGAGATATTGGGAATCCTTCAAAATACAGTTCTCATCTTAGCTCTGCTCCTTATTTATGCTCACCTTCACCTATTCAGACTTGGATCCTGGGCATGAAAAGTAGGCTTTGAAATCCTGATTCATATTATTCTATCCTAAATTTTGAATTACTGTCTGGTTTGAACATTTCGCATTGGAATATATCTCTTGCTTCTAAACCTGCTCAGTCTCTTGCCTGTCTTACTACTGTTACAGAGTCTGCTCACTACCATCTGGTCTGAACCATAAGGTTTCTGATCTGAGTTTGAGTCTAAACAATACACCTTTGGGCTTATTTTTATTTGTAATTCTAGGATACTAGAGATAGACTCAACTACTCTGTCACATCAAAGTTCTGCTGGTTCAGAGTGACAGAACTGCTAGTTCCCCTTTGGTCTGGTCATCTTGACTTGCTTATTTTTCTTCAGGCTTTGGTGTGTGATAGAAAATAATGAATGTGAAGAGAATTTGCTCCATTATTGGGGATGGGAACTAAATAGATATTTGCTTCTGAATTTTTACCCTGATCCATGTCTTCATGATATTCTATTATTTTGCTATCCCTTCCACTAATTTAATTCACAAAGAAAGATAGCTTCTATCTATGAAGAGACTGCAGTTTATTTTAAATATTTAAAATTTATTTTTAACACATTTCTTTATGAATCGTGTTGGGCAAAAAATCAGAGGAAAAGGGAAAAACCATAGGGGAGATAACAGAGAGAGAGAAAGAGAGAGAGAGAGAGAAAGAGAGAGAAAGAGAGAGAGAGAAGAAGAAGAAATGAGCATAGCATGTGTTGATTTACCTTCAGGCTTCTTAATTCTTTTTCTGGAAACAGATTTTATTTTCCGTCTATTGGGATTGCTTTGTATCACTGAACGACTGAGAAGAATCAAATCTTTCATAGTTGCTAATCGTGGGGCGGAGCCAAGATGGCAAACTGCAGACAGCATTCTCTGTTAGCTCCTGAGACGTTCCCTCAGATGCAGACCAATTGAACCTCCAAACTGGTTTTGGAGTGAGGGCTCCACCAAACACTTGGACTACAACGCACTTCTATCAACAATCTACTTTGAAAAAACTCCAGAGAAGGTTAGCCTCAGGGGAATCTGCTGCTGGCCGCAATCAGAAGCCAGCACGCCTGGGGCAGAAGTCGGACAGAGGCAGATTTTAGGCACCCAGGAAGCCCCTGGGAGACACTTAGCCACTTTGCTCTGCTTGCCGGCAGGTGCTTTGGCAGATCTGCCTTTGGTAAAGGGTGGATTGAGAGCAACTGAAAACGTGGTCCTAGTGCAGATCTAGCTTCCCAGCCTCAGACCAGAAGTCAACTCAGCAAACTGCCCCAGGGCAAATTGAAAATGCAGCAGAATCCCCTGCTGGTACCTGATACCTCAGCTCAAAATCATGAGTAAGAAGGAGAAGAGAGCTCTCGCCATAGACAGCTTTTACAGAGAAAAAATAGAACAGTCCCCAGATCCTGAGATTCTGAAAACAATCCCAGATGAAGCCACAAAAACAGACTTAAGTTGGTCTCCCTTCCAGAAGGCTTACCTGGAAGATTGCATTAAGAATCTCAAAAGAGAGCTAGAAGAAGAATGGGGAAATAAGTTGAGATCAGTGCAACAGAGATATCAAAAACTGGAAAACAGGACTGGTGAATTGGAAAAAGAAAACAATTCACTGAAAAACAAAATTGGTGAATTGGAAAAAAAATCACCAATTCACTGGAAAATAAAAATGGTGTATTGGAAAAAGACAACAATTCACTGAAAAACAAAATTGGTGAATTAGAAAAAGACAACAATTCACTGAAAAACAAAATTGGTGAATTAGAAAAAGACAACAATTCACTGAAAAACAAAACTGGCAAAATGGAAAAAAAGAATGCATTGAATCAAGAAATTCAACTGGCCAGCTACAAATGGAGCTAAAAAAGATAACTGAAGGAAATAATACTTTAAAAAT
>JAJPUD010003923.1:57875-84577 GCA_023553655.1 Myrmecobius fasciatus
CAGCCCTTTACCTTCACTCTGTATGTATCTCTATGTTTTAGATGTGTTTCTTGTAAACAACATATTGTAGGATTCTGGCTTTTAATCTAGTCTGCTACTTGCTTCCGTTTTATGGGAGAGTTCATCCCATTCACATTCGCAGTTAAAATAACTATATCTGTATTTCTTGCCATCTTATTTACCCAGAGTTATGATTTTCTCTTCCCCTTCCCCTCTCTCCCTTCCCCCCTCCCCAGTATTTTATTTTTGATGACCACCTCCCACCAACAATCCTCCCCCCTTTAGAACCATCTCCCTTTACACCTTTCCCCTAATCCTTCTATTAGTCTATCCCTTTCCTTTCCTCCTTTCCCTCCTACCTTCCCACAAGGAGGGTCAGGCCTTTCTTTGAAGCCAAATGTGTCTATTATACTCTCTTAGAGTCCAATGTAATGAGAATAAGGTTTACACAATACTCATTGCCCTCCCTTCTTTCCCTCAATTATACTAGATCTTCTATGTCTCTTTATGAGATTTTGCCTTATTTTACCTCCTTTATCTTTACTTTATTTTGCCTCCTTCCCCCCTTTTTTCTTTTCAGTATGAGATCCCTTCCACCTCTAATTTCTTTTCCATTATTATCAAAGAAAACTCAAATTATACGTATAGTATACGTATAGGATACGTATAGTAGAAATATAGTTTTTAAGAGTTCTTTCATTTTTATGCTTCTCTTGAGTTCTGTATTTGGAGATCAAATTTTTTGTTCAGATTTGGTTTTTTAATTAGAAATAGGTGAAATTCTCCTATATCATTGAATGACCACCTTCTTCCCTGGAAGATGATACTCATTCTAGCTGGATAACTTATTCTTGGCTGTAATCCAAGTTCTTTTGCCTTTTGGAATATCTGATTCAAGGCCCTTCAATCCTTCAATATGGAAGCTGACAGATCTTGTGTAATTCTAATTACAGTTCCTGGGTATTTGAACTGTTTCTTTCTAGCTGCTTGCAATATCCTTTACTTGGTGCAATCGTCCTGAAATTTGGCCACGATATTCCTTGGGGTTTTAATTTTGGGGTCTCTTTCAGGAGGTGATCAGTGAATTCTTTCAATACCAATTTTGCCTTCTGATTCTAAAACATCAGGGCAATTCTCTTTCATTATTCCCTGGAAGATAGCATCAAGGTTCTTTTTTTCATCATGGCTTTCAGGGAGTCCAGTAATCATTAGATTATCTCTCCTTGATCTGTTTTCCAAGTCAGTTGTTTTTCCTTGGAGATGTTTCATATTTTCTTCTATTTTTTTTCATTTTTTGTTTTTGTTTGACTGATTCTTGAAGTCTTATTGAGTCATTTACCTCTATTTATTTTCAATTTTAATTTTTAAAGTATTTTTTCCCTTAAGTTATCTTTTTTAGTTCCTTTAGTAGCTGGCCAATTGAATTTCTTGGTTCAATGCATTCTTTTTCCATTTTGCCAGTTTTATTTTTCAGTAAATTGTTGTCTTTTCCCAGTTCACCATTTTTATTTTCCAGTGAATTGATGATTTTTTCTAATTCTCCATTTTTATTTTCCAGTGAATTGGCGATTTTTTCCAATTTACCAATTTTATTTTTCAGTGAATTGTTTTCTTTTTCCAATTCACCAGTCTTGCTTTCCAGTTTTTGACATTTCTGTTGCACTAATCTCAATTTATTTCCCCATTCTTCTTCTAGCTCTCTTTTGAGATTCTTTATGCGATCTTCCAAGAAAGCCCTCTGAAAAGGGGTCCAGCTCATGCCCACCTTTGTCACTTCCTCTGGGATTTTTTTCAGAATGTCAGGATCTGGGGACTGCTTTGCTTTCTCTCTGTAGAAGCTGTCTATGGTGAGAGCTCTCTTCTACTTCTTGCTCATGTTTTGGGGCTGAAGTCTGAATCACTTGAGGTCTGAGTCACTAGCAGGGAATTCTGCAGCTGTTTCAGAGCTGAAGTCTGAATCACCAGCAGGGAATTCTGCTGCTGTTTCAATTTGCCCTGGGGCAGTTTGCCCAGTTGACTTCCAGTATGGGGCTGGTTGGGTGGATCTGCACTAGGACCTTGCTTTCAGCTGCTCTCAATCCACTCTTTACCAAAGGCAGATCTGCCAAAGCACCAGTCCGAAAGCAGTGCAAAGTGGCCCAAGTGTCTCCCAGGGACTTCTTGGGTGCCTAAAATCCGCCCCTGTGTTTGCAGCTCTGATTTCCTCCTGGGCTGGCGTCTTTTTCGCAGCCAGCTGCTGATTCCCCTGAGACTGACCTCCTCTGGAGTTTTTTCAAAGTAGATTTTTGATAGAAGTGCATTGTAGTTCACGTGTTTGGTGGAGCCCTCACTTCAGAACCAGCTTGGAGGATCAATTTGTCAGGGTCTGAGGGAAGGTCTCAGGAGCTCATGGAGAATGCTGTTTGCAGTTCGCCATCTTGGCTCCACCCTGCTAATAATTTATTTAAATTAAATTATATTTAAATGAATTGATTTAAAACTTTTGTGTCAATACTTATTAGGGAGATTGCTCTGTTATTTTCTTTCTCTGTTTTGGCTCTTCCTGGCTTAGGTGTCCCATAGGTCCCATATTTGTATTATAGAAGGAATTTGGCAGTACTCTTTCTTTACCTACTTTTGCAAGTAGTTTACGTAGTATTGGAATTAATTGTTCTTTAAAGTTTGGTAGAATTCACTTTGTATCCTGAAGGTCTTTTCTTAGGGAGTTCATTAATGACTTGCTCAATTTCTTTATCTAAAACGGGACTATTTAAGTAATTTATTTCCTCTCTTGTTAACCTGGGCAATTTACATTTTTGTAAATATTCATTCATTTTAGTTAGATTGTCAGATTTGCTACTGTACAGTTGGGCAAAATAGCTCCTAATTATTGCTTTAATTTCTTTGCCATTGGTGACAAATTCACTCTTAATTTTTGATTGGGTGATTTGCTTTTTCTTTTCTTTTTCTGATCACATTAACTAAACTTTTATCTATTTTGTTGGTTTTTTCATGAAACTAATGAAATACCATTAGTTTTATTTATTAATTCAATTGTTTTCTTAGTTTCACTTGTCTTAATCTCTCCTTTGAGTTTCAGAATTTCTAATTTGATATTTAATTGGAGGTTTTAAATTTGTTCTTTTTCTAGCTTTTTTATTTGAATGTCTATTTCATTGTTCTCCCTTTATTTTATTTGTGTAGCTTTTGAGAACTATAAAATTTCCCTTAAGAACTGGTTTGGCTGAATCCCATAGTTTTTCATATGTTATCTCATTATTATCATTTTCTTGCCCGAAATTATGGATTATTTCTGTGGTTTGTTGTTTCATCCACTCATTCTTTAGACTTAGATTATTTAATATCGAATTTGTTTTTAATCTACTTTTCCCTGCTCCTTTATTGAATATAATTTTATTGCATTCTGATCTGAAGAGGAAGCATTTACTAATTTTGGATTTTTGCATTTGATTGTGAGGTTTTTATGTCCTAATGCTTGGTCAATTTTTGTGAAGGTGCTATGTACTGCTGAGAAAAAAAGTGTATTCCCTTCTTTCCTTATTTAATTTTCTCCAGATGTCTATCATGTCTAAGTTTTCTGGAATCCTATTAACCTCCCTAGTTTCTTTCTTCTTTATTTTGTGATTAGACTTGTCTGATTCTGATAGGGGCAAGTTGAAATCCCCCACTAGAATAGTCTTGTTTTCTATTTCTTCCTATAACTGGCTTAAAATCATCTCTAGGAATTTGGCTGCTCTTCCAAGTGGTGCATATATATTTAGTAACATTACTACATTTTTAGGATACCTTTTATCAAGGATTTCCTTATCTCTTTTAATAAGATCTATTTTTACTTTTACTTTATCTGAGATCACAATTTCTACCCTTGCTTTTTTGACTTCAGGTAAAGCATAATAAATTCTATTCCAGCCTTTTACTTTTACTCTGTAGTGTCTCTTTGTGTCAAATGTGTTTCTTGTAAACAACATATTGTAGTATTCTGTTTTTTAATCCACTCAGATATTAATTTTCATTTTATGGAAGAATTCATCTCATTCACTATCACAGTTATTATTACTAGCTCTGAATTTCCCAGCATCCTATTTTTTCCCTGTATATACTTTCCATCCTGTCCTTGGTCCTGTGTTATTTTTACCCACCCCATCTACTACCTTATCTCTTGCTACCCTTCCCCCTTCTTAGTAGTATTTTTAACCCACTCTACCCACTACCTTATTTTCTATCAGCTCTTCCACACTTTTTTTACCTTTTCCCCTAGTGTTTCTACCCTAGATAGAAAACTATCTTGTCTTTACTTTTTCTTCTCCTACTTCTTAATAAGGTTAGATAAATTTCTGAGTGATTATTTTATTCCCTCTTAGAGCCCAAACTGATGAGATCAAACTTCAGACAATGCTCATTCCCCTTCCTTCTTTCCCTCTTGTAATAGGTCTTTTGTACTTCTTCATGTGAACTAAATTTCCCATTATATCTTCCCTTTCCTCTTATCAGGAAAGATTTTTTTTTCTCCCAATGTCTTTTTCTTTGATGTCATCACATCAGAGTTCATTCACAACCACACCCTCAATCCATCAGATTTACTCTTCTGCCTCATAACATTATCAACAGTTATAGTAACAGTTATCAAGAGTTACAGATATTGTTTTCTCATCTAGAGATGTAAATAGTTTAACCTTTAACCAATATATTTCTCCCCCCCCCATTTACCTTATTATGCTTCTTTTGAGTTTTGCATTTATAGATTAATTTTTTGTTTAGTTCTGTTTTTTTTTCAATAGAAATATTTGAAAGTCTTTTACTTCATTGAAGCTTTATTACCTCCCCTGAAAGATGGTGCTGAATCTCACTGTAATTAATTCTGGTTGTAATCCCAGGTCCTTTGTCTTCTGGAATTTGGTATTCTTAGTCCTCTGATCCCTTATTGTAGAAGTTGTTGGATCCTAGATAATCCTGACTGTTGGTCCCTGATATTTGAATTTTTTTCTGACAACTTGCAGTATTTTTTCCTTAAAGTTGTAGTTCTGGAGTTTCACAGAAATGTTCCTTGGGGATTTCTTTGTGGGATGTCTTTCCAAAGATGATCAGTGGATTATTTCAATCACTATTTCCTCCTATATCTAGAATATTGGGACAGTTTTCCTTATTGACGTCTTGAAGACTGCTATCCAGATTCTTTTTTGGCCATAGATTTCAGGTAGGCCAATAATTTTTAAATTGTCTCTTAGATCTATTTTCTAGGTCGACTATTTTTTTTTTGCAATGAGCTATTTCATATTTTCTTTCATTTTTTTTTTGTTTTTTAAGTTCATTTGACTGATTCTTACTGTCTCACAAAGTTATTAGCTTCCATTTTCCCCATTCTGGTTTTTAATGTGTGATGTTCTTCAGTTAGCTTTTGTATCTTTTTTTTCCCTTTTGGTTAATTCTACTTTTTAAGAAGTTGGTTTCTTCAGACATTTTTTCCCCTTCCTTTCCCAAGCAGTTGGCTCTCTCATACATACCTCTCATTTTTTCTTCTACCTCTCTTCTTTGTCCTTTAAAGTTTTTAAAGGAACATTTCCAAGAAGCCTCTTTGGGCTTGCGACCAATTTATCTCACTCTTTGAGATGTCTTCTGTGGAATTCTGTCCTCATCTGAGTTTGTGTTTTGGTCTGCCCTGTCACTATAGTAGCTTTCTATTGTCCAGGTTCTTTTCTGTTTCTTGCCCACTTTATTTCCTTTTCTTTTGTTATTTCTTCTTTTTTTTTTACTTTTATGGTTGAGCTCCACTCCTAGGGTAAATTAGGCATTATCCAAAGCTTCTTCTGTAAGTCTGGGATTTTGAGCACAGGGATCCCTTGTGTTTGCAGGGGGCAGATTTGCCTTCTCTTTTCAGGAAACAGTCTGATTTCCTAGAGTTTGCCTTCTCTGAGCTGGGACTGGAAGCTGCCCCCACTTATTTGCTCCTTTATTGAGCCAGGGCTAAGGATCTTAGTTACTGATTTGCTGTGATTAAGACCTTCTCATCCAGATTTATTCAGAGATTGGCTGAATACCCTTTTTACCCCAGTGAGACTGACCTCTCTTGAAGGTTTCTCAGTCTACCTTGAGCTGGAGAAGGGTTTCATTCTGTCAGACTCTGTTGAGAGATTTGATTTCATATGATTTTTGAGGGAACCTGGGAGAGTTTGAGCACTTTACTAACTTTACTCTGCCATTTTGGCTCTACCCTTAGAAGTCCTTGTAGAGACTACTATTGTGCTTGAAAAAAATTTGCCAATTTCCATGAAACATTGAAAATATGACATTGAATCTGAATATAATTTAGTAATAAACATTACTATTCACAATCTAGTTTTCCCTAAAAAGTCTTTTGAAAAGTTTTTATTTAGTGTAAATGAACCTAAAATGGAAATAATCTATTAGCTTTTTTTGGCCTTTGCATGAACTAAGATCATTTTCTGTTAGTGGAAAAGCTGCTCTTTTAAGAGCACTTTTAAGAATGTCTGGGCATGCTTTTTGTCCTCAAGGCTTAAAAAGAGTGTAAATATAAACTTCAGAGGTTATGTGGAGGTTGCAAGTGAGTGTAGATGGTACAAAAACATATTTTAATCACTGTCTTTGAAATAAGCTTTGATCAAAATGAAGAAATCTAGGTCTCTCGTGATACCTGTAACTATGACCTTAAGGCAGAAATGCTCCTTCTGAAGAAAAGCTTTTGCTTTTCTTATGACATGCTGTATGATCAATGAATGACACTGAATAAAAAAAAATTCTCAGATCAAAGAAGACTATATCAGTCTGAATTGGGAATATGAGAAGTAGTTATGTTCTGCAATCCTCAAAATGGTAAACTTTTAAGAGTGATACCTCAACTCCCCCATGACTGCTCAGCTTGCTATGGCAAATAGGGAAAATTCTCCTTTTCCCCCTCCCTCCCCACAAATATATACATCTATGTACACACACACACACACACACACACACACACAAACATATAGATAGATAGATAGATTAGTAATTATTCAATAATTAGAAATATTTTATTTAGGTCATTTTTTAAGTGTGTGTGTTTGTGTGTGTGTGTGTGTGTGTTGACTTCCTTGGCAATCTGTTTATACCTAAAGACTCTTCACAATCATATTTAAAATGCATAAAATAAAATATATAATATTACAAAGGAAATTAATTATATTGAATATAGTTATCAATTTTTAAAAGCACATGGACCCCATCGAAGAGTTCATGATTTAGGGGGTAAATGCTGTAATTTTGCTGCATTGACTAGCATTGTGCTATTTGATAAAATTATTGGTAGAAGACGATTGGTGGTGAAATATTTGCTGAAGCCTGACTGTATCTTGATTATTTACATTCCTTACCTAGGTAGCACAAAGTTCTCAAGAAATATGTGGTCGCTGAAAAATTTGAAATATTCTGCTTATTGGGCTCTTTGTAGACAAAGAAATTTTTTTCTTAAAAGCATCAGATTGAATAGAAAAGATTTGGCCATGATTGTGATGATGTCTAACTCAAAAACCAGATGGTAATAGTAGCAGATTCAGAGCCTGCAGACAGAGAAGCAAGCTTGAATTTGATGAATCCTGCTATGAATGACTGCTTACTCTCTCTCACTATTGTTTCAGCTTTGTTCAGATTGCTGATATGTCAAGGGTTATAACAACACACTTACCCTGCAGAGTCAATTGTCCAGAGGGAATTGAAGAGGCCAGAGCAACTATGGGTAGCAATTCAAGTCATTAAAACAGATGACCCCTAATGTTTCCATCCACCAATGAGTTAAAATGTCATCTCTGAACTATTTGGTTATGTTGTGCGAAGGGCAAAAGGGAAATGAGGTTTCAGATCCTACGTTTTAATTATAGGATGTCTTCACAGCATTAACAAATGGTCCTCAAGTGGAAAGATGCATTTTCAGCAATCTCCTCCAAATTGGGTGCTCTCCCAAGGAAGACAAATGAAATACATGTTTTCTTAACCAGCACGTGCTGCTCTCAGCATCACCATTTGTGAATTTTTAAATGAAAATGGAAATTGTTTTTATTTCTCTGACTTTTATTTGCAAGTTGTGCACAGAAAACCTGTGTGCCTCATGATCAAAAGTGACAGCTAGAAGTAGCAACCTGTTTAAGAGTGACATATTGTATTATACTCAGCCCATCACCAGTGCAAGAAATTACAGAACAAAAATATGCAAATAGAGAATGGCAGGCACCCACTTAATTTGCCTTTTTTTCCAAAGCTATGTTAAATAAAAATTAAAAATCAAAAGAGCTACCTCCTATTGCTCAAAAGTGCTTCCTTAACACAGCAAATAATTGACTTGATAGTGTAACTTTCTACCCTGTCTCCACCACAAAAACAAAAATTGAACCTTAAAAACAAACAAAAAATCATGATATAGGAAATAGAAGTCATATGAAAATGAACATGTCTGATTAAATTTTCATCTATAAAATAAAATTGCCTTTTTGGATCAATTTCCTTCCCACAGTTACAGTGGCCTCATTTAATCAATTCACAATGGACCAAATCGTGCTGACCAGCTCAGTTTGCAGCCTAGTTTGATTACAATTGACTGCTGAAATCTATATTCAAGTATAGCTTCCCTTAACCTCTTCTTTATAAGAGCAAAAAAAAAAAGTTTTGTCTTTTCTTTCATCATTTATTGAAAGAAATTGTTGTTTTTGGCTTAGTGGTGGGAGAATTCTGTTTGTCAGAGATTAATCCATATATGGATAAAGGGGGAAAACTATTTGTTTTTCTTGAGTGTTGGAGAAATGCAATTTAGCATCATGATTTTGAAGAAAGTGTTAAATGGGTACACTGGTTCTTTGGTACATGAATCTCTCAGAATTGAAAGGAAAGTCACATGTCATTCAGTACAGTTCATAACCTAATAAGAAGCCTATATACAACATGACAAATCATACATTAGCTTTTTTCTTGAAGATCTCTGATGAGAGGGGATACAAGCTAGTGCATTACACATTTGGGACCATTCCAATTTTTAATGACTTCTTTCTTATATCAAGCCTAAATAAACTGCTTTCTACAAGCCCTCCTTATACTTAATTCTGGCCTGTGCAATAAAATTAGTCATTTTCCTTTTTATATGAAAGCCCTTTATGTTCTTGAAAACTGTTGTCATTTATATTGTCTCCCCTTTGTCACTGTCCACTGCCAATGTTTCCCTCTCCAGATCAAATACTCTCAATTTCTTCAACACGTGAAATCAAGGTCTTTCATTATCCTGGTTGTCTTCTAGCAACCAGAATGGTAATAATAATGAGTTTGTCTTTCTGTGGCAAATATGACACCTCCCTAGATGATTATTGGCTTATTTATAAATGAAAAGATGTCATAATTTTGTATGTAATAATCAACTGCATGATTATTCTCACATTCTTTCTTTTTTTGTTTTTTTCTTGGATGACTTTTCCCCTTTTTTCATGGAAAATATCATCCTTTATATTTATCCTTTTCTTCTATATGGTGGAGATGATCTAGCATCTGGTACTTATGTGGTTACTACTTGGCATCAGCAGAAATACAAATAGTACATATACTCAGAGATAAATGGCAAAATATTCCTTTTTTTAATGGTAGCTTGATGTGAGATCCATAATCTTTTGCCAAATCTTGATACTCTCTTGGCTTAGTCATTTTATCCCAAATAAAAAGTTATCATCTTAAATTTTTTTTGTTCATACCTTTCATTAGTCCTCCAGAAAGCATAAAACCTACCCATTGAAGTCTTAGATCATTTCAATATCTCTGGATATCAATATAGGTAGTATGTAAATTTCTATTCCTATTCTCATTTCATGATCATAGCATATCCAATTCCTGTCATATATAACTTAGATGAAATATTATCTTTTGGTTTTGTGTATTGATTTTTTAGAACTTTAATATTTATGTGGAAATTACACATTACAAAAGGGCTTTGTCTAAAGCTTCCTGTGTAGCTCTGGGTCTTTGAGTTTAGGGGTCCCTTATGTTTGCAGAGGGGTATCTTTTCCTGATCTTTTCAAAAAATAGCTTATTTTTCCAAAGTTTGCCTTCTGAGCTGGGACTGGAAAATGCCCCACTGATTTGCTCCTCTACTGAGCCAGGACTGAGGAACTTAGTTGCTGATTTGCTGTGATTAAGACCTTCTCACTGGCTTTTCCAGATTTATTTTGAGATTTGCTGAACATCCTTTTCATTGCAGAAAGACTGTCCTTTTCTGAAGTTTTTCCAGTCTGTCTTGAGTGCTTTCATTCCATCAGATTCTGTCCAGAGCTGTGGTATTATGTGGTTTTCAAGGGAAACTAGGAGAGCTTGAGCAGTTTCCTTACTGCGTTCCATCATCTTGGCTCCACTTCTGGAATGAAGATAATTCAGTTTATAAGAGTTGATGAAGTCACCAAAGGAAAGTGTAGGCAGAGGAGAGAACATATTACAGAATATTAAGGGCACCCATATTTAATGATTGTACTACATTCTATTATCAGGGTGGTCTTGTGAAAAGAGTGCTGTTTTTGGAGTCGTGGGATTTGAGTATGAATTATGTTTCTCTCATTAGATTCTGAGATCCTTATAAAAACAATTATCTTTTGGCTCTTCTTGTATCTTCACAACTTAGCACAATCATTGACATTCAGTAATTGTTTATTGTAATGAAATATTTATTGACAACTTAGTTATTTCCTGCCAGCACTTGAGTAAATTATAATCTCCCTTCTAAAATAGTAAAAGAAAACTGAACTAGGATTCCTTTGTTCCTAGCTAAAGGAAACTGAGGTGGTCTTGCTAAAGAGATAGAAGGTGCACTAAGAACAGTGGCACAAGAACCCAAAACATAGTTTCCAGGAGTTTCCAATAATAAATCATGAAAGACAAGGACTAAGAAATTGTTTGGACAATTAGGAGATCATTTGGTAACCAGAAAAAAAAAGTAAATTCACTAAGGAAATCAGATGTCAGATAGCAAGAGACTGAGAAGTTAATATGAGAAAACAGGTGAGGAATATAATATAGATAAATGGGTTTCAAGCTGAGAAGGGAGAAATTTTGTAAGAATATGAAAGAATGATGGAGTCAAATGAAATTTCCCCCCCACTGAGGACTAGGGAGTTCTGGTCATATCTAGGTATTGTAGACAATAAGCAAGTAAATAAAGATTTGAGATTTGAGTATGAGAAGGCATGATGGGAGGGATAAAATGAAACTAAGAGTATGAGTGGAGGGTATGACTTTATCAATGAAAATCTTTATAAGTAACCAGGATAAAGGAGAGAATGAGAATGATGTCAAAATGTTTTAGGTTGAGTAGGATACAGGTGAAATTTCAGGGAGATTAGCTTCTACTTTCTCAGTAAATATGAGGTTTTATCCTCTGTTAAGCAGAAGAGGAGAGAGCATCATTTGGCATGCTCAAAAAGAAGTTTATGAAAAGTGTTGCTATGCATACTTTGGTTTTTAATAATCATGGGAATATATACTTCCTCATCTGTTATTTGTCTTTTAAGTTTATATTAACTCTGTTAATATCATAATGAAATGACTTCAATTTCACTAAATTCCTTGAACTTTATTGATGATGGATGTGATTAATATGTTTTCTTTCAACTGGTCCTTTGAAGAGCCTTTTAATCAACAAGAAATCCTTTTCTTTGTGGGTTGGGTAGGAAGGAAGCTTCCAGATCACTGATAAAGATTGTGACTGCATATTTTTATTAATATTTCACTTGTCAATGCTGAGAAAATAATAGAGCAAAAATATTTCTCTGGTTCCACCTCTCAGAATTCTGTACAATTTCAAAGTCTATATTAAAGATACCTTGTTTGAAGAGAGCTTTCAAGGTTGTATTTTGTTTTACTAATTCAGATGTTGCTTTAGTTAATCAATAAAGAATAACTACAGAAGAATCTTTTGTTCCCCATATGTGAATGTGAGTGAATACAAATATTTGTTCAGCTATATAAAATTGTCTACAAATGGATGTCTTTTCTCTTTACAGTTTTTCTAAAAGGAAAATTTTGTTTTATTATATAGACTATGCTGATGAAGTATTTATAAAGTTGCTAATGCCATCCCCCTTACTGTTCTTCCACCCCATCATTCCTAGTGACTCTATAAAAGCATTTCTTTGGAATCTTATCCTCTTTCAGATAGCTTAAAATCAATTTCTGAGTAACTTTAAAATATTGTCATTTTGAACATGGAGTCATTTGTATGTATTTGGTCAGGCTCAACTACCTTTTCTGAACTTATTTTCTTAATTGCTATTATAGCTTCCTTAAATTGTACATAAAGTTTTGACATTTTATAATTCAACTGTAGGAGTTCCAATTTCATTACTACTAATAATAGATCACTATAAAAATGTCATGGGATCTGTTTGTATATTTATGATTTTATTGGTAAATACTATAGCGCACATCAAATTCAGTAGACTCAGTTTTCATGTCCATATCAGACACTTAAATGTGTTTGACAATAAGAAAATCACATGACTGCTCTGAAAGGCAACTTCCTTGTCTGTAAAATGAAAGAATCAAACTACATGCCTTTTAAATATCTTTTACCCTCAATTAATGATCCAAAATTTCTATATTTGACCTCCTTTATGTTTTTATTTTAAGACATCTTTAATATATATGTTTCATATCTTCTTGATATTTGCAATAAGTATCAGTGCACAAAGTTGCCTCTGTTATTACTTATTTCAATGAGTCTATTATGATTTTGACATATACATGGATAACAATTTATTAGAAGAGAGCTTTGTCTGCATTAATTGGCTTTGCAGACTCAGTTATTCTTTAATACCATGTGGTAATCCTAGTGAGATTTCATTTTTCTGTACTTTTCAGTTTAATAATTTGATTATGAAGACATCATATATAGGGTATCATTCTTAAAAATCTTATCCTCCCTTTTCATACTTTCATCAAGGATATGTGTGAGAAGATTTTTCACATGCTTTTGAAGAGAAGAAACAATTATCTATATTGGTTAGGTGTTACCATTCTTTCAGTAGCTTTCTTTGGTTAATGATAATAGTAATGATACTAGTTGGTATTTATATAGTGTATCAAGGTTGGCAAAGAATGTTTCAAATATTGCCTATTTCTAATCTAACCATACTGAAATAAGTGCTTTTATTATGTCCATTTTGCAGATGGTGAACTGAGGTAAATGAGGCTGAGTACCTAGTAAATGTTTAAAACTGGATTTGAATTCAACTATTCCTGATTCCAGGTCCAGAGCTCAATCCACTGTGCCACTTAACTATTAATAAGATGCAATTTTTCCCATCAGACATTTAATATTCTTCTCCATTTTAATCTTCCTTGAGAATTGATTGCTTAGGGGGGATGGAGCCAAGATGGCGGAGTGAAAACGTGACTCTCTGCGTCCTCCTCCGATCTTCTCTCAAATCAACAATAAAATAACCCTCTGAACTGATCTTCAAGTCAACGAATCCAGAAATATTTGGACACTGATTTTGGATATCTCTGAAGAACTTCATATCAAGTTTGTTTAACTTGGACAGAGGAATAAACAATCCACTAGGTGCAACCCGGAAGTGAGGGTGGGACTCAGCTCAGCATGGCAGAAACTCCAGACTCCAAAGACTTGGAGTTTATCTGAGGCACTCGGGACAATCTGCCCTGATTGGGGGTAGGTGTTCTGGCAGACTTGCCTTGTTTAAGGAGTAATTCAGACTTACTCCTAGCCCCCACCAGCCCAGCACCTTAAATTAATTCGCTGAATTGCCCCAGGGCAAAGAATTTCAGCCGCCGTTTTTCCAAGCCTTAAAGAGACATCCACACTGTCTAAAAAAATGAAGAAGCAAAAGAGAGCTCTCAACATAAACAACTTCTATCTAGAGAAAGAAGGGCTTAATCCAGACCCTGAGATTCCTTTAGACAAAACTCCAGAGGAAGTTATTAAGGACCATCACTGGTCCCCTTTTCAAAAGGCCTATCTGGAAGATTGCATAGAGAACCTCAAAAGAGAGCTGGATGATAAATGGGAAAATAAACTGAAATCAGTGCAAGAAGGAGGCAACATACCAAAATTTGTGGGATATGGCCAAAGCAGTTATAAGGGGCAATTTTATATCTCTAGATGCTTACTTGCATAAAATAGAGAAAGAAAAGTTCAACGAATTGGGCTTATTATTAAAAAAAAAAAACTAGAAAAAGAACAAATTAAAAACCCTCAATTAAATACTAAATTGGAAATTCTAAAAATAAAAGGAGAAATTAATAAAATTGAAAATAAAACTATTGAATTAATAAATAAAACTAAGAGTTGGTTCTACAAAAAAACCAACAAAATCGATAAGCCTTTAGTTAATTTGACAAGAAAAAGAAACAGGAAAATCAAATTGTTAATCTCAAGAATGATAAGGGAGAACTTTCCTCCAATGAAGAGGAAATTAGAGCAATAATTAGGAGTTACTTTGCCCAACTTTATGCCAGTAAGTTTGATAATCTAAATGAAATGGAGGAATATCTACAAAAATATAGATTGCCCAGGTTAACAGAAGAGGAAATAAATTATTTAAATAGCCCCATATTAGAAAAAGAAATAAAACAAGCTATTAACCAACTCCCTACGAAAAAATCTCCAGGGCCATATGGGTTTACATGTGTATTCTACCAAACATTCAAAGAAGAATTAATTCCAATACTATACAAACTATTTGAGAAAATAGGGACAGAAGGTATACTGCCAAATTCCTTCTATGAGACCAATATGGTGCTGATAGCTAAACCAGGTAGGGTGAAAACAGAGAAAGAAAACTATAGACTAATTTCCCTAATGAATATTGATGCAAAAATTTTAAATAAGATATTAGCAATGAGATTACAGAAAGTCATCCCCAGGATAGTACACTATGACCAAGTAGGATTTATAACAGGGATGCAGGGCTGGTTCAATATTAGGGAAGCTATCAGCATAATTAATTATATTAATAACCAAACTAACAAAAAACATATCATTATCTCAATAGATGCAGAAAAAGTCTTTGATAAAATCCAACACCCTTTCCTATTAAAAACACTAGAGAGTATAGGAATAAATGGGCTTTTCCTTAAAATGATCAGTAGCATCTATTTAAAACCATCAGCAAGCATCATATGTAATGGAGACAAACTAAAATCATTCCCAATAAGATCAGGAGTGAAACAAGGCTGCCCACTGTCACCATTACTGTTTAATATTCTATTAGAAATGTTAGCTTTACCAATAAGGGAAGAAAAAGAGATAAAAGGAATTAGAGTAGGTAACGAAGAAACCAAATTATCACTCTTTGCAGATGACATGATGGTATACTTAGAGAACCCTAGAGACTCAACTAAAAAACTACTAGAAACAATTGACAACTTTAGCAAAGTTGCAGGATTCAAAATTAATCCACATAAATGATCAGCATTTTTATATATTACCAACAAAATTCAGCAGCAAGGGATAAAAAAAGAAATTCCATTCCAAATAACGGATGATAGCATAAAATATTTGGGAATCTATCTGCCAAGTAAAAGTCAGAAACTATATGAACTAAACTACAAAACACTTTCCACACAAATAAAATCAGACTTAATCAATTGAAAAAACATTAAGTGCTCATGGGTAGGCAGAGCGAATATAATAAAAATGACAATACTACCCAAACTAATCTACTTATTTAGTGCCATACCAATCAAACTCCCAAGAAATAATCTTACATATCTAGAAAAAATAGTAATAAAGTTCATTTGGAAGAACAAAAGGTCAAGGATTTCAAGGGGATTAATGAAAAAAAAATGCAGATGAAGGTGGCCTTGCTGTACCAGATCTAAAACTATATTATAAAGCAGTGGTCATCAAAACCATTTGGTACTGGCTAAGAAATAGAGTAGTCAATCAGTGGCATAGGATAGGATTTTGGGATAATCTAGGCAATAACCTTAACAATCTAGTATTCGATAAACCCAAAGACCCCAGCTTTTGGGATAAGTACTCACTATTTGGCAAAAACTGCTGTGAAAATTGAAAATTAGTATGGAAGAAATTAGGGCTTGACCCATACCTAACACCACATACCAAGATAAGATCTAAATGGGTTCGTGATCTAGATATAAAGAGTGATATTGTAAGCAAATTAGAAGAATGTAGTATAGTTTACCTCTCAGACCTGTGGAGATGGAATAAATTTATGTCCAAAGAAGATCTGCAACTCCTAATTGAATACCAGATAGATAATTTTGATTATATTAAGTTAAAAAGTTTCTGTACAAATAAAACTAATGCAGACAAGATTCCTAATCAAAGGAAGCATCAAATTGGGAAATCATCTTTACATTTAATGGTTCTGATAAAGGCCTCATTTCTAAAATATATAGAGAATTGTCTCATATATATAAGAATTCAAGCCACTCTTCAATAGATAAGTGGTCAAGGGATATGAACAGACAATTTTCAGATGATGAAATTAAAACCATCTCTAGTCATATGAAAAGTTGCTCCAAATCACTATTGATCAGAGAAATGCAAATTAAGACAACTCTGAGGTACCACTATACACCTGTCAGATTGGCTAAAACGACAGGAAAAGATAACGATGAATGTTGGAGGGGATGTGGGAAAACTGGGACACTGATACATTGTTGGTGGAACTGTGAACGGATCCAACCATTCTGGAGAGCAGTTTGGAGCTATGCTCAAAAAGTTGTCAATCTGTGCATACCCTTTGACCCAGCAGTGTTTCTACTGGGCCTATATCCCAAAGAGATCTTAGAGGAGGAAAAGGGATCCACATGTGCAAGAAAGTTTGTGGCAGCCCTTTTTGTAGTGGCTAGAAACTGGAAACTGAATGGATGCCCATCAATTGGAGAGTGGCTGAATGAATTATGGTGTATGAATGTTATGGAATATTATTGCTCTGTAAGAAACGACCAGCAGGAGGATTTCAGAGAGGCCTGGAGAGACTTGCATGAACTGATGCTGAGTGAAACAAGCAGAACCAGGAGATCATTATACACGGCAACAACAATACTATATGAGGATCAACTCTGATGGACATGGCTCTCTGCAACAAAGAATTGTCTTAAACCAGTTCTGATTGTTCACTGAAGAAAACCATATACACCCAGAGAGAGGGATATGAAATATGGACCACAACGTAACATTTTCATGCTCTTTATTGAGGTTTGCTTGCATTGTGTTTCTTTTCTCTGATTTTCTTTTTTTTTTTTTTTTGGTAGATAGGATTTTTGTTGCACAACTTGTCAAGTATTTCAACATTATCAACATGTAGTGGACTTCCTGCCATCTAGGGGAGGGGAGGGGACTGGGAGTAAAATTTGTAATGGGAAGGTTTGTAAAGATCAATGCTGGGGAACTACCCATACATATGTTATACAAATTAAAAGCTTTAATAAAAAAAGAGAATTGTTTGCTCAATATCCTTGACATTATGAAATCCAGAAAGAATATGATTGATCTAGTCCAGCTACTGTTCCCATCTTTGTTCCTTTTTTGGTAAATTCTATTTCCTCATACATTCCTCTTTCAAGATTGGGATATTAAAGTTCCCACATATAAGACTGATTGTTACTTATGTAGTAAAGTTTTCTGGTAGAAATCTTTACAGATCTTTCCCATTTTTCAAGTTTGTTGCCTTCCTTTCAGTTTCACCTTTAAACTCTCAGCATAATTCCTTAATTGGGTCTTTCACTGGCTTTTCACTAAACTTGCTTTTCTGTCTGCTGCTATTTGTTGCTTTTTGAGATGATATAATCATAATCATCTTCAATTACACTTGGAAAGATTTTACAGATAAGTTTATTTTCAAAACTGATGTTGTAGTTAAAAATCTGCATTTTCTAGTAGGAGTACAAGTGTTTTCCTCCTTATAACATTTGTGCCATTAATTGGTTTACCCAAAACTTGGCATTCTTCTTTTAAAAAGTATTAATGAGGTTTCTGTATAGCCTGTAAACTTTTGCCTTTTCTCATTTCTTATTTCTGAACATGTTCCCAATATATTGTTGTGACATTTTTCAGATGTATATATTTGCATTGAAATCACCGAATATATTTTGACTTAATCTGAAGATCCTAATTTTTTATAAATTTCTTTACTTCCTCATCTACTACACTAAACACAGGTAGGTATACAATATTTTTGTGGTAATATTTTTTTAGAAATGCTTATGAGTGCTGGGATATAAGCTGACCACATGTTTCATGAAATTACTCAGTGCCTTATTAGCAGGGTAGAACATGTCAGAACTTGTAGTCCATTAGTATAGTTGTCAGTTAATTACCCTGGATACTACTATGCTCTCACTTGGTGAATACCCTTAGTTTTTACCAAGACTTATCCTCTTCTTGTTCCATTGATGAAATATAGAAAGCTCTGTTTGGCATTAAAAGTCCTTTGTAACCTCCCCTACTTCTACCTTTCCAGTCTTCTTAAACCTTAACACTGAACAAGTATTCTTTCATCAAGTGACATTGATCTCCTTGCTATTCTGCAAAAAGACATTTTTTTTAATCTAGGCTCCAAGAACTCTCTGGTTGTCCCTCAACCCTGTAAAGGCTTCTCTCCTTCACCACACTTAGTAACCTGAGCTCCTTACCTTCTTTTAAGTCTTAACTAAAAATCCCCCCTTTTTTAATGGAAGCATCCCCCTGAGTCCTCTTAATTTTAATGTCTTCCTTCTGTTAATTATTTTCTATTAATTCTGTATATAACTTGCTTTGAATATTTGCTTGCATGTTGTCTTTGCTGTGAATTGTAAGCCCCTTCAGGATTGAAATTATCTTTTGCTACTTTTTATGTTTTGAGCACTTAGCACAATACTTGGTACAGAGTAAGTGATTAATAAATGTTTATTAATGAATTATTCATTGATTCCAATGAATCATCTGACAAAGGTTTGTTTCAGTAACTTGAAGAAAAATTTGAGTTGTAAGAATATGGTTATGCCTTTTCTTACATCTCCCACAATTCTCATGGTGTTCAATAAATATCTGCAGCTTAGTAAATCCATCTAATTTAGAATTATGTCACTTACAATGCCAGGAGAGTAAAGACTGTTTTATGGACCAAAATAGCCATTTCCTATTACGCTGCCATTACAACAAATGAAAACTATACTCTGAATAATCACAATAGGGACAGTGTATTGTCACTGAATTCAGTGATGTGAAAAAGAAAGTTAAGATCTTTTTCTCAACTCTTCTCCATGAGGTATGACCCACCCAAAGGATCAAGGTTCTGGTTGATGATATTCAACCTGTGACTTCATTGGTCTAGGGAACTTTCAGTGTAAATACTTCTTCTGCCAATCCTGATCAGTACCTTCTCTATAAGTTTTAGTCTTAGTATTAATAGAATTTGGAAATGTGAATAACTTATTCAAGGTCACACAATTATTTAAAAGTAAATTATCATTCTACAATCTGTGAATTTCTGTAAGCCCTATTCAAAATGAACAAAAGTTAAGCTATGCAAATATGCATACATACAGAACATATTTCTCCTTCAACCTTTAATGTCTTATTCTAGCTTCAAAAAGTGTCTCCCAAACCTGACATTCTGGGAATTGAGGAAGATTACATTACTTTTAGTTACATAACTAATTACTTTACATCTCACCTAAAGTCCTAACCTGCAATGGAATGTACTCACTCCTCTTTATAATTTTGGTTGCCTACTTTGGGTCTATTTTAAGTAAATTTGAAGGGAGTAAAGTCTTTAGTCAGTCACAAACCCATCATCTTTGACAATTCTGTTTGTGTTAGATAATGGTAATTGAATGTTTATAAGAGAGAGAAACTGAGAGGTAGGTTTTTGGCATAGTTTAGTCTTTTTGGATAAAATAATTTCCCTTCTTCACAGCTATTGATTGATAATTAATAACCCTTCATCTAGATGTGCTCAGAGCTAAATTCATGGTGAATAGAGGTAATTGGGTTTACCAAAATAACTCTATGGGTCTTTAAATTGGCGTAAGAGTAAATAATGACATAAAGACAAATGAATTCTTTCATATAAACTCTTCCTCAATATCTTTTCTATAAATTTTTAAGAATCTAAAATATAAACATGTATTGATTTTTCTCTATCCAAGATAGATTTCCATATAGATTGTGTGTAGAGTATAACTGTGTTTCAAAAGAATTACGAGACACTAAATGTTAAGGCTAAATTCTATAACTTTCAAGACAGCTATTTCATTTGGGGACAAAGAAGAAGAACTTTTGTAGAGGCTTTCAACAAAGAACATTTCTGATGGTACTCCCCTGGAGTGAAAGGAGTCTGACCATATCGTCACCCAATTTAGTGTCACACACTAAATAGCACTTACCTTTCTCAGCTTTAATTTGCTCATCTACAAAATAAGTAGTTCTTATCACACAAAGTTTTTATTCTGAGGGTTAAATGAGATGACACATGAAAAGTGGTTTGCAAACCTTAAAGTACTATCTAAATGATAGCTATTATGGAAACAATGTGGGCTACAATAAATAAAGAGTTTGATTTATCCTCAGGCAATAAAGGTGTTAATTTTCTAATATTTTCCTCTCTACACACATACATTTTTATTTTTAGGTTCTCTTGTTCAGTCACTTTTAGTAGTGTCTGATTCTTCCTAATCCCATTTAGGGTTTTCTTGGCAAAGATAGTGGAGTGGTTTGCCATTTCCTTCTCTAGAATATTTTACAGATGAGGAAATTGAGGCAAATTGGGTTAAGTGAAGAAATGTCTGAGGCCAGATTTGAACTCTGGAAGATGTTATCTTGATTTTATCCACTGCATCACTACGTGAACATCTGATATGAATTTGGGTGGGGATAGGGTGAACAATTGAATGCAAGAAGACTTTTAATTTGGGAGAGCTCAGACAGATTTATGCGATAAACAGTATAAAAACCCCAATAATAACTCATTGGGATATGAATTCAGATTCTCCTTTAAGGATATTTTGAAAAGTATAATTCAAATACAATTGTTCTTCAATATATCTTTTTTTTTTTTTTTTTGCTTTTGCTGAGGCAATTGGGGTTAAGTGACTTGCCCAGAGTCACACAGCTAGGGAGTGTTAAGTGTCTGAGACCAGATTTGAACTCAGGTCCTCCTGACTAAAGGGCTGGTGCTCTATTCACTGTGCCACCTAGCTGCCCCTCTTCAATATATCCTTAATAAAAAATAAAATAACCAATTTCAGTCAAAGAATGTGTGTGATGATCATTTGGGAGATAATTTTTAAAAATTGAATTAATATAGGTAATCTTAAGGGGAAAAGAAAAAAATGCAGAGTTCATAAATCAACTTCATCATCTTAGTTTAACAATTTGAATTCACCAAATGGCATAGAAGACATCATGCATATATTAAAAGTGGGCCAGTCATATAACAAGAATCACAGATAGTAGAGAGACAACCTGATTGGTAAATTGTCGTTACTGTTTTAACTGGCTTTAATCGTGTCAGGAATCTTTGATAGAGCAAATGTCTCTCCCCATGCAGATCTTTAAGTCTTGCAGTCTACAGGATTAGAAAGTTGTTTGCTGGACCTGAAAGGTTTAGTGAATTTTCCAGTCAATCAGAATGTGTTTGAAATAAGATTTGAAAATAATTATTTTCACATACAGGATTACTGCAGAAAAATTCTTCAGACACATTGGGTGAGTCTCCTATGGATGATCTGTCAAAAGACAAAGATAGTAATTTCACAGAAGGTGTGGAAGTTTTCTGATCTATATTATTATTAGAAGTGCTTCATCAATGAAATGTGGATCTATCAAAGTATTGTTACACAGGATGAAGCCTAGCATGGATTTTGCAGCTGATGATGAAGATGACAAGCAGGTTCTTTCCATCTTAAATGAAGCCCAGTTGTGGAAAGCAGATTCTCCTGATTGATGATTCATTATCTTCCACTCATTTCTATCTTGAAAAGCTGCCAAACCATGGTAGATAAAATGCACAATGCTATATCTGATTTCCATATGCCATTTCTACTGGGATGAAAGTTTACATATGGGAAAAGAACTATGATTATAGTCACAAAAGCTCTTGGGATTCATAACCATTACATGCAGTTGTATTTGCTAGATGCCCACAAAAAAAGATGCTGAATACTAAAGACAGTTCTCAGAGATGTTACCCATAAAAAATGACCTGACATAATCTTTTATGTAACTGAGCTTAAGGGTCAGATTATGCAGTAATATGGACATTTCTTCAATGATGTAATAAAATTCCTGATTATCCTGAGGTCAATTACTTTCACCTGATCATTCTGGCATTAATATCCCAAGGAAGTATTTGTAGAGCACATCTAAGTATATATACTATTCCCTACTTTTTATAAGAAACATATGTAAAATAGATATAAGAAATTATAAATATTTAATAATAAAATTCTGGTACAAAGCTTCAAAACAAAGAAAACTTTTGCACAAACTATTGGAGCTCCTTTCTTTTTGATATGTTTTTCTAGTCTTTATATTTAAGTAAATGTTAGCTACCTATGCTATCACAAATGAGTAAAATTAAGAGGCTTAAAAAGACACCTCTTTCATGTAGGACATGCATTTTCTTCCCATTTGCTTCTACTTTTATATAATGGATGAGGGAGGAGGAGCAGGGGAAGAAGCAGGGAAAGGACTCACCCATCGAAGTTTAAAGTAAATTCAAGTGGGGAACTTTTCCATCTTGTTTGGTGAGGAGCCTTAGAAACAGACACACTTGTACCTTAATGAATATAAATGATATGTGAGCAATCTACCAATGTCTCTCTAGTTATAGATCTTTTTACATTTACTTTTATTTTTAATTAAAAATATCTTTATTCTTTCTTTCTTCCCCCACCATGACAAAAATCCCCAGTAACTTGTGTAACAAATATGTATAGTTAAGTAAAGCAAATCCCCATATATGGATATTCATGTCCAAAAGGTAAATGTCTCATTCTGAATCCCGAGTCCATAATTTTTTTTCAGTAAATAGGTAGCCTGTTTTATCATTGGTCCATTGGATGAGTGGCTAGTTATTGTGTTTACAGTTGTTAAGTCTTTCAAAGTTTTTTTTTTACAGTATTATATAAATTGATCTCCTTGTTCTATTCCTCTGTATCAATGTTGTAAGCCCTGCCATTTCTATCCAAAACCATCCCCTTCATCATTTCCTATAGCCCAGTAATATTCCATATTATTCATGTACCATGACTTTGTTCAGTCATCTCACAGTAGATGCTACTCTTTTAGTTTCTAGTCCTTTGACATTATAAAAGGAGCTGCTATAAATATTTTTGTACATGTAGATCATTTTACTCTTTTTTAATCTCTTTGGAGATAGACTGAATAGCTGTTATATTCTTCTTACAATAAATTAATATCACCAATATTCCCCATTCTTAGTATCTTATAATGGATACATAGAAATAAAAGTTAATACTCAATATAATTTCCAGAAAGATAGTAATGAACAATAACAATATTTCCTCTAAGCATTTCAATTCTTTATATTCTTCCTGCATTATGATTTCTTTTAAGTACCCATTTAAGATCTTAAAAGTCGCATTATCCCCTCTTACCCTATAAAATAGCTTAGTCCTATGTAAATGACTACAGTGTCTGGATGATATATTATATTTATAATTTATGATAAGTTTTTTTTTCCAAATGAGTTAAGGAGCTTTGTGATATAAAATCTTTAATTCCCCAAGTCTTAATTGAAGTATAAAATCAGATGTTACTGGAAAGTAAAAAACAAAGGACAGTAATATTTTAAACATACTTTCCCCAATATAATCCATTTCTACTTCTTAAAACTGTTAAAGGAGAAAAATTAAATTTCATCAGCAAGTTAATAGATCAATAGCAAATCTGGGAAATATTCAAATCTTAAGTTTGTAAATTTCTTGATAAACAGAATCATATTCATAGTCTAGATTGAGATGTCATTTTACTATCATTGCTCTTTCTCTATTCCATTCCACCACCATCTGCTTCTTAACTCTCCACTGACTTTTAGTCAAGGGGCTTTTAGTTCCCTTCTGTTTCTAAGTTGTTGAGCCTATGTCTACCTACAAGCATTTAAGTGCCTATTATAGATACTCTGTCACTAGGAATAAAAAGAGAAATATGATTGTGTGTGGCTGCATGTATGAGCATGCACATGTGTGTGTAGCCAGAGAACTTCCAAATTGAATATTGGCTTTTTATGTACCACTGGTTATTCTGTACCATTTGACACTGTTGATTACTCTGTATTGATCTTTTTTCCCCTTTGGCTTCCAATGCATTGTTGTTTTGCTTGTTCTTTCCTTGTCTATTTTACCATGTTTTCTATATGACTAGCTCCTCTTTATTCTCTTACCCCTTAAAGATGAATGTCTACCACTGTTTTAGACGTGACTCTCTTCTTTCTGTCCCCACTCCTCTTCTTCCCCTCCTTTCCTTTTTTCTTTTCCTCTCCCTTTTACTCTTTCCCCTTTCCTCTCATCTTTCTTTCCTCTTCCCTCTCTCTCCCCCCGCCAATATAATTCACCACAATGGGTTTAATCATTACTTTTCTTTATATTGACCTGAAATTATATATATATTACATATTATATATATACACATATGTCAATATGTATAAAAATATTATATATGCACATGTATGTAAAATGTGTGTATGCCAACATATTTCAACCTGTCTATAGAGCTCCTAGCCTATGTTTTGAACTTTTTGGCTTTATTCGTGTTATAGCTTGTTAGAACCTTAAACTTTTTATGTCTTAAAGTAGGTCATCTCATCAAAAAAAATTCCTTTAAAACTTGTACACTCCCTGACTTTGCTATTCATATTGAAGACATTATCAATCTGACAATTACCCGAGCTTGAAATCTCAAAGTCACATTTGAGTCTTCTCTCTTTTTCTTCATTCTATCTTTGCAATATTTTTACAATAATATTGTGTATTATAGGTCCTTGTGTTCATGCCTTTTTACCCAGATAAATTGTAAGCACCGTGAGGGCAGAGATCAGGTCATATAGGTACTTTATAATATCTGAATGAATACATCAATCCATCTAGTCATTTGTCAATTTCTCCTGATGTTAATTTTTGCATATATTTGTTCATCTTTTACTTTGAACTTCAAAAGCAACCCCATCTAGTTTGGATCCACATTGTTTCTTTCCTAGACTTCTGAAAAACCATTTAAGGGGTCTATTCTCTGAGCCTTCACCCTATTCTATTATTTCTTCACAAGCATTCCTGGATAATTTTCTAAAGCCCTACTGGAATTATTTTAAAAAAGTTCTACTGTTCTCCATTAACTACCAAAGCAGATTTAGCGTCCTTATTCTGAAATTCAATACCCATTCAAATCTGACTTCCCCATCCTTTTTAGTCTTCTTTAATATAATTTGACTCCAGTCTTATTAGACTACTTACTTTTCCCACATTTGGTCAGGCCCTCATCCATCTCTGTGCCTTGGTCATACCATCAGATGTTCACCAGACACTTTTATAATTAAATAACCTATTTCTGCCTGTTAAAATTGGTTTGTATGCCTGCTCAGATATTCCCTATAACCTACATAGAACTTTCACTTAAAAATACTCATTGAATTGAATTAAACTGAATCCTTCTTGAAAATGTTCTCACTAGCTTTAATATCCTTATAACACTTTCCTTGGATCACTCTATTGTGTTTACCTCACACTGACTTGAATTAAAAGTTCAGTGTACATCTTATTCCCTATTCCAAATCATTAGGGGAGAGTATCTGCATCTTGTTTTATCTTTATGTCTACAATATCTAGCTAGTGCCTTGGACACAGTAGGACTAAATAAATCTTTGCTGAATCAAATAAAATTGAATCCATCAACTAATGCAGTAAGCAAAGATTTATCAAATGTCTTTTATGTGTTGTATTTTGCAGAAACGAGTCCATTATTTACATGCTGAACACTGATTGCCTCCATGTTGGATGTTAAAGTGTCATCATTGAATTTGAATTGAAGCAACTTATCCAAGAAGCTTTTTTTATTTGGTCTGAAACTGACAAGATAATGCAACCCATAAATTAGCCATGATTATACATTTTTACTACTGTAGTCAATTTGTACTTGTCATATTTCTGTAGTTAAAAGTTTCTGAGCTGGGTTTTGCTGTCAGTTTCACATCTAAGAGGACTTTCTTTAACCATGGAAGCATATATTCCTTTGATGTTTGATGATGGGAATACGTATCAACGGGAAAATGGACTCATCAATTTCAGCTCAATTACAACTAGGTTTTTTTTTTTTTAAGTGAGTAACAAATGAGTAGAGACAAATATTGCTTTAACTAACATAAAAAAATATGACTACAATTACTTCCATTAAAGGACTTAGACCCTTTGTGCATTCTCTCTATCACTTCATTAATCAGAACATGTCAGTATCTTTCATACATAATCCATGGCTATAAAATTCCTATTTTCCAAATTATCCCTTCTTTTAGTCTTATATGATCCACATGATTTTGTAATGAAATTATATACATTTTAATTGAGTAGTAAATCAGAAATATGGAGATATGAGAGTATTTTGTTTTTTTTTTAATTTTAAATTTTTTTTATTAATAATTTTTATTTGCTAAACATATGCATGGGTAAGTGAGTGAGTATTTATCCCAAAAGCTGGGGTCTTTGGGTTTATC
>JAJPUD010003923.1:89577-118641 GCA_023553655.1 Myrmecobius fasciatus
CATCTTCTTCCCTGGAGGATAATGCTCATTCTAGCTGGATAGGTTATTCTTGGCTGTAATCCAAGTTCCTTTGCCCTTCAGAATATCTGGTTCCAAGCCCTTAGATCCTTCAGTGTGAAAGCTGAGAAATCCTGTGTGATTCTAATTATTGATCCTCGGTATTTGAATTGTTTCTTTCTAGCTGCTAGCAGAATCTGTTCCTTGGTGCTATAGTCCTGAAATTTAGCCACGATATTCCTTGGGGTCTTAATTTTGGGGTCTCTTTCAGGAGGTGATCGGTGAATTGTTTCAATGGTGATTTTGCCCTTTGATTCTACAATCTCAGGGCAGTTTTCTTTCAGGATTTCCTGGAAGATAGTGTTTAGATTCTTTTTTTCATCATGGCTTTCAGGAAGTCCAGTAATCCTTAGATTGTCTCTCCTAGATCTATTTTCCAAGTCAGTTGTTTTTCCTAGGAGATATTTCATATTTTCTTCTAATTTTTCATTTTCTTGTTTTTGTTTGACTGATTCTTCAAGTCTTAGTGAGTCATTCACTTGCATTTGTTCAATTCTTATTTTTAAAGTGTTGTTTTCTTCATTTACCTTTTTAAGCTCCTTTTGTAACTGGCCAATTTGTTCATTTCACTCTTTTTCCACTTCACTAATTTTATTTTTTAATAAATTGATGTCTTTTTCATATCTCTTTTGCAGGGCATCATATCCTTCTTGCAAGATACTGTATCCTTCTTGCACTGATTTCAGTTTATTTTCCCATTTATCCTCCAGCTCTCTTTTGAGGTTCTTTATGCAATCTTCCAGAAAGGCCTTTTGAAAAGGGGACCAGTGATGGTCCTGGCTGATTTTCTCTGGATTTTTGTCTAAAGGAACCTCTGGCTCTGGGGTCGTTTCTTTGCCTTGTTAAAAGCTGTCTATGGTGAGAGCTCTCTTTTGCTTCTTCATCATTTTTTTTTTTTAGACAGAGTGGATATCTCTTTAAGGTAGGGGAAAAAAAACAGTGGCTGCAAAAAGCTTTACCCTGGGGCACTTCGGCGAGTTGACTTAAGGTGCTGGGCTGATGGGGGCTAGGACTAAGTCCGAATTACTCCTTAAACAAGGCAAGTCTGCCAGAACACCTGCTCCCAATCAGGGCAGAGTGTCCCGAGTGCCTCAGATAAACTGCAGGTGTTTGGAATTTGGAGTTTGGAGTTTGGAATTTCTGCCATGATGAGCTGAGCTGAGTCCCACCCTCACTTCTGGCCTGCACAGGGGTCGTCTATCTCTCTGTCCGAGTCTGACTAACCTGATATGAAGTTATCCAGAGAGCTGTGCCCAAATATTTCTGAATTCGTTGACTTGAAGATCAGTTCAGGGGCTTATTTTAAGATCGGAGGAGAGGCAGAAAGTCATCTTTTCACTCTGCCATCTTGGCTCTGCCCCCCTCACTTTATTCTTTTTTAAAAAAAAATAGTTTAAGTAATAAAACAAGCTTTTCCATATTTTAGTGTGATAAGAAAGATGTTTACATGTGAAACTGAAATCTACTATAAACAACTTGCTATTCATTTCAAATATACAATGAAATTCCTATGTAATTTTTTTTCCTTCTTTCCCTTCTACTTGTGAGTACCATGACACAGAAATAGGGGTGTGTATGTCTGTATAATTATTCTATTCTATACATATTTCTGTGTATCAATTCTTTCTCTAGATGCAGACAGCATCTTCATATTTCTTTAATTGTTATTTATATTTATTTTATATTTTTATTTATTTGAGTATTTACAATACTCAAAATAACTTATTTGCTCAAAGCCATTCTTAAAACAATTTTGCTGTCATGGTGTACAGTGTTCCCCTTGTTCTGCGAATTTCAATCTTTTTTCATGCAAGTCTTTGTTTTTTCTTATGAGCTCATTATTTTTTAGGGTACAGTAGTATCACATCACAATCATTAATTATACATCTTGCTCAACCATTCCCCAACTGATGGACATCCCTATAATTTCCAGTTCTTTGTCACCACCAAGAAAGCCACTTTAAACATTTTAGATATATAGATTGTTTTCCTGTCCCCTTAATCAACTTTGGCAATAGACCTAATAGTGATATTCCTTGGTCAAAAGTAGTTTTATAACTCTTTAGGCATAATTCCAGATTGTTCTCCAAAAGGTTGGATCAGTCTACCATTCTGCTAACAATTAGTGTCCCAATTTTCCCACGTCCCCTCTAACATTTGTCATTCCTTCTATCATTTTAACCAGGTTAGTTAAGTGATATTTCAAGGTTATTTTAATGTTCGCTTATGTAATTAATTTAGAGCTTTTTTTTTCAAATTTTTCAAATTACTATAATTTTTTAAAATTTCTTCTTTGGAAAATTGCCTGTTCATATACATTGATCATATATCAATAGGGGAATGATTATATTCTTATAGATTTGGCAAAGTTCTTTATATATTTTAGATATGACTTTTATCTCATAAACTGTCTAGAAAAATTCCCCAATTTTATGCTTTCCTTGTGATCTTAGCTACATTAATTTTATTTGTACAAAAAATTTTAACGTCATTGAATGTATCCATTTTGAACCTAACTTTATCTCTTGTTTATTCATAATTTTTTCCCCTAGCCATACAATTGATATATAGTGTCTTCTTTTTTTGAGGTAATTGGGGTTAAGTGGCTTGCCCTCCATCACACAGTCATGTTTCATGGGGAGTTTAATATAAGGAAAGATGGGAAAGAAATCAAGGTTTATCTTGTCACTGTAAGAAACACTGCTTTTAAGATATTCTATTGGAAGTAACTAAAAAACCTTTAATGATGCTGCTCCAAACAAGAAAATGCTAACTATCTGAGAATGAATTTGAACTAAGGTCCTCCTGACTCCAGGGCCAGTACTCTATTCACTGTCCCATCTAGCTGTCCTGGGCCTTCCCTCTACTAATTAATTCTAGTTTGTCCTACATGTAGCTTATATATGGCTATATTTGTTTGCATGTTGAATTCCCCTGTTAAATTATGAGCTTTATAAGGCTATGGGCTATCTTTTGCCATTTTTATAACCCCAGCACTTAGTACAGTACCTGGCACATAGTAGGCATTTAATGAATGCTATTGATTGATTGTGGGGTAGGGTGAAAAAAGGAGATAAAGAATAAATGAGCCATGTTTCATGGAGGGTTTAATATAAGGAAAGATGGGGGAAATCAAGATTTATCTCATTACTGTAAGAAATGCTGCATTTAAGTGATTTTAATGGAGATAAACAAACAAAACTAAAATGGTGCTGTTTCCAATCAAGATCTTGGAGCCATCATCTGAAGAATTGCCCTCTGTGGAGCTATGAATTAGCAACTACCATTATTCCCCCTATTGAACTGTGAGCTCCTTCAGATCGGGTATTATCTTTTGCTCCTCTTTGCATACACAGCATTAATTGCAGTGTAGGACATATGGTAGGTGCTTAATAAATATTGATTGATTAATTGACTGGATCTAGTCCCTACTTTTTCAGTATCCCTATTTACTGAAGTATTCCTGAAGTAATTGTCATTATCAAATGGTTCTGGATCAGAAATGGACATGCTTTTAGACTTAAAGATACATTGCCATCTGTTTTACTTCTTCACTCAACATTATATGGTCTTTTTATTTGACTTGTGGCTGAAACTCCCTATATCTTTCTTTTTATAAAGTGAACTCTTTGAAAATACTTTTTTCGAGTCTATCTCCAGCATTTAGTATAGTTCTTTGAACATAGTGTTTAATTAATGCTTGAACTCCTTGAAAACACTTTTAGAGTCTATCTTCAGCATTTAGTGTAGTTATTTGAACGTAGTGAGTAATTGATGGACCGATTGATCATTTTTCAGAAAGGATATAGATGGACAAATTTATAGAACATGTTCTAAGTATCTGATATTTAGCTTCATCTGGAATTTTTGAGACTTCCTTCAAGTTCAGGTGTAAAAAATAATAGATCTAAATATAAGCGTTACATGAAGTTTGAGAAGACTAATGTGAGTGCTGCAAATTTATGTTTTATATATTTCTGAGTGTATATGAGGCATTTGATATGAAATGCTTATTTAGCTTGGCCATGTTTTTGTGTTAATTATGTGGTGTTTTTATTATTTTTAATATTGTCTCAAATGAGCATTTTATTGTTTATTTTGCTAGAAATCTGATTGTGATAAAATGAATGTGATAATTTTTTGATGTGTCTTGCTGAAAATGTTATTGTTTGGAAGTCTGAAGAAGCATTATAGTGAAACAGTAATTTGAATTGAATTCTGAGAAAAAAGATGATTGATGGAGTGACTTTATTTTTTTAAATTTATTTATTTATTTTTTATTTGCAAAACATATGTATGGGTAGTTCTTCAACATTAAGCCTTACAAAGCTTTCTGTTACAAATTTTTCCCCCTACTCCCCACCCCTCCCCTAGATGGCAGGATATCTACTACATGTTAATTATGTTAAAATACTTGACAAATAAAATACATGTATACATATTTCCACACATTGGTGTGCAAGAAAAATTGTATCTACAAGAAAGAAAAATCAAATAATGGAAACACAATGCAAACAAACATCATTTGAGAGCATGAAAATGTTATGTTGTGGTCCACATTTCACATCCCTCTCTCTGGGTGTATATGGCTTTCTTCAGTGAACAATTGGAAGTGGTTTGAAACATTTCATTGTTGAAGAGAGCCATGTCCATCAGGATTGATCATCATATAGTCTTGTTGTTGCCGTGTATAATGATCTCCTGGTTCTGCTCATTTTACTCAACATCATTCCATGCAAGTCTCTCCAGGCCTCTCTGAAATCCTCCTGCTGGTCATTTCTTACAGCACAATAATATGATGGAGTGACTGTAAATAAAAGTTTAGAGGAATGATTGACTTAGTTGGGGGAAAAAAGGACAGAAACAAACATATGAATGGTTACTTATCTTTGACTAATGATATACAATGGGGAATATATCCAAAGACTGATAAAAATATTTTTATTTCATTAAATGTTTCTTAATTATATTAAGACTTTTTTAAACAAGCATTTTAAAATGAATTCCAAATTATTTCCCTTATTCTTATATCAATTATGCATGTAAAGTCATGTAAAACTATATTTTATTTAGCCATGTTGCAAAAGAATTCATGTACATGAAACAAGGAAAAATATGCTTGAATTTGCACTCAGTGTTCATCAGTTTCCTTCTTAGATGTGAATAATATTTCCTTCCCTTCCTCTCTTATTCTCCCTTCCCTTCTTTCCCTCTATCCTTTCACCCTTTCTTCCTTCCTTCCTCTGTACCTCCCTTCCTCTTTCCTTTCTTCCCTTCTTCCCTCTTTCCTTTCTTTCCTTCTTCTCTTCCTTCCCCTTTCCTTCTTCCCTTTCTTCCTCTCTTCTTTTCTCCCTTCTTCCCCCTTCCCTTTCTTCCTTCTTTCTTGTTTTTTTAAAAATCTCTTTTGATATTCATGCCTAGTAGTGGTGAAATTAAATTAAATAATATGCATGAACTTACAGCCCTTTGGGAACAGATCATATCTTTTAATAATTTATCAGGTGGGACATGGATCTTTTTTTGTATATTTGACTCAGTTCCCCCTTTTTGAGAAATGAGGGCTTATCAGAGAAATTTGCTTAATTTTTTTATAATTACTATTGCTAATTGTATTTCCTCCCATTTATTCTCTCTCCTTTCATATTGTCCCCTCCTCAAAAGTGGTCCGTGACCACTCCTTCCCCCAATATACTCTCTCTTTTATCATCCTCATATTCCATTCCCCTCTTCTTTTCCTGCAGGATGAGATAGACTTCTATAGCCCTATTGAGTATATATGCTATTTCCTATTTCTGTCAATATTCAGTCAATTCTGATGAGAGTAAGCTTCACTTTTTTCCCCCTTTCCTTCCCCTCTTCCCCTCCACTGTAAAAGCTTTTTCTTACCTCTTTTTCTAAATAATAGACAGCTTGCACTATTCCACTTCTCCTTTTCCCTTTCTCCCAGTACAGTGAATGGCATTTTTCTTTATGGATCTTTTGGTATTATCTTGGGTCACTGTTTTGATCAGAGTTGCTAAGTTTTTCAGAGTTGTTCATTGTTCCATTATTTCAGTTATTGTTCCCTTCATTTTTCATGAGATCATTTAAGTAAATCTTCCCAGGTTTTTATGTAACCATCATTTATTTTTTTTCTTTTTTTTTAATTTTTTATTTTATTTGCATAACATATGTGTGGGTAATTCCCCAACAATAACCCCCACATAACTTTCCATTACAAATTCTTCCCCCCAACTCCCCACCCCTCCCCCAGATGGCAGGATATCCACCACATGCCAATTATGTTAAAATATTGGCAAATCGAATATATGTATACATATTTCCAAACTTATCATTGGTGTGCAAGAAAAATCCTATCTACACAAACGATATATCAGATAAAGGAAACACAATGCAAGCAAACATCAATCAAGGAGTATGAGAATGTTATGTTGTGGTCCATACCTCGCATCCCTCTCTCTGGGTGTATCTGGCCCTCCTCAGTGAACAACCGGAGTTGGCTTGAAACATTTCATTGTTGAAGAGAGCCATGTCCATCAGAATTGATCGTCATATAGTACTGTTGTGTAACCATCATTTATAACAGAGTAGTATTCAATCATGATCCTGTGCTATAACTTGTTCAGGCATTCATCAGTTGATAAGCCTTGATGTCCATTTTTTGTCACCAGGAAAAGAGCAGTTATCAATATTTTATAGGAGTAAATCTTTCCTCCTTTTTCTTGATATTTATGACATATAGACAAAATGCTAGGGAAACTAGAAGGCAATTTTTCTACAGTGATTGTTTTTAAAATCTCATAAGTGAAATTAACAAAACTTAAAAAGTAACAGTAAATAAATATTTTACAATCATCTAAATACTTCTATTATAGCAAAATGGATCAGGGAAAGGTAGAATATTAAAATACATAAAGAAATGGGAGAAAGCTAATCAAGACCCACACATGGGACTTATCTAAATAAAATAATGAAACAATTTTTATTGAAATAAGAGGAAAGAAATTCAGTGTTCATGACAAGCTTGTGGTATTATTTTAAAAAAGCACAATGCTTACATAATCCATGACAAGGCAATATAAATAAATAGAATACATTTCACAATAAGAGAGATTGCAGAGTTATGGATGCAGAGGGAAGAACCTGTATGTGGCATTGGTAGGGATAGATCATTCTGGCTCCTTGTCTAGCCCTAATATCTCTGGTAGAGTGAAAGGTCCAACAAATACTGGGAAAGATAACTACAGATGAGGTATGTCTGAGAAATTTAAATTTTGACTGAGTAGAAACCATCTAAAATGAAAGGGAATTTGTGTTGCATAGACATAGTGGAAGGGAGAGGAGGATAGTCCCTTGGGCAAGATTTTGCCAAACTACATGAGTAGAAGAGTAGAGTAAAAAGCATTAGAAGGAAATTTTTGTTTCAACAAATAGTGCCTCGGCTTTTCATGGATTTGAAGACAAGAGTTTGCTCCTTATTAAAAAAAAAGATAAGTGCCCATGGAAAGGGTATCTAGATTACCAAAACTTCAATAATGATGGTTGCATACCATAGATTAGCAGTGGAGGAGGGGGAATGATGATCAGTGCTCTGAAGATCCCTTATGTTTATTCTTTCAAAATTCTGGGAAGGTAAGTCATGAAACTGACATTGTATTGAATTGGGTACCCTTAGGCACTACAGCCAAACTTATGGGGATTATATTGACCACCACTCCCATTACTTAGTGTGAGTAGTTACTTGATTTTTCAGGTCAGTTGTACCCATTTTCCAATATATCTGCTTTTAACTATAACCATTTTCTTAGGTACCATCATCCTTCAAAATGCACACTCTTTGTCATTGCTAAGCATTAGGAGAATGGTTTTCCATGTCCTGAGAATTATTTAGGCCTTGTGAACATTTTGTCCTGCTTAGTTTATTTTTTCTCCTTCTTTGTATTTCTCTTATTACAGATTGATTTATTTAGATGCAGTCTATCAAAGTTAATTTATTTTTCAAAAAATTATCTTGAGTATTCCTTATTCCAGCTTTTCTGAAATAAATAGTTAAATTTATTTATTTTTCTTTAGTAAAGCTTTTTTTTTCAAAATATATTTGTGGACAATTCTTCAGCATTAGTCCTTGCAAAAACTTGCGTGTTCCACTTTCCCACCTTCCCCCATGCCATCCCCAGATGTCAAGTAAATATATGCTAAATGTAGTAGAAATATATGATAAATTCAATATGTGCATACATATTTATACAATTATTATACCTCAGAAAAAAATCAAATCAAACCAGGAGAGAGAGAGACATGGGGGAGAGAAAGAGAGGGGCAAAATAAAATGCAAGAAAGCAACAACAAAAAGAATGAAAATGCTATGTTGTGAACCACATGCAGTTCCCACAGTCTTCTCTCTGGGTATAGATGGCTCTCTTCATCAATGAACAATTGGAACTGGTTTGAATCATCTCATTGTTGAAGAGAATCATGTCCATCAGAATTGATCTTCATATAGTCTCACTGCCGTGTATAATCATCTCTTGGTTATGCTCATTTCACTCAGCATCAGTTCATGCAAATCTCTCTAGGCCTCTCTGAAATCATCCTGCTGGTCTTTTCTTACAGAACAATAATATTCCATGACATTCTTATACCATAATTTATTCAGCCGCCATTCCCCAATTGATGGGTATCCATTCAGTTTCCACTTTCTTGAGACTACAAAAAGGGCTGCCACAATCATTTTTGCCCTTTCCCTCCTTTAAGATCTCTTGGGGATATAGGCTCAATAGAAACACTCCTGGGTCAAAGGGATCCTGGGTCACAGTTTGATAACTTTTTGAGCATAGTTCCAGATTGCTCTCCAGAATGGCTGGATCCATTCACAGTTCTACTAATAATGTATCAGGGTCCCAGTTTTCCCACATCCCCTTCACATTCATCATTATCTTTTCCTGTCAACTTAGCCAATCTGAGGAGTGTGTAGTGGTATCTCAGAGCTGACTTAATTTGCATTTCTCTGATCAATAGTGATTTGGAGCATCTTTTCATATGACTACAAATGGTTTTAATTTCTTCATCTGAAAATTGTTTATATCCTTTGACCATTTATCAATTGGAGAATGCCTTGAATTCTTATAAATGTGAGTCAAGTCTCTATAAATTTTAGAAATGAGGCCTTTTTCAGAACTTTTGAAGATAAAAATGTTTCCCAGTTTATTGCTTCCCTTCTAATCTTGGCTGCATTAGTTTTGTGTGTACAAAACCTTTTTAATTTAATATAATCAAAATTATCTTTTTTGTGATCAATAATGATCTCCAATTCTTTGATTACAAATTCCTTTTTCCTCCACAGATTTGAGAGGTAAACTATCCTATGTTCTTCTAATTTGTTTATTATATCTTTCTTTATATCTAGATCATAAACCCATTTCGACCTTATCTTGATATATGGTATTAGGTGTGGGTCAATGCCTAATTTCTGCAATACTATTTTCCAATTTTCACAATAGTTTTTGCCAAATAATGAATTCTTATCCTAAAAGCTGGAATCTTTGGGTTTGTCAAACACTAGATTACTATAGCCATTGACTATTTGACAATGTTCATCCTCCTCTCTTCTTTCTCACAATTATAATAGGTTTTCTTTGTCTCTTCCTGAGATGTAATTTCCCTCATTTCATCTCCATCCCCTTCTTCGGATACAATCTGCTTTCTACCTTTAGTTTCTTTTTTATATTATAATAGTAAAATCAAATTATACATGCACTCTATGAATATCCATAACAGAGATACAGTTCTCAAGAGTTCTTTTCCTTTTACCTTTTTATGCTTTTCTTGAGTTCTATATTTGGTGGTCAATTTTTTTGTTCAGCTCTAGTCTTCAGAAATAAATGGAATTCACCTGTTTTGTTGAGTGTCCATCTTCTTCCCTGTAAGAAAATCTTCAGTTTAGTGGGGTAATTTATTTTTGGCTGTATTCCAAGTTCCTTTGCCTTTTCAGAATATTCCAGGCCCTTTAATCCTTTAAGGTGGAAGCTAATAGGTTCTGGGTAATTTTTATTGTATCTCTTTGGTATTTGAATTGTTTCTTTCTGGCTGCTTGCAAAATTTTTTCCTTGTTTTGATAGTTCTGAAATTTAGCCACAATATTCCTTGGCATTTTAATTTTGGGGTCTCTTTCAGGAGGTGTTTGGTGAATTCTTCTGATGGCTATTTTACCTTCTAATTCTAGGACATCAGGGAAGTTCTCTTTGATGATTTCCTGAAAAAATAGTGTCTAGGGTCTTTTTTTCATCATGGTTTTCAGGAACTCCAGTTCCTTAGATTGTTTCTCCTATGTCTATTTTCTAGGTCACTTGTTTTCCCAAGGAGGTAGTTTACATTTTCTTCCCATTTTTTCATTTTTTTTTGTTTTGCTTGACTAATTCTTGATGTCTTATTGATTCATTCATTTTCATTTGTTCGGTTCTGATTTTTAGTTCATTATTTTCTTCAATTAATTTTTTTTAGTTCTTTTTGTAGTTGCCCAATTGAATTTTTAAATGAGTTGTTTTGTTCTAAGGATTATTTTTCCATTTCATAAATTCTGGTTTTCAGGGGGTTGTTTTCTTTTTCCATTTCACAAATTCTGTTTTTCAGAGAGTTGTTTTCCTTTTCCATTTTGTCAAATCCATTTTAAGAAGTTATATGATTTTTCCATTTCACTATGTCTATTTTGTTAGGAGTTTTCTTCAGATAATTTCTGTGTTTCCTTTTTCAAACCTTCTTGAAAATTTCTCATTTCTTTTACCCATTTTTCTTCCAGCTCTCTTTTAAGATCCTTTTGAATTTTTTCTAGGATAAATTTGTGTGATGGGGACCAATTTATATCACCCCTTGGGGCTTCATCTGGATATGATCTGCTTTTAGTCTCCTCAGGTTTGGAAATCTGTTCTCTTTCACCATAGGAACTATCTATGGTTAGCATTATCTTTGATTTTTTACTCATTTTTTAAAGTTAAGGTCTGCTTTTAGGGCAGGGGCTGGGCCAGTGCTGACTCACTCACATTGTTGGATGGGCATGGCCTATGGGATTCTGGCATTTTGGGGTTCACTATTTACCTTTTGTGCTTATGTTGGATATTTTATAACTTCTCTGCCAATCTACTGGCTTGCAGCCAGGGCAGAGTAGCCAACTCTGCTGTAGATTCCTTCCCATAGATTCTCCACTATGGGAAGACCCTCTTCTTTCTCCCCCCACCCCCTTTTTTTCTTCCCTTTACCCTTTTACCCCTCCCCTCCCACCTGTGCCCTGCCTGCTTGTGCTTTGCCTACCTCCCTCCATGCAGATTGAAACAAATCTTTTTTGGAGAGCTTGGAAATTATCTTCTGCTGGTAATTTGTTACACTCCCAATATTTGTGGGTTCTGCTGGTCCAGAACTAATTCATAAGCTGGATCTGCTAGTTAGTCTGAGGGTCATGGGAAGAGATCAGAAATAAATGTGGCTCCACCCCTGCCCCCATAAAAATCATTCTGTTTAGTTTATGACCCCTCTCAACTAGGAGAATATTTCTGGGAAAATTTCCTGTCACTGATGAAAATTTTCTCATTTTCTCACTTGGCTTCTATCTGTGCCACTGGACTAGGAGACAGGGTCTCTTCCTTGGAAACATCAATCCTGAGATTGCTGGTATTGTGATAATTTGGGACAGAGAGGTTTTTGTTCAGTCTCTTTTTGACTAGACTTAGAAATGCACTATAACTTGACCACACTGAAAGCCCGACATATGGCAGCTCCAATGCTTTTCTTTCTTCGATAATTGTAGCCTGTGCCTGACCCTCCCTTCATGAACAATTCCCTAATGCCCTTTGATTCCAACAATTTGCTTAATTTTCTTTGGCTTTAGCTTACCTCTTCTTCCTAAAATAGATGTCAGTATTTTTACATGCATACACTGGTTCAACTGATATCTCCTGAAAACTCTTTCCCCATGCAGTGCTCATTACTTTGTCAATCAGAATGCTCTATTTGCTAGAGCTCTCTCTTTATTCTTCTTCTCCAAATGTGGTTATTTCTTGGGGACCTGAACAGCCATGTGAATTCATGAATTGTAGAGAAGATGAAGATTGAGAATTCCTTGCCCTTCTCTGGACTTAGTAACCACTTCCCCTTTCCCTAATTTGGAATTTCCTTCAATAGCCAGCATTTAATGCTTTTCCTCCCTCATTTCATTTCTCATATTCTACTTGCATTCAGGACAAACTGATCCATACTGCATTTTATTCATTTCTCTCACATCCCACTTGAGCTCATTTATTCAGTAATAATTCCATGCTCCATTACAATCATGGTCACAGGCAGATCTAACTATCAACAAAACAACAATCAACCATTATACATCACCTTAAGATCTGCAAGATGTTTTGTATATTTTAGATCTTTTGATACTTACAATGACCTTGTGAGGTAGATTTTCTTAATATTCCTACTTGACAAATTAAGAAATTGAGCCTTAGAGAAGGTAAATGACTAGACCTCTCTTACACAAATAGTAGTGTCTGAAATGGGTGTTAGTTTTTTCTTGACTCAATTCAACACGAGACTAGACTAAGCTGGTTCCCATGCTGAAATAACAGCCAAGTTTCATTAAGAGTGACATAAGCAGAGAAGAATAAACATATTGATTAATATATTATTACCTAGACACCTTACATATCCTACCCTCATATGTTTCCAGGTATAAGATGCAGAGCAGAAATTTACTGAATGGGAGCTCCCCCCCATCCATAAAATTACAGGTTTGGTTTCCCTTCTGTCTCAAAAAACTAAAAAAGAAATTTTTTAAAATTGCTATATTTTATAAGAGGAACTATTATTCTACATAATTTATGAGATAATCTCTTCTTATTAATATGTATGTTGGTATAAAGGCACTCTACATTTTATGAGAAATAGGAAAAATTTGTCTTTAGATTTGATTTATTTTCTTTTTCTCCAGTGAAAATTCATAAAAGAGCCTACATTTCTAATAATGCTAGCTTTCTAGATAATGCCCCAGTGTGGGACATGGTTATGGGGTTATGATGGCTATCAAACATTTCAATACACAATTAAAAACTAAGATGTTATGATAGAATTCTGTAAATATACTAAGCCTTCTATTGCTCTAGTTAAAACTAGAACTAGCATTTCCTTCTGTGTTCTGCCAGAGTCACTTAGAAGCACTAGGAAGTAGAAGTCTGATCATCCCATGTGATACAACATAAAGGAGAAGATAGCATCTAATGCTACTTTGTTCACTGGAGATTATATAAGCTATAGGCCATGTAGTAAAACCATTTGATTGGGGCATTTCCATGAAGACTAAGCTGCTGGAGCCAGGGAGATATTCTGTTTAATGTATCTATTGAGACTTCTTTGGATGAAAGCTTTAAAGCCTTGAATTCTTTGGACTTGTGATAAATTACTTAGAAGATTAGAAAATTTGGCAAAAAACCTGTGGAGGCAAAATAGATTGTGAATTGTTTAATTTGAAATAATAAAAATAATACTTGTCATCAGGCAGATATGATGAAAATCAATATGTTGCTGGTAATTCTTTTATTTGGATCGGGGGAAGTTATGTATGAAATTTCTTGTTTCTCTGAAGTTTAACACGTAGTAAAAAAAAAATCTCGTTACTTAAAATGGAAGTAAGAATGCAAATATAAGACTTATAAATAAATTTCTAAACACATTCCATACCTAGTGATATTTATAACATTCTTATGATTTTGTCTCTTACAGATCCTGTGCTATCATCTAAGTTTGTTCTGAATATGTGGTGGTTCTGAATACATGGTGGTACTGATGGGTAAGTCATTATTATTTGGTACTTTTTGCTTTATCTCAGAGAAGGAGAATAGAAGGCAGATCAAAATATTTCTGAATGAGGAAGTAAGCTAATAATGTAATGGATGGGTTACCAAATTCAGAATTCAGATAACTTGATAGTAGTTCTGGTATTTACACTAATAAGTTTTGTGTTGCCAAGTAAGTCATTTAATTTCTCTGGGTCTCAATTTATCAACCTAAAAAAGCTCCAAGGTGATTAATTATTTCTTAGCAGACATCTAGCTCTAATTATCTAGGGTCATATCCCTTGTGATATGTGTGATTACAACCAGGATTCTATGTAGCGAGATAAATTTATTCTAATTTATCTTGTTCAAGTTTTATGTCTTAAATATAGTATAACCAAAAAGTGGAAATGCTCACCTGAGCTCAAATATATAGAAGCTTCAGTCTTGCCTTCTTGCTACATTGATTACATTGACCTTAGTAAAAGAAAAAACAACAACAAATATGAAATTTGCCCACTGATAATTAGAGGTAGCATTTCAGAATAAATTAACAAGTGTCTTTTAAAGAGTGGGTTATATTCTGCTGTTCAGGGTTCTGAATTTTTTTCTGGATCTATTTTATTTTATTTATTTATTTTTAATTTTATTTTTTTATTTTATTTGCATAACACATGTGTGGGTAATTCTTCAACAATAACCCTTACATAGCTTTCCGTTACAAATTTTTCCCCCAACTCCCCACCCCTCCCCTAGATGGCAGGATATCCACTACATGTTAATTATGTCAAAATATTGGCAAATCGAATATATGTATACATATTTCCAAACTTGTCATTGTTGTGCAAGAAAAATCTTGTCTACACAAACGATATATCAGATAAAGGAAACACAATGTAAGCAAACATCAATCAAGGAGTATGAGAATGTTATGTTGTGGTCCACATTTCACATCCCTCTCTCTGGGTGTATATGGCTTTCTTTACTGAACAATTGGAACTGGTTTGAAACATTTCATTGTTGAAGAGAGCCATGTCCGTTAGAATTGATCATCATATAGTACTGTTGTTGCCGTGTATAATGATCTCCTGGTTCTGCTCATTTCACTCAGCATCAGTTCATGTAAGTCTCTCCAGGCCTCTCTAAAATCATCTTGCTGGTCATTTCTTACAGAACAATAATATTCCATAACATTCATATACCATAATTTATTCAGCCATTCTCCAATTGAAGGGCATCTATTCAATTTTCTGGATCTATTTTAATGTATTGCAATAAGAAGGACTGATTTGGGATAAGACATCTACAACATCCAAGATGGCATTTATTCATGGAAAAAATGTATGGGTTGAAACAATTTGAAGATAGGAGTCTGACATTTACAAGTGATATTTAATTCAATATTATTAGATACACAGGTAGCATCATCTATGCAGTGGGAACCATTGTGGGTATCACATATAGGTTAATTTATGGCTGAAAGGTTTCCTAGAGGTAGTCAAAACCAATTCCTTCCTTTTTAATAAATAAGGAAATTGAGCTACAGAGTATCTCAGAGATTTCCTGAAGGTTAAACATGTAGTACACATGTAGGATTTTGACTGGATCATTTAACTCTTTACTCTAATCATCTTTTTATATCACTCAAAAATTCAACTCTCAGCATATGAAGAAAATGTGAATTTAACTACATCTCCCCATGACCTTCTTTCTTAGACTATTGTCCATAGTCCAGGTTTCATTTCAACTTCTTTTAATTATCCATGAAATTGCTTTACATAGTCCCTAATTATAAATCCTGGCTTATATGTGGTTTTTGTGTATTTGTTGGTTCAGTAAGATGTCCATTTCAATTAAACTTTTTGCATATTTTGTAGAATTTTATTTTTTCAAATACAGGTAAAGATAGTTTTCAACATTCAATTTTATAAGAATTTGTGTTCCAAATTTTTCTGCCTCTCTCGCTCACCCCCCACCCCCAAAGACAGCAAACAATCTGATAGAGATTAAAAACGTTCAAGTCTTTCAAATGTATTTTGTATTTATCATGTTGTACAAGAAAAGTCAAGCCAAAAGGGAAAAAAAACATGAAAAAGAAAGAAAGAAATAGAGGTAAAATATTATGCTTTGATTCATATCTAGTCTCCATTGCTTTTTTCTCTTGATGTAAATGGCATTTTTTATCCCAAGTCTATTAGAAATGCCTTGAATCATCTCATTGTTGGTAAGAGCCATCACCATATAACCTATTTCTGTGTACAGTGTTTACTTGGCTCTACTCATTTCACTCAGCTTCAGTTCATATATGTCTTTCCAGGCTTTTCTGAAATAAGCCTACTCATCATTTCTTATAAAACAATAATTCCATTTCATTCATATGCCACAGATTATTCAGTCATTTCCTACCTAATGGGAATCAATTTATTTTCTATTTCTTTGCTACTACAAAAAGAACTGCTACAAATATTTTTGCCCACCTGGCTCTTTTTCCTTCTTTTGTGATATCTTTGGGATACAGACCCAGTAGTAATACTGCTGGATTAAAGGGTGTGCACAGTTTTATAGCTCTTTGAGCATAGTTCCAAATTGCTTTCCAAAATTGGTTGGATTACTTCACAACTCCACCAATAATGCATGTGTCTTATGTTTCTCACCTCCATTCCAACATTCATCATGATCTTTTCCTATCATCTTAGCCAATCTGAAATGAAGTTGTACCTCAGAATTGTCTTAATTTGTATTTTTCTAATCAAATGTGATTTCCTATGACTAAAAATGCCTTTAATTTTTTCATCTGAAAATTGTTCATATGCTTTAACTATTTATCTGACTTAATTTGGTATTAAACCTTGAAGAAACTGATGTGAGCCAATTACTTAGAATTAAGCTATTCTGTGACTACTTTTGGGCCAGGAATCCATGGACATCCCATTATTAAAACACCTATAGAGTTGTACTAAACATTTCCAATTATTATTCTGAACTAAGGAAGATAATGACATCTTTCAGCTATAATTCGTGTACTACCTCTGTTTTGTGCTATGACACCTAGATTTGTATGGTACTATATAATCAAAGTGAATGTTTCCAATAATATAATTTGGAATTGGTTTAATGACCAGATCTAGGTAGTAATCAGGAAGCTTTCATTGTTGATTAGGAAAAAAAGTTTTCTAGTGACTATTTCTAAGGATTTTTATTCAGCTGTAAGATAGATAACATTTTAATCAATGACTTGGATAATGGCACAAATTGCATGCTTATCAGATTTGTAGATGTACAAAGTTAGGAGGTATAGTTATAACAATGGACCACAAATACAGGTTGCAAAAATATATTGCCAGGCTAGATTGGAAATATGGGACATGAAATCCACTGAGTTGTACAATAATCCCAAATACAATCCTAACCAGATTAAAATGTAATTAAAGCTATTAACAAAATACATCTAAACTAAAAAAGGTAGTATTAATACATGATTAAAAAAATAAACAGAGGCAGGTAGGTGGCGCAGTGGATAGAGCACCAGCCCTGAAAGCAGGAGAACTTGAGTTCAAATCTGGTCTCAGACACTTACCATTCCCTAGCTTTGTGACCTTGGGCAAGTCACTTAACCTCAATTGCCTCAGCAAAAAGCAAAATAAATAAATAAAAAATAAACATACAGCTCACAGGGATACTAATGTGTTATGGGAGCCACTTGCTAGTGGCTGTTGAGGATCTAATTCTGACCAGCAAAATAGATCCCTTCATATGATAGGATGACAATGATATGAGGAGACCAAGAAAGCAGTTCATTCTCTGACCTCTCTCCTCTTCCCTCTTCCCTCTGATTTATTTCATTCCCAATTCACAAGTGACATCTGCCTCAGTAAAGGCTGATTTCAATTCCTTCAAGTATGTTATTATTCACAACTGTGGAGGTTTTTGGAGAACTGCCCCACCCCTTAATGCTTTAGTCCCCTTTAACCCTTTATAGGCTCTCTGGGTTTCACACTTAGGTGAGGTCCTTAACACTTATGCATGATTTAGTGGTGCATGTTTCTGTTTGTGTTTGATATCATTGGGTTAGAGAATTGAGATAAATCTAATCAGAAGAAATTTAGTGGGGACATGTAAAATCTTATATTTAAAAAACTTGGAATTTTTAGTGATTTTAATGCTCAGTATGAATTAAATAAGTAATATGGCAACCGAGAAAGCTTATGCAATATTAATCTATGTTAAACAAGGATTAAGAGTAAAAAAAAATGGCAAATTAGAGATAGCAACCCAGCCCAGTTGGGTTTAATTCAGGTAAAAAATTACATGAGTGATTAATGAACATATGGTAAAGGAAATAAGAGTGATGCTAATAAATGTCTGAGGCCAGATTTGAACTCGGTTCTTCATGACTCCAGGTCTGGTGTTCTAAACATTACATCACCTAGAATTGCCCAAATGGTACAAGTGAAACAAAAATATACTGAAGACAACCACTTAAAAAGCAGAATTGGCCAAATGAAAAAAAAAAACATGATAAAAAAGCTCACTGAAAAAAAGATCTCTTAAAATTTATAATTAGGCAAGCAAAAACTAATGAATCCAAGAGAATTCAAAAAACAGTAAAACAAGGTGAAAAAATGGAAAAATGGAAAAAAAGTGTTAAATATCTCATCAGGAAAACAACTTACCTGGAAAATCAAGAAGAGATAAATTAAAAATTTTTAGACTACATGGAAGCCATAATCAATAAAAGAACCCAAACACCATATTTCTTTTGTTTTTATATTTGATAGTATTTTTCTCATTATATATAGTCATTTTCCATCATTCATTTTTTCTAAGATTTGAGTTTCAAATTTTTCTCCTTCCTTCCTTTCCAAAAAAGTAAACAATCTAGTAGAGGTTATATGTAGACATCATATTTCATGAAATTATAACATAAAATTGCCCTGATACCTTAATTCCAAAGAGTAAAATACAAATCAAAAGAAGCTATTGAGTATATACAGAAAGAGACCCAAAATGAAAACTCACAGGAGCATTATAGCAAAATTCCAGAGCTCTTAAGTCAAAGAGAAAATATTGTAGACATTCATTAAAAAAAACCCAATACCCTACAATTAAAATATTATAGAACAAAAGTCGGGACCTAAAAGCTTCCACAGGATCATAGGGATTGTAATATGATATTCCAGAGGGCAAAAAAGTTGGGATTACAACCAAGAATAATGTACCAGCAAAGCTAGTAAATTTATTAAAAAGAAAAATTTATATTTATGAAATAGTGGACCTTCTAGCTTTCTTGCTGAAAAGATCATAATTCAGTAGAAAATTTGACATTCAAACATAAAATTAAAAAAAAAGGCTGAGCATTTGAGTGGGATTCTACCCATTCCCAGTGTATTCTGCTCACCTCTTCAGCTTCAAACAAGTTCTCCCCTTCCCAGATGAAATAATGTTTTACTTAACTATGCATATTTATTAGAAAAGTTCTGTTATGTTTCTATTTCCCCCCCCCCCGCCTAATTTGGGAGCCAAAGAGAGTAGAAGGAAGAGTGCTAGTGATAGAATTCTTCCCTCCCCATCCCCCCCCAAAAAGAAACTGAAAAAGAAAACAGAGGAGTATTATTAAAGCATTTTTTTGGGAAAATGAAGAGAAGGAAGGACAGAAGGAATCATAGATAATTAGGTAAGCTTTGAAAGTCATATGTTAAATTTATTATGTATTTAAGTGGAAAAAACTGTACACCACAGGCTGTTTATGGAAAATCAACTCTTTTCTACTTTGTATATGAAAATATTTATTTTAGTTGGTATTAAGTTCAGAAAAAAGTTATTTTAAAATAAAAATTTAAAAATAAAGAATAATCAATATTTAGCTCTGAAGTATAACACTTAGTTGTATTTTCTTCAATTAAAAGGCTATCACCTGGAAAAAGTGTAGATAGCTGGCAGGATCTGCAAAGAAACAGAATTAAACTCCGTATAGGGGAGACAAACAACTTTCTAACAATTAGGTTTATGCAAAAAATGTATTTTTCACATTTTTTGGACATAGGTTCATGCAAAACTGCTTATAAAAAAGTAAATGTATTTCTTGGTGGAACTGTTGAAAGCATCCTGGACTCAAAATCAAGAAGACCTGAATTCAAAACCTGCCTCTGCCACTTCCTAGCTATGACCCTAGGCATATCATGGAATCTGCCTTTTAATTTTAATTAATGCTTGCCTTTTAAAATATCTTTTAAAAACACATTTAAAATGCAAATAATTGTAGTGCCTACCTTACAAGGTTGTTGTGACAATTAAATGAAACAATATAAGTAAATTGTAGAGGATCATATATATATATATATTAATTCTCACTCTTACTACTACTAGAAAATGGTACTACTATTAATATTAAATATTATTATAATAACACCTACTATTACTAGAAGTAAATACTGTTATTATTATTATTATTATTATACCTCCTGCTCTTTATCCTCCTCCTACTAACTCCTTCTCCTCCTGCTCTTCCTCTTCTTCCTCCTGTTATTATCATCACCATGCCATCACCATCATCCATTCTGAGAGAATCAGGTTTTTAATGTTTTCAAGTTCTTTTTTCCTCACTTATACAAACTATGTGAACTAATTGTAGCCTATCTAAATTATTTAGATTTTTTTTGTAGTTTCTACACATGTTCTGCTCTGATGTCTCATCATGATATGAAAATGACAGAAAATTCTTTTTCCCTCATGGTGATAAATTTATATTAAATTTTCAATCTTTAAAAGTTCTCATTGTAAGCAAATTTTTGAACTGGTGTTTCATAGCCATCACATTTTTCTTTTTTGTGTCTGTTTCATCTCCTGAAAGTTTTCCAGAGCAATCACCTTCACCATGCAGTGCCATTAGTTTTTTTTCAATTTAAATTTGGGCTTCTGGATCATTTTGACTTTTCAAACAAAAACATCATTGAGAATGTAAATGGATTGCAAAGCTTTTTCTATGTCTTTTCCAATGCAGTCTGGAATTAATTTATTGACAACTTCTTTAGTAGTTCTTTCAAGTTATTAATCTGTCACAATTTCAATCATTTTCTTATTAATTTGATAAACCTGTTGGTGCTGGACATAAGAGGTCTCATAGATCTGGTTGTTGTGCTTTTTGATAAAACCAAATGCAAGAGTTGGAGCAAGTAGCCATTGGTGGTTTTGATATCAATATGAACTTCAATGATCTTCCACTTTTTGGCCATGAGGCATATCTTGTCCTGAGTAAGATCAATTCCATGGAAAACAGTCAAATAATTTTTACTCTAAATATCTTCAGTAATTAACTTGAACTTAAGAAAGAGCAGCATTATCATTCTGCAAATCAACAAGCCTCATTTCAAAGACTCGATCTTTGAGACCATCAAAGGCAATCCTTGTAAGAAGTATCTTGCCATTATTGTGAATGTTCAAAAATAGATCAATCACTTTCTTTTTGACTCCTTTTTTTGTCATCTTTGATGAGGCATTTATTCTTGTCCATCTCCATGATCCCCTCTGAAAGGCAAAAGGGATTCTTATTTTTTAATCAACAAACACAGAAGAGTTTTCCATATTCCTTCTTGTGGTAGACTTAGTACTGAACTTAGTTCAACAAGTCTGAAGGTTTCCTACTGTGCTAAAGACTAGTCTGGCAGTGTGAAAGACAGGTTTCTGTTTTCAATTATAATTTGCTAGATCTGCTTTACCCCAAATCCTACATCTTGGGTCCTTGCACAAGAACCTGTCATGAACTTCTAATACTCCCTTTTGCTGTCAGCTTGTACTTCATCTAGAACTCTTCTCAGATTCTGTTTAACCCTTACTTGACAACTCAGTAGAAAGGAGGGCTGGAAGAAATCCTCTTCTAAAAATAATGACTGTCTAGGATTCCACGAATCATATAGCACAAGGTGCTTCTTCTCTGGATTTTCTAGTCACAGAATGCTCAAACATATAATTAAAGTCTTAGCAAGTAAAATCAGACTCCATAAAATCACATTTTGTCATTGGAGTGCATTGAGAAGGGATAAAAAGCAGTTTGATATACTGCTAAGGGAACTGAATTTGCAGTCAAAGGATCTGGATTCAAGTCTCATTTTGCAACTTATATCCTGTGTGGTCTTAGACAAGTTTTAGAATCTTCAATTCCTCTACTATAGAATAAGGAGTTGAACAGTGAAGTTTCCTTGGACTAAATCCTGAAAGCCTGTCAGAAAAGGAGTCTGCCATCAGTATATCATCTTGTAGTGAAACTTCTACTTAGTATTGCTGTACTTGCCTAGGACAAGTAAAAGAATGGCATAGACTAAATTCTTAGTGTTTATACTCAATTTCTTCCAGCTATGTAGAACCTAGAAGAATCAGTGATAGACTAGCATGGCTTAACTTCCAGTCTAACACTCTATCTACCCTATCAGCTAAGTGCCTTTTAAAAAACATTAGCAATATGAGCACAAAGGAAACCATCAAAGTAATTGATGTAGAATTTAAAGTTGAAAGGCTTATGTCATTTTCTCAATTGGACTAATAAAGAATTTGCATATTTCTTAGGACTATGTACTTCTTTTCAAACACTGACCATGTGCTGACATACAGAGAATTTTAATGTAAAACTATTCAATACTATTATGCTGAAATAAAACAAAAGACAGCATAATATCTTGAGCATGAGTATGAAGTGGGAATAGAATGCAGGGATCTGAATCAGTCATGGTGTTTGAAGATGGTTCCTGGATTCCTTCTGTGTGTATATATAAAAGTTTAAAAAAAAATTGGTGATGGAAAAAACACTCTAAGTTGATGCTTAAATGGGGCTTTAAAGGAAACTAGGGTTTCTCAGAGATGGACGTGTGGATAAATTGTATTCCAGGCAAAAGGGGACAGATTATTCAAAAGTATGAAGCAAAAAATAAGATATGATGTGAAATATCAAGACTACTTTAGCTGGATTGTAGAGCACAAAGAGGAATTATACTTATAATAAATTGGACCCTGGTTGTGGAAGGCTTTTGATGATCAAGAGGGAAGTTTATATTTAATCCTAGATATATTAGGAAGTTATTGCAGTAAGAGTACATTTAGCAGGAGAGTGATGAGGTCAGAAATATACCTTAGGAAAATCAGCTTGGCAGCTGTGCAGTGAATGGATTGGAGAGAAGATAGAGACCATATGACCAATTTGAAGTTTATTACAACAATCTAGCTAATAAGGAATGAGGTCCTGAAATAAGATTGTGGCTGTATAAAGTCAGGGAGTGAGAGTTCCAAGATCTATTTTGATGGTGGAATCTCACAAAATTTGGCAACTTCTTTATTGGATTTTTAAGATGAGAATAAATAAATGAAAATCATTTATTGAGCACTTTGTGCCAATGTGGTAAAACGATTAGGGGTATACATAAAAGTAATCTCTTCCCCCAAGTAGTTAATGCTATAATGGAGAAGACACAAATGGAGGGCCACTTAGATCAGAATATGTACAAGGATTATCAATGGACTATAAGGGAATAGGAAAAACATTATCCCCCATCTAGGAACTATAGCAACATTGTTCTGATTATAGTTCATGATTGTAGAATTCTGAATAGGGAAGAAAGATTATGCTTATAGTATTAGACAAGGCAGTTAGTTGGCTGGTAAGATTATAGAGGAAAAAAATGGAATAATTGAGTGTGAAGTATGGCTAGGACTTTTCCTGAATTAGTGGCTTGGAAAAGTCAGTCACTAACCAGAAGAGACCCCAGGGCAGAATATTCTCCAGAGACCCCAGGGCAGAATATTCTCCAGGGTGGGAATTCTAGGAAAAGATGAAAAGCTTCCCCATCAACTCTAGGCTTTAGATAGTAGAATTGGCTTTTAAAATAATACCCAGGGGGAAAAAATGGATAAACAGTACAGATATCAGATGACAGAATCCACTATTCCTGGGTAAACTGGATCTTCAATCAGCATGGTAGTTACTTTTGAGCCTCCTGAAAGTTTAGTAAATCTCTCATTAAAAGCTGTTTCCAAAGGACAGGATGTCAAGATCTTCCCTAGTAGAATGTAAGCATCTTAAAAATATTTCCTTTTACCTTTTGTATCACAAGCACTTAAATAGAGACATGGCACTGAATAGTTGCTTAGTTGATACTCATTAAATTGAATGGCATGCTGCTGGAAGATGTTTGGGGGAAAAAGTTTTATAAAGACATTTTCAGGTTTGCTTTTGCCTACAAATATTCCAGAAGGGAGGAGGTTGAACCTTAAGGAAATGAAAGGTGGAAAATTACATGATATTTGACTTTGAAATATGATCCTATTCAATAAATTATTTACTTTTCCTTTGTCAGTTTTGATTTTTCCATTTTTGACTTCTAAGCACTCTGCAGCCCCTCACTTCTGAGCTTTATTTACCTGAAGAAAGATAACTAGACAAGTTACAATATTTCCAAAGGCTGTAACCTTTAGAACTATCCACATAACATGAGAAAATTAAGCCAAAAATATAAATGAAGCTTCTTTCCAGTGTGGTAAAGTGGGAAAGGCATTAGATTTTGAAATCAGTGAACCTGAATTTGAATCCTGGCTCTGCCACTTACTATCTGTGTGACCAGAGGAAATCATTTAACATTTCTTCTCTGAGATTCTTTATAAAACAGGAGGATTGGATTCTATAACTGTGAAAGTCCCTTATAGGCTTAAGTCAATACTCTTATAAGTCTGAATTTTCATTACTTATAAGACCCCCAAATCTCCAGGTCCTTATGCATCCATTTCAGTACTTAGCTTTGACTATGTAAAATAATTAATAATAATAATTATTATTATTATAATAAAATAAAACCAACCCCTGGGTTTCAGTTCAAACTTCAGACATTCTAATAAAAATGTACATTTCATTCCCTCAAATGCAAATACTATTTATAGGCATTGGGGGATTCATCCACCACCAACTATTTTTTTAATTCTAATTAGAAGGAATGTTTTTGCCCCTTTAGATATAAGTATTTGGGTAAAAATAAGAGATTCAGTGAGATACATATTTTATTCCAATTTTATTTGCATAGGATTAATATTTAAATATATGTCTAGTTAGAGGCAGTAGGAAAGGAAAACTGGATTTTCCTTTGAAATTTCTTGCTTTTCTTTTTCTTTTTTTTTTAAACTTGAACAGTTTATGGGCCTTTAGGGCAATGCTTAAATAGTACACAAATGCTGGACTTCATCTAAAATAAAATGCCAAATTATAATGTGCTTTCCATTTCCCTCAAATGCTCAGAGATAAAATCATAAATTTGTTAACCCAGAATTCCAATGGCATGACCAATCAAGAATGATTGATTGCTGATGTCAGAATGAGTGGCAGCTGACAATCCTTTAGTTGACCAATCGATTTTGAAAAACAGATTAAATCACAAAAGACCTCAGTACATTCAGTTGGTTTTTTCCCCTTTAATCTATATACCTTGCATAGTTCATTTCTTAATTTGATTTTATTGATCTATTGATTTGTTAGTGAAGTTGAACTACCAAATTCTACATAAATGACTTCATATTCTATTCTTCTTCCAGAGATAACAGTCAATTTTAATCTCTAAAAAAGAACAATTTAATAAACAGATAAAGAATAGCCTTTAATACAATAATAGAATAAAACAGTAAACTTGCAGTAATCCTAGCCAAATCCCTTAATTTAATGGTCATCAATAATCAGTATTTGAACTGCATAAATAGTTATTTTCATCAGTAAGCAAGACATATTTATCAAGAATTTCTTTCAATACCTAATCTGAATGAGGGATGCAAGTAGGCAATACTGTAAATAGAAGTCCAGTAATGAGACAGGACATAAAGGGAGTAATACGTCTTTATTAAAATAATGAGGCTGCTTGACAGTTCAAATTAAATGAAACCATTTCATATCCCTGCAATTTTTAATTCATTCACAGCCTCACATTTCATCACAAACATTAATTTCTGAAATGTTTGGAGGTGGGCATGTGCAGGCAACATCCTGTGATCAAACATGTGCCAATATGCTGTTCTGGGGTGTGTATTTTATTTTCAGCAAATTGAAATCACTCAGTAACCTTGCATCCAATTAGACTTTAGTGGAGAAATTTACAAGGACAATTTGAATTTATTTCCTTGAAGAAAAAGGAGTGAGCTGTCACTTGATGGATTGATGATCTAAGGCAAAACAGACTAACTCTGGATTGTAAAAAGGTTTTAAATATTCCAAGATTTCAATGTTTGCCATTCCATCTTAATCCTTCTCCTTATTTTAGGGCAGCTTAAGTCTTAGAGTAGTTGCCTTAATTATTATCTACTTCTCTGGATCCCTGTAGTGTAGTCTTGTACACAAGTAGTCACTCATTAGATCAGTGTTGATTGATGGATATTTTATATTTAGAAACTACTTTCACTCCTACTTCATCTCCAAGCATCTTTTTCAAAAGGATGCTGAAGAGCATTTATGGTGGATATAATGAGTGAGTCTGTTAACAATTTCATTGTGGGGACATTGAAAACAATAGTAGAGAGGACCATCCCTCCCTGTTATTCAGAAGGTGGCTATCCATTGCAGAAGATAAAACATACAAGTAATTTGGCAAAACTTACCTGTACACAGATGAAAACTGAAAGTTGACCTATAGAAATAGCTACTACTGCTGCATGTTGTGTAAATAGCAAAAAAGGACTTTTAAACATTGAACTATTTATTGTATATTTAGTGTGCAAGAAGGAACATAAGGTATCATTCTTAGTCCAGGACTATAACACGGAAGAGAACATTTAACACTGAGCTAGAAAACCTGGATTTGAATACAGATTACCTGTATGAATTTAGGAATATATTTTTATTTCTCTGAGCCTCAATTTCCCCATGTGAAGATAGAGACAAAGCTTGTATTCATTATCTCTCAGTGTTATTGTAAATCTAGTGCTTTTATACTGTAAAGCTTGAAATAAGTGAAAGGAGTTAGTTAGACTCACCATTTATGGAAATGGGGAAACATGAAGCATCAAACATTTATTAAAACCTCACCAGGTATTAAGTGCTGAGAAGACAAAAAAATAAAAATAGTAATTGTTCTCTAATTCTGATAGAGGATGATAACACACAAAAAGGAACTGAAAAATAAGAAGAGAGTCAAGGGAAAGGTGAGGTAGCTTTTGATGTGTAGTTTGAAACAAGCAGAAGTGTGATCGGACAGGTTGACTAGGAAGTTTTCTAGATTGAACTCAGCAATGGGAGATGGGAGTTGGTATTTGAGAAGCTTGCTGTTCTAACATGAGAAGGAGATAAAGGTGGATGGATATTTCAGGTAAGAAAATCCCAGAACTAGGAGATTCCAGGATAAAAGGCAGCTGAAACATGGTTTTCAAATCTGGGAAATCAGAGGGAGGCTGATGACAAAAATAGTGATGGTGAAGGTAAAGAAACTCTGTTTCCAGGTGGGCATTTCCTGATAATCATTTTTAAGTAGAGAAATGTCTCATTTTCTTTAGCATCTCTTGATCCCCACAGCAGATCTGGATCCAAAGTTCAGGGTTTATGTAATTCCTCTAATGTGTATAGAGACAAATGAAATCAACAAAAAGGTGTTGAACATATTCCTGCCATTTAATCATTTTTTAAGTAACACAAAGAGGTGGCAATTCAAGACCAGGTCATTGGTTCAAGGTATTAGAGAAAGGTTATACTTAATTAAATGGAGATATTGATTGTTTTCAGATAAAAAAATTCATAGAAAGTGTATAGCATCACCACAGATCACAAAAATTTAACATCTAGTGAATAGTTAGGTATAATTAAGTGGCCAAATTTATAAATTAGAAGCTTGTCTTTATTCATTGACTTAAAAATTCCAAATTTTCACAATATAAGTACAGATCCCAATTTGAAAATTCAATAATTATATTCTACTGGAATGGGATCCTTATTATGAACAAATTTATTCCTCACCCTCATGTGGATATCATAATGATTTAGTTAAAAAAGTCAAGTATGCTACTTTTGATATTTGTCTTCATACCAAATTCCCCAACCATGTAGAGTAAATTGTTTTCACCCTGTAGAAATAAAAGAGAAGAAATCAAAGCCATGTGAAAACAGGATGATGTGCTTATCATCCCCATTATCCTATCTGCTATCAAATTGTCCCAAAGGTGCTTTTAGGGAAGCTATTGCTTCATAAAATTACAAAAATATACAAAAAAGCATATATCCACATATATAATAATCCACAGAACATTGAATGTAAAAGAATAATGAGGTAGTAACTTGTCCTCCCATATTTCCAACCAAATATTTGAGTCGCCTCTAATTTGATTATCAGGAGATGATGGTGTTTAGTATTTATCAGATTTGTATTCTTCATATAGTGGGCAACTCAGTGTTGAAAAAGGGGAAAGGACTTTGGAAGCTACAAGTAGTTTGCAATTTCATAGCTTTAATATAGATTATCTTTTCCTCTTCTTTATTCTAGACCAAATTCATTTTACATCCCTAGCGCTCATTAAAATGACAGGTAATTATGGACTAACAATAGCTGTCTGTAGAGTTGTATATTTAGTACATTCCAAGCATAATATGTCCTCCATTTACCTTGTTTCCGCTTTATTTAAAGTCATTATCTGGTAGCACCCTTAGAAATCATCTAGTTCATTTGTGCATGGTGGGTTTTGAACAACGATGGGCTTAGAACATAAATGTTCTAATTGATTACTGTGATGAACATTACAACCTGTCCAATGTAATGGTGTCATTATGAGGTTCACGTGAACAGTTAATGTAACTGTTATGCTTTTTCGAAGAGCCAGCTATCAGCATAATTGATGTAGTATGATTTCTACATGAAACCTTTCCCTTTCAGAGAAAGGAAACAGAAAGATTGATGATGAATATGGGTAGACTGCAACACTTTACCCAGGAAGAATTGCAATGAATTTCCATAATGGATATGGCAGGAGGTTTTAAGAACAAAAAAGGAAACAGGTTGCTTATATTGCACAAGAGACAGATAATCAATAGAAAGCTTACTTCCACTTTCTCCTTCATGCAATAGCAAAGGTTCTAACTCTGCTCTCTACACGTACACACACACACATACGCACACACACACACGCATGAGAGACAGAGACAGAAAGACAGAGACAGACAGAGGCAGAGAGAGAGAGAGAGAGAGAGAGAGAGAGAGAG
>JAJPUD010003923.1:118651-143847 GCA_023553655.1 Myrmecobius fasciatus
AGAGAGAGAGAGAGAGAGAGAGAGAGAGAGAGAGTAAGAGAGAGAGAGAACTTGGCAAATTAAATAAAAAGAGAGAAAAACTTGTGTAGAAATCATATAGAATGAGAAGGAATGAATGGATTGTCCTTTGTATCACTGGTATTGCTGTTCAATGAATGAAATCACAGTTTGGTCTCATCATAAATATTTCCCTGTAATTGTTCCATTCCTATTTATGAGCTTACAGATTCTTTGGATGTCTAAGAACTCTGTCTTCTGCTCTCCTTCACCCCTTCTCCCTCCAAGATTATATCTGTGCTGGAGAGCGTGGCAGGTATCCCAAAATACTGGATCATTAACTCAGATGCTCTCTAATAGAGAGACTAGCTAGAGGAACATGGTATGAAAAATGAGTGAGTAGATTCTCTTACTGGATACTCTTTTGCCATAACTTTCTGGAAAACATTATCAAGGTTTTGTAGCAGACAGTTTGGTAAAAGGGAGAGAGAGAGCAGGATAAACAAGATACAGATAGGATGGTGGCAAATACATGGTTGGTAATCCTTATTGTAAAAAATATTTTACTGAGTTTCTCTAATAAAGACTTCATTTTTTAAACATATAGAAAATAGAGCCAAATTTATAGAAATAAGAACCATTCCTCAACTGATAAATGGTCAAAGGATATGAATAGGCAGCTTTTAGACAAAGTAATCAAAAGTATCTATAGTCATATTAAAAATATTCTAGGGGGCAGGTAGGTAGCCCAGTGGATAGAGCACCAGCCCTAAAGTCAGGAGGACCAGAGTTCAAATCTGATCTCAGGCACTTAACACTTCCTAGCTGTGTGACCCTGGGGAAATCACTTAATCCCAATTACCTCAGCAAAAAAATAAAAAGGGCTCTAAATCATCATTGCTGAGATAAATACTTCTGCCCTGTACTTGTCAAATTGACTAATATCACAGAAAAAATGCTGGATTTGGTGTGGGAAAATTTTAAATGCTAATATACTATTGATGAATGTGTATACTGATTCAATCATTCTGGAGAGCAATTTGGAATTATGCCCAAAAGACTATATATACCCTTTCACCAAGCAATACTACTCCTAGACCTATATTCCAGAGTTTAAAAAAAATAAATGAACCTAAGTGTACAAAAATATTGATAACAGCTCTTTTTGTGATGGCAAAAAAATAGAAATTCTGAGGATGTCCATCAGTTGGGGAGCAGTTGAACATATTATGATGGAATACTATTGTGCTTTAAGAAATGATGAGTAGGATGCTCTCAGAATAGCATGGAGAAATGTATATGAACTGATTCAAAATTTAATAGGAAGGATCAGGAAGGACCACAAAAACAGCAATATTGTATGATCTTCCATGAAGAACTTATTCTCACCACTGCAATGACATAAGACATTTATATAAGAGTTACAATGAAGGAACTGGTGGAATCTGAAAGCAGATCAAAGATACTTTTCCCTTACTTTATTTGTATTTGTTTTTTGGTCTGTGTTTTCTTTCCCAGAATGACAAATGTGGAAATGTTTTTCATGACCACTCATAGATATCTATGTCAAATTGCTTGCCTTCTCAGTGAGGGGGAGAGAAGAGAATTTGGAACTCAAAATTTGAAGAAAGAGAATATGAAAATTGTTCTTATGTGTAATAGGGAAAAATAAAATATTAAATAGATTAAAACTATCATATATCCAGATATATCATAAGGAATATACCTATAAAACCTTTGTTAAAACCATCTCACACTATTCTGAAATGTTGGCTTGAAACCATACCTATCTAAGGAGCAGGAGCTGCCTCTGTCATCATTATCTGACTTTTTATTCTGCTAAACAGAAGAATAACCATTATTGCTGACATTCATCACAGAGCTCTCTTGGTCAAGTCTTATATTGAGGCAGTCAGTGAAATCTGTCTCCTTAGGGCAAAGCAACATCTGTCATCTTGAAAGCAGTACTTGTGAGTTGTAGAGCTCTGAAGGGGTTTCTTTTACATGAAATATTTATGTGAAAAGGGGGATGGGATTGAATGTGACTTTGGGGGATGAGCAGCAAGATTCATACTATTTTTAACCAAGAGCCAGAGTGGTCTAGAAGGAGATGGAGTGGTCTAGAATTCCCATTCTCTTCTAGACATCTTCCTTTCTAACCTCATAATTGTCACTTTTTCCTTTGTGGGTCTCCTTTTTTCTTTGTTACCCTTGTCTGCTTCTGCTTCACACTTACAAATACAGGTTTTCAATTGTGTAAATGAAAATCCTATACTTTTCCTGGGGCCCTTAATTGTTATTCTTTGCTCTTGAAAGGAACAAAAATGACATCATTATGTCAGGGTTAAGGTACAGTATATCCAGCTGTGATTGATCAATCCAAAATGAATTCAGAAGGTTCTACCATGGGTCAAGAATGTCTGGAGTTGAGATGTATTTAAATTTTAACATCTCACATTTTTTGAGCTACTATGATTCTGTTTTGTTCATAGAGTACAGCATTTTCTTGGATGATGCTTTGTAGTCCTGGGCCAGTATCTCCTTTGTCCCACAATTGATTCTAGTTGTGATTCTAGACAGCTGGTTCTCACCTCCATGTTAGGGCTTGTCTTGTGTGAGTTCTCACTAAAGGCAAATGTGCTAAATCAGACTATGTGGCCAGTCCAGTGGAGTTCTATTCTCTGCAGTAGAGTGTGAAGACCTCTGTTGCCAGACAATTGAAATACAAGCAATTCAGTGTTCTGGCATAGCACTGATATCCTATTCAGGAACATAACAATGAGGTCAATGCTATGGCTCTTTAGACTTCCAGGTTGGTAGACAATCTAATACCTATTCTCTCCCACACTTTTCTTTGAAGCCTCCTAAACTCTGAGCTAGCTCTGGCAATAAACCATGTGGACATCCACAAAAAACAGACTGCAAAGATAAATGAATATATCCATAGCATTCAAAATTTCTCCATTTGCTGTAATTAATGGTTCCACATATGGATGGTGTAGTAATGGTTGGTAGAGAATCTCTGTTTCCTTGGCATTAGTTGTTAGGCCAAAATTAGCATAAGTGGCCAATAATCAATCAATACTTTGTTGCATCTCAGCTTCAGAGGCTGCACTGCATGCATAATCATCTGTGGACAAAAAGCCTTGTACCAACTCTCCTTCTGCTTTAGTTTTGTCTTATACCCTTTTCAAGTTAAATAATTTACATTCAATATGGTGGCTGATTTGGGTATTTTTTTTGTCCTTGTGGAAGGCTCTGAAAACGTTGCTGAAAATTTCATGTTAAAAAGCATGGAGACCAGCACACAACCCTGTTTCACTCCACTGATGATTGGGAAAGTATGAAAGCATTGTGCATTATGGAGAATTTGTTCCAACATGCTGTCATGAGCTAACATACAGCACTGATGAACTTCTCCAGGCAACCAATGTTTTCCATTATTTCCATTATGATCTAATATTCAAAGAGTAAAGTTTGGGTATGACCCCAGTCCACAAGTGCCTGATTTGGTAGTCATAATCAATGGGTGTGAGTAAAGCTATATAACAGCTGAGTTAAATTGTGAGCCTATTCATCCTGAGAATGAATTGTATAGGAGAGGGTATGACATGAGTTGTATGTGCATGGGGCAGAAAGACATATTTGTATGTTTGTTTAAAACATGTAAAAATAAAAACCCATTTATATATGTTAATGTTAAGTAGTTAAATGAAACAATAACATTAGTCTTCCTCCAATAAGGGAGACACACTTGTTTGGGGCTCTAGCTGATGAGAGTAGAGAACACACATTTAACCTCCCTTATTCCTCTGGAAGAAGTGGTGACAGCAGGCTTGGCTCAGAGAGAATGGGGCTAGAGTGACCTTACTGAATTAACATATGCACTAAGAGCTGTAGAAATTCAGAGAAAAAACTTTCAATTCCATGTAGTATCACAGGATGGTAAATTTAAAACACAAAAAAAGGCCATTATGTCCATGTCCTTTATTTTACCAATGAGGAAACTGAGGGTAACAGATTAAGTGACTTGCCCTAGTCCCATTTCTAGTAACTCTATGAGGCAGGATTTGAACTCTTTCCATCATTCCACATGTAGAAGGGGAAATTTTCCCAGATGGAGGAAAGTCAATCTTAGTGTTCAAGGAAGGGTAAGATTTTCTCAGCAAAGAAAAAGTTTCATAGTGAAGAGAATGGATTGAACAATGAATGGCCCCAGAGTTGGGAACGGGCAAGGCAATCTGGTGGAATGATGAGTATCTATTTTGACTATTAGGTCAAGTAGCAGAAAAGTAGTTAACAAAGACTGGAGAAATATCCTGGAGTCAAATTATAAAGGACATTAAATGTCAGAGTAAGGAAGCTGGACTTTTGTTAGCCTTTGAAATATATGGAAAATTTTGGTTCAGATGGTTGATATGAGCATGAATACTCTTTCAGTGAAATATAAGACAGAATGGAAGAAGAATGATGAGAGGAATGAGGCAAGTTAGGAGGATGTTGTAGTAGACCAGGGAAAAGTATCATTATGGCAGATGAGGGACTCTAGCTAAACTTTGATTGCTAAGTAGGAATTGGTAGCAAGTTAATTACATTATGTTAACAAGCTTGAAGGGATATGTTGCCCACATCACTATTAAAATAACATTAGGAAAAAGATTAAGGGAGCAAATAAATGGCCATAGACTCCTGACAAATTATCTGTCATCAGGTAAAATGAATTGAGGATTACTAGGAAAGTATCCTTGCATCTGAATGTCTTTTTTACTTTTCTGCCTGCTATATAATGCTTACTACTCAAACAGATTTATGTTTCTTTCCCCCAAATGTTATTGTTTACTAGTAGGCAAAGGTCATCAATTAGAAGCCAGGAATCAACACGGAGAAGTTTAAAACATCCTTGAATCACAAGACATGAGTTTGCATCCTAACTCTGCCTTGCGTTCTAAATCCTAAGAAAATAATTAAATCATACTCCCCCCCCCCAGTTTCTGCATAACCAAAGCAAGAAAAATAATAGGATATATTACTGGGGAAATATTAGTTATGTTACCTATTATCAAATAGGATGAAGGGAAAATGACCAATAAGGTTAAAAAGACTACATTTGCTATTGAAATTGACAATATCTAGTCTGTAGAATAAAATTAGAGGACATAATCTTTCAGTATTTGAATTGCTGTAATTAATTATATTAATAACCAAACTAACAAAAACCATATGATTATCTCAATAGATGCAGAAAAAGCCTTTGATAAAATCCAACACCCTTTCCTATTAAAAACACTAGAGAGTATAGGAATAAATGGGCTTTTCCTTAAAATGATCAGTAGCATCTATTTAAAGCCATCAGCAAGCATCATATGTAATGGAGACAAACTAAAACCATTCCCAATAAGATCAGGAGTGAAACAAGGCTGCCCACTGTCACCATTACTATTTAATATTGTATTAGAAATGTTAGCTTTAGCAATAAGAGAAGAAAAAGAGATAAAAGGAATCAGAGTAGGTAATGAAGAAACCAAACTATCACTCTTTGCAGATGACATGATGGTATACTTAGAGAACCCTAGAGACTCAACTAAAAAACTACTAGAAACAATTCACAACTTTAGCAAAGTGGCAAGATTCAAAATTAATCCACATAAATCATCAGCATTTTTATATATTACCAACAAAGTTCAGCAGCAAGAGATGCAAAAAGAAATTCCATTCCAAATAGCAGATGATAGGATAAAATATTTGGGAATCTATCTGCCAAGGGAAAGTCAGAAACTATACGAACTAAATTACAAAACACTTTCCATACAAATAAAATCAGACCTAATCAATTGGAAAAATATTAAGTGCTCATGGGTACGCAGAGCGAACATAATAAAAATGACAATACTACCCAAACTAATCTACTTATTTAGTGCCATACCAATCAAACTCCCAAGAAATTATTTTACAGATCTAGAAAAAATAGTAGCAAAGTTCATTTGGAAGAACAAAAGGTCAAGGATCTCAAGGGGATTAATGAAAAAAAAAAGGCAGATGAAGGTGGCCTTGCTGTACCAGATCTAAAACTATATTATAAAGCAGCGGTCATCAAAACCGTTTGGTACTGGCTAAGAAATAGAGCAGTCGATCAGTGGCACAGGATAGGATATCAGGACAATCTAGGCAATAACCTTAACAATCTAGTATTCGATAAACCCAAAGAGCCCAGCTTTTGGGATAAATACTCACTATTCGGCAAAAACTGTTGGGAAAATTGGAAACTAGTGTGGAAGAAATTAGGGCTTGACCCATACCTAACACCACATACCAAGATAAGATCTAAATGGGTTCATGATCTAGATATAAAGAGGGACTTTGTAAGCAAGTTAGAGGAATGTAATATAGTTTATCTCTCAGACCTGTGGAGATGGAATAAATTTATGTCCAAAGAAGATCTGGAACTCCTAATTGAACACCAGATGGATAATTTTGATTATATTAAGTTAAAAAGTTTCTGTACAAACAAAACAAATGCAGACAAGATTAGGAGGGAAGCATCAAATTGGGAAATCATCTTTACATTTAATGGTTCTGATAAAGGCCTCATTTCTAAAATATATAGAGAATTGTCTCATATATATAAGAATTCAAGCTACTCTTCAATAGATAAGTGGTCAAGGGATATGAACAGACAATTTTCAGATGATGAAATTAAAACCATCTCTAGTCATATGAAAAGTTGCTCCAAATCACTATTGATCAGAGAAATGCAAATTAAGACAACTCTGAGGTACCACTACACCCCTGTCAGATAGGCTAAAATGACAGGAAAAGATAACGATGAATGTTGGAGGGGATGTGGGAAAACTGGGACACTGATGCATTGTTGGTGGAAATGTGAACGGATCCAACCATTCTGGAGAGCAATTTGGAGCTATGCTCAAAAAGTTGTCAAACTGTGCATACCCTTTGACCCAGCAGTGTTTCTACTGGGCCTATATCCCAAAGAGATCTTAGAGGAGGGAAAGGGCCCCACATGTGCAAGAATGTTTGTGGCAGCCCTTTTTGTAGTGGCTAGAAACTGGAAACTGAATGGATGCCCATCAATTGGAGAGTGGCTGAATAAATTATGGTATATGAATGTTATGGAATATTATTGCTCTGTAAGAAACGACCAGCAGGACGATTTCAGAGAGGCCTAGAGAGACTTGCATGAACTGATGCTGAGTGAAACGAGCAGAACCAGGAGATCATCATACACAGCAACAACAGTATTACATGATGATCAATTCTGATGGACATGGCTCTCTGCAACAAAGAATTGTCTCAAACCAGTTCCAATTGTTCACTGAAGAAAACCATATATACCCAGAGAGAGGGATATGAAATATGGACCACAACCTAACATTTTCATGATCTCTATTGACATTTGCTTGCATTGTGTTGCCTTTCTCTGATTCTTGTTTTTTCTTGTAGATAGGATTTTTCTTGCATAACTTCTCAAGCATTTCAACATTATTAACATGTAGTGGACTTCCTGCCATCTAGGGGAGGGGAAGGGACTGGGGGTAAAATTTGTAATGGAAAGCTTTGTAAAGATCAATGTTGGGGAACTACCCATATATATGTTATACAAATAAAAAGCTTTAATAAAAAAATGTATTTGAATTGCTGTTAAGTGAAAGAGGAAATGGGTTTATTTTGCTTGACCCTGAGGGCCAGAACATGAAGCATTAAATGGAAATTAAAGAAAATCTGATTGTTTACAAACATGAAGAAGTCCTTTCTAAAATTAGAAGTGGCTTGGAGCCTTATTGAAATGGGTACTGTCTATCCCTGGAGGTTAGGAACCAGATAAACATTTATAGAGGATATTGTAGAAGTAAATTCTATCTAGATGGAGATTGGATTAGATGAGGTCTAGTTCAAGGTATTCAACAAGTAATCGGGGATACAAGATTGAAGTTTAAGAGAGAAGTTAGGGCTAGGTAAATAGTTCTAATAATCATTTATTTGTATGATGTGAAAATTAAATCCATGGTAGCTGATGAGATCAGAAGAAGAACTAGGAGAACAGTGTCTTAAAAACCAAGAAAGAAGGGAAAGATTGATAGAGATAGAGGCTACTTAAGTATTACATAACCAGTGTTTTTTGATATCTAAAAAATATCTTAAAAAATATAAGATTGTAAAGAAATCCTATAAAACAAAGAGAATTCTTGAAGTACAGTCTTTTGTGGAGAAGGCGGAAATCTTAATGGACACTTCTTCATCCTACATGGATAGGCCATTAGACCAGAGAGATTCCTTATTCTCAGTGGGAGACTGTTAACTAGAAAATTAGCTTATTTTCCTAGCTTTCTTGTGACTTTAGTGAGAAGTTTTGAAGCGATATTTTTGGCTTATGAAGAGTATTTGAATTTTATTTAGAACTATTAAAATATGTTTATTCTCAGATCTCAATTGTTCTCAGAACCAATGCTGATTTCTCTAGTGCTATATTATTAAGTGAATAAGTATGGGGTTGACAATTAGAAAAGATTTTAATGTTATTAAGCAAGGGTCTAGTTAATTCCAATGGGTTGTGAATAGGAAAAAGGAGTAACTTCTATTCCAAGAAGAATTTCCAAGCACTTGCCTAGGTGGCCCATGTTTATTGTTGTCGTAAATGCGTGTATGTGGAATAACTAGAAGAGAGAAATATATAAAAAGGACTTTTTCTTTTCTTTTAATTATTTTTATTATAGTAAGTTTATTGTTAATATGCATTTCTTTATGAATCATGTTGGGAGAGAAAAATCAGAGCAAAATGGAGAAACCATGGCAGAGATTTCAAAAACTAGAAAAAAAGAAGTATTGATTTATATTCAGTCTCCTTAGGTTTTTTTTTTTTCTGGATGCACATGATATTTTCTGTCTAAAGTCTATTGGGATTGCTTTGGATCCCTTAACTACTGAGAAGAACCAAGCCTTTCTAGTTGAACTTTGCATATTCTTTTTTTTTTATTTTATTTTATTTGCAAAACATATGTATGGGTAATTCTTCAACATTAACCCTTACATAGCTTTCTGTTACAGATTTTTCCCCCCAATTCCCCACCCTCCCCTAGATGGCAGGATATCCACTACATGTTAATTATGTTAAAATACTTGGGAAATTGAATATATGTATACATATTTCCACACTTATCATTGTTGTGCAAGAAAAATCGTATCTACACAAAAGACATATCAGATAAAGGAAACACAATGTAAGCAAACATCAATCAAGAGTATGAGAATGATATGTTGTGGTCCACATTTCACATCCCTCTCTCTGGGTGTATATGGCTTTCTTCAGTGAACAATTGGAAGTGGTTTGAAACATTTCATTGTTGAAGAGAGCCATGTCCATAAGAATTGATCATCATATAGTATTGTTGCCGTGTATAATGATCTCCTGGTTCTACTCATTTCACTCAACATCACCTTTGCATATTATTACTGTTATCGTGTACAATGTATTCTTGATTCTGCTTGTTTCTCTTAGCATCAGTTCATGTAAATCTTTCCAGGCCTTTCTATAATCAGCTTGTTCACCATTTTTATAGAACAATAATATCCCATTACATCATGTACCACAGCTTTTTCAGTCACTCTCCAATTGTTGGGCATCCACTCTTTTTCCAATTCTCGGCTACCATAAAAAAAGCTGCTACAAACATTTTTGCACATGCGGGACCCAGTAATGGCGCTGCTGGGTTAAAGGGTAAAAAATGTTAATTTTCTTTGAAAACAATGACTTTTGGTATATTCACTATACCAGAACATTATGAATTGTGAATTAATGAATGCATTCTTAATCCCACTACTGACGACCTGTGAAATCTTGGATATTTGCTAGTCATGTTAATTTGCTGTAATAGAATTTGAAGTTCTTCGACTGTGTTGCTTTCATATATAAATGTATTGATTTTGGCCTATATTCAGTAGTATCTACCTTGAGTTGTTTTTTTCTAGGAATGGGAATGTATTTTCCATGATCTATACTAAAGGGAGGCTGCAGTTGAACTATAGTAAATGTGTTGTTTGCAAAATATGTTTTAATGTTTAAAGTTGTTCGAAAGAGAAATGTTCCTTAAGAAATCAGCTTAGTTGAGCTTTTTTTTTTTCAGTAAAAAGCCAAACCAGTGAAATCTATAAACTGCAGGATTTCCAAGTAAACAGAGTTATCAGAGTACTAAGGAGCTCTAAAGGAGCTAGGAAAAACTGGCAGAAGTAGAATCCAAGGAATGTTGGGAAAGACTCAATATTCCGGGCAGAACAATGTCTAGAAAAGGGTACACCTCTGAGAGGAATTGTGTCATTTTTTTTTCTGATTGTAAACTGAAACAGAGATAAAAGGGTGAAGATAACATCTACCATATTCTTGCCTTTGAAATTTTAGTTTGGCTTAAAAACAAATGAAGCAACTTTTTTTCTAGCTGTTCATGTTTTGGAATGAAAAGTCAATGTTTGAAAAATCAAAGTGAATCAAAGATAATTCAAAGACTTAAAGATCTACTATATTCTTATAGGCTAAAGCATTGTCAGAGTGATAGGGATGGGGTGAATGAAGGAAGAGAGAGTGCAAAGGCTCAAAAAAGGTTTTTGATCAAAAGAAGCCAATTTATGTATCTTGGTGATGGGAAAAGATGTTTCGTTCAGAGACTGTAGAGTGAAAGTAAGCTCGTGAGGTTAAATTTATTTAGAAAAACTTTTTCTTTGAAATGGAATGCTACCTTTTAGCTGTTTTTTAAAAAGCAAAGATGCAAATTAAGCCATAGGTTTTGTTTTTAATAAATACTCTGTTTTAGACATCTCTGTCAGGGAATTTATGAGATACTTTCTTGAACTAAACTATCAAGCATTCAAACTCCACTGCTGAGAGCCCAACTCCATTTGGCTGATCACATCGTTTGAATGCCAAATGTATGCTCTCCAAAAAAGGCTATTTTATGGAGAACTCACAGAAGGTAAGCCCTCACAAGGTGGTAAAAAAGCAATATGAAGATACTCTCAAAGCCTCTCTTAAGAACTTTAGAATTAAACATATTGATACAGGACTGTCCAGCATGGCGGACCCTTGTCAAAGAAGGTTAGCTCAGAAGATACATGACATGTGCAAAGTTAGAGAATCCATCCCAAATGTTCATAAGGACTATTTGTGTTCGACCTGTGGCAGAGCATTAAGAGCTCTAGTAGGACACACTGTAACTCTAGTATAGTGATGACATTTTGGTCCTCTTGGAGAACAAAGGACAAAAATCAACCATAAATCAAGTACTCTATTATAGCCTAGGCAGTGGAAATACAAAGACAAAAACTAGCCAATGGTCCCTACTCTCAGGAAGCTCACAGTGTAATGGTGTCTGTGAAGAATATCTTAAGATTGTGGTATATATTATCAGACAAATTATACTACTTATTGGGTTTACCCTAGACAATGGGTGTAAGTATGTTCCATCTTTCAGCCTCCAGAGAGTGTGAATGAAGACACAATATTAAATTTCAATTATGTGCCCACATCTATGTCTATACATATATCTATATACATCTTTGCAAAATGTCCAGATGCATGCACATGTATCTCTAACATTTGAGTACATTCATGTGTGTGCACATGTAAATATTTCTAACATTATTCTGTAATATATGTGCATATATGTATATATATGTATATATATATGTATATATATGTATATATATATGTATATATATATATGTCTGAGGCAATTGGGGTTAAATGATTTCCCGAGGGCCACACAGATATGAAGTGTTAAGTGTTTCAAATCTGAGACAGATTTTAACTCAGGTCTTCATGACTTCAAGGCTAGTGCTCTATCCACTGCACCACCTAGCTGCCCCTCTGTAATAAATTTTACATAGTTTGTAGAGCATATCTAATACATAGGTATGTACATATACCAACATATATTCCTGTATTTTTGTTTATGATTAATAGTATGTATTTGTAGAACTGACTGGAATTAGTAACATAATTGAGTGTGATTTTAATTTTAGATTTATAATCTAACATTGACTCTTCATTCCAAAACATGAACAGCTAGAAAAGAAGTTGCTTCATTTGTTTTTAACCCAAACTAAAATTTCAAAGGCAAGAATGTGCTAAATGTTATCTTCATCCTTTTCTCTCTGTTTCAGTTTACAATCAGAAATAAGTAATTTTAGATAATATAATTGTATGAAAATTAATTTTATTGTAGAAAATTATAAAACTACTTGGAAAGTTGTTAATTATTAACATAGTATGTTATCGAATATAACTTGAAATTGACTAACATAGGGAGTGGTAGTTATATATAAAGCACAGATGATTTATTTATTTATTTTTATTTTATTTTATTTTATTTTTTAAATTTTTATTTTATTTGCATAACATATGTGTGGGTAATTCTTCAACAATAACCCTTACATAGCTTTCCGTTACAAATTTTTCCCCCCAACTCCCCACCCCTCCCCTAGATGGCAGGATATCCACTACATGTTAATTATGTTAAAATATTGGCAAATCGAATATATGTATACATATTTCCAAACTTATCATTGGTGTGCAAGAAAAATCTTATCTACACGAACGATATATCAGATAAAGGAAACACAATGTAAGCAAACATCAATCAAGGAGTATGAGAATGTTATGTTGTGGTCCACATTTCGCATCCCTCTCTCTGGGTGTATATAGCTTTCTTCAGTGAACAATTGGAGGTGGTTTGAAACATTTCATTGTTGAAGAGAGCCATGTCCATCAGAATTGATCGACAGATGATTTATTAATGAAAAGTAGCACAAGAGATATCTCTAACTAGACTAAAATGTAAGAACAGGATGTCACAATTGAATTCATACATGCGTGAAGGGTTTCTTCCCAAGGGAAATGAAATGAAATTTTGTTCTCAGCAGTAGAGGAAAATTATGTTTATATTTGTTGAAATATGAATTGACTATTTTAAAAGAATATTGGTTTTACATTGAAACTGAGAATAGAGAGAAGATAGTCTTTCCTCCTTTTTGGAAAAAACAAAAACAAAAACAAACCAAAACTCTTCCTATAAGTTCTGTAACTAATCTATGAACTAGTAGGTATACATCTAATTGTTCACAGAGAAATAAAGCATCATTATTCCACTTATCATGTTTTCCTATGAAGTAAAACCCATCAATCCTCATTTTTAATGTTTACTGGGTATAGGAAACTGTTAAGCACTAGGTAGAAAGTTTGGTTATAACATAGTCCCTACCTACATGTAGCTTAGGGCAGTTAAGTGGAACAGTGGATAGAGTACTGGTTCAGGAGTCAGGAAGGCTCATCTTCATTAATTTAAGTCTAGTCTCAGATACTAATTCTGATCCTGGGTAAGTCACATATCTCTCTTTTCTCAGTTCCTCATTTGTAAAATGAATTGGAGAAGGAAATGGAAAAACCACGTTAGTATCTTTGCCAAAACAAACAAATGAACAAAAACAAATGGGAAACAGAGTCAGATGTAACTAAAAAAGGACTGAACAATAAAAGAAGCATGGAGTTTTTAGCGAAAGACCCAGATAATACATTGGATAGAGATATAAGGTGTGAGGTCGAAGGGGAAGTCAGTGTCAACTGGGGAAATCTAGGAAGGCTTCCAAGAGGAGAAGGTATTAATAATGGGTTTTAAAAAAATGGATGAGTTAAGCAAGAGAACAAGGATGTTCTAAGAACTGCCTAAAAAAGGCAAAGGTGTTATTGTGCAGGGCATATTTTGAGGCAAAGGAGTTGTAGAATTAAGCTGTACCATCCAGTAGAACCTGTGACCACTGAGTTAAGACTGGAAAGAAAAGGGGTAGTACAAGGCCAGAGAGGGTCTGGAATACCTGGAAATTCAAGCATCTAAATTTATTCCTATGCTAAAAAATCTTCAGTGGCACCCCATTGCCTTTTAGGTAAAATGATCATTCTGCATGAGAGGTTTTTTTTCCTGGTAGTAGAGTGAAGAATGGATTGGAGAAGGGAGATCTTTGTACTTATCCTATAATTAGGTTTTGAACCAGTGTTATGAGAGAAGATAGATTTAAGAGATGTTGGAAAGAGACTCAGAAAGACTTCATAATTTATTGGATTTGAGAGATGAAGGAGCATCAAAAGTCATAACCCTGAGGTAATAAACATGGCCAATGGGGTGATTGATGACATAGAAACAGTAAAGTCAAAAAGAGAAGCAGGTTTAGGAGGAAAGCAAGTGAGTTCAGTTTGAGTGGGGCATCATGATGATCACCTGAACATAGGTGAAGGTGTGGATTTGGAACTCAAGGGTGTTTGGAACTGCAGAGATTTAGGAGTCATCTGCTTAGAAATGCTGGTATTGTATGAAGAATGTTAGATGGTAAGATGTTAGAAATTGTTGAAAAGGGGGACAGATCTAGGTCACTAGCAATGAGATTAGGGGTCTGGCAAGGAAAAAGAAATAATGGTCAAAGAGAGTTGAGGGGAAGATATGAAAGAACCATTCTCAGATTTCCAGGATACCCAGTGCCTCTGTTTAGTTATTTTCTGGGTTGATATGAGTTTTGCACCTGTATTTTATCAGTGTCCTAAGGCAGATTTTCCACATGACACTTTTATCACCCACCTTGTTTCTATCCTTTCCTGTATTACCTGAAAATCAGTTTATATTCCACTCAGGCTGACTAAGCTGAGAAATCTAGTAGGGGATGGTCTGATGAGTAAGATGGATGGTCACTGCCTTCCCTTGCTGAAGATTAAGTGTATTGTGCCTGCAATTGTCTCAATTCCCGAGCGACCCGAGCAAGGGACTTCAGGTTGAACAAACCTCCTTTTAATTTCTGGCAGTAAAACCAACCCTTATTCTAAACTGTCAGAATCTGTTTGCTATTGGAGGAAATGGAACTATACATGTCAAAAAACTGAACTAAAAAGAGTTCTTCTTCTACCTCTTGGAGCCTCTATCTCTTTTCAAGACTCAAATCAGATCTCATTTATTTTAATAAAAGCACAATTTAAAGCTGAAGGAACTCTTAGTGGCCATAGTATCCAACCCCCTCATTTTGCCAATGGTAAAGTAAATACTCAGGGGTTTAAGTGACTTATTAAAAACCACACAATTAATAAATATGTGAAGAAGAATTTGACCTGAGGTAAGTCCAGTGCTTCAGCAATCAAAACTACTGCTTTAGTATCCTTGAAGAGGTTTATTTTAATCACTCTGCTTGTCAGCTGCGCCCTTTCTCATTGAATAGTTCTTGCATTTACTTATCTGGAAACATGTACGTTCCTTGAGAGTTACTTTGTATCTCATATAGTAGGCACATGAAAAATACTTGTCATTTTTGTAAAAATTTGTTTTAGAAATCAAATTTGTAAATGTTTTAATATGTAGAATTCCAGAATTTTAAAGTTTGTAGGGACCACAGATTTATTTTATTTCATCCAATTCTTAGCTTTTTCCCCAAAAAAACTTTATTAAGAATAATTTGAGCATCCTCCAGCCCTGAAGCTTCTTTCTCTGACTAGATACACATCCAATAATCTCCATTTAAGGAGATCACCCAAGTGACTTATACCTAATCCTTGTCCAGGTTTCATATCCCTTCACATCTGGTACCTTTAGCAATATTGATCTCATCCTCACATTTCCAGTTTTCTTTTATTTGTGATCTTCCTCAATTATAATTTGATCTCCTTGAGAAGAGGGATTATATTTCTTTATATTTATATTTTTCTTTATACTTATATTTGTATTCCCAGTGCTTAGCCCAAAGCCTGCACATGAAGAAGAATTTGAGCCTCACCTAATCTAGTGAGCTATTACACTAGGCTGAATTTTATGATCAGGTCATACATATAGTAGAGATTTTAACTTCATTTCCCACATTTATATGAACCTTAACTAGTATGGGTTTGTCAAGTAGAGAACAAAATAGTAAAGAGATTTTAGATCATATCATGATTATCAATCTGATGATGATGATACCTGGTGTATTTGGTGATTGTTTTCAATTTTTTGATAGAATTCATTTTGCTTTTAGTTCTGGACAGATGGGTTAGTACATGAAAGTTACACAGTAGATATTAACTCAATATCAAGTATTTTCCTAAGAGATTTTAGATTTTTTTAAGTAGGAGTCTTCAACGTCTGATATTTAATTGATGAATATACATTTATTAAGTGCTTACCATGTGCCAGACACTCTGCTACTGTGAGAACTTTCTTCCAAGGAGTTTATTGTCTATATAAGCCAGTTTATCCATTATAACTTGTTTCTATCCTCCCGTATATCCTACATAGACAGTTTTACCCAATGGCTGAGCAGCCAATGATACCTGCAATAATACCACTAGAACATGTTGGCTCTCTCTATCCATTGTCCCTTACTGTTATAATATCACAAGTTCACCTCTTTTCAGGGCATACATGTTTTAGGTAACATTTTTACATCACTTCTCCTGATAAATTCATTACTAACAGATAAGAGTTTACTCTGCATTACTCTTTGAAGCTCCCCCCCCAAATTTTAAATATTTTAATGTTTTAATTTATGGAATAAAATAAGCATTGCAATAATACAGTATAATAAAAATAGATAATTGCACATAAAACTGCAAATCCATTATGTATGACTTGTTATTCCTCTTAGTTTTTTTTCCTTCTCTGCTGACCTAGAAATGACTACCATTAGGACGTGGAGGCAAGATGATGGAGAAAAGCCAGCTATTTCTCTGAGCTCTTGCCCAACTCTCCACCCCAAACACCTTTAAATAATGCCCTAAAACATATTTTCCAATTCTGTGGAGAGTCTGCAAAAGGATGGAGTAAAATAATTTTACAGCAAATGAAAACTAAGAAGGTAGACAGTAAATGTCTAACACTTCTCAGTGAGAGTGGTCACAGTCCTGCCCAGGCTGAGCCAGCATAGCCCAAGCCCCAGCAAAACAGGAGCCTTGGTGACCACTGAATAAGCCCCTGTAGAGACTGCTTCTGGAGCTCTCAACCCACAGAGTGTTGAACAGCTGAACAGGAGATTACAGGACTCTGTTCACAGGTACTGATGCCAGACTCTATATCTTTGCTCATGCTCATATTCACGTCATAGTCTTGGGCAAGAAAGAACACATGCACAAGAGCTCATAGCCACAGAGGAACAGTGACCCTCCTCAAAGTTCCAGAAAGAATAATCCTGTGAATGTGCAGACCAGGATAGTATTGAGCACACTTTTCTTTAAATCATACCACTTTGGAAGAACTGAAAATTTGCAGGTCCTAGAAAACAGTTGCACAAAACCCCTAAAGCTTGGGATAGTGCACCCTTTACTCTATAAGCAAAGCTCTGTTTTAACAGAAACAAGAAATAAGCTGGGAAAATGAGTAAATACCAGAAAAAAAATCTTTGACAACAGAAAGTTAACTATGGTGAAAAGGAAGATTAAAAGACATATTTAGAAGAAGATAAAAATCCGAAAACTCCTACATCTGTCTCAGATCATGAAAGAGCTTAAAAAGGATTTTGAAAATTAAGTAAGAGAAGGTAGAAGAAAAATTGGGAAGTGAAATGAGAATGATTCAAGAAAACCATGAAAAACAAGTCAACAGCTTGGTAAATGAATGAAATGCATGAAAAAAATAGCATCTTAAAAAACAGATTTAGGCCAAATGTATAAGAGATACAAAAACTGAATGATAAGAATGACTTGAAAAGCAGGATTGCCCCAAAAGAAAAAAAGGTATATAAAAATTTACTGAAGAGAAGAACTTCTTAAAAAGCAACTGGCAAAACAAAAAGATGCATAGAAATTCACTCAAGAAAATAAAGCCTTAAAAATAGAAATGACAAAATGAAAGCTAATTATTTTATGAGAAATCATGAAACAATAAAGCAAAACCAAAATAAAAAAAATAGAAGATAATGTGAAATAATCACAGTAGAAAACCAATAGACCTGGAAAATAGATCCAGGAGAGATGATTTAAATATTGATCGTGATTGAAAAAAATCAGGTTCAAAAAAGTGACAAAGGGAGAATGGGATGTGAGAAAAATGAGACATTAATTCACTGTTGATAGAATTGTGAATTGATTCAACTGTTGTGTAGAGCAATTTGGAACTATGCCCCAAAGGTTATTCAACTGTGCACATTCTTTGACATAGCTATACTACTGCTAGTTCTGTACCAAAGGAGATAAAAATAAAACAAAAAAAGGAAAAGGACCTATATGTACAAAGATATTTATAGCATCTCTTTTCTGATGCCAAAGAATTGGACATTGCTGGGATACCCATCAATTGGGAAATGAACAAACAAATTGTGATATGGTATTATGATGAAATACTCTTTTTTATTTATTCCTTTATTTTCCCCCAGGTACATATAAAACATTTTTCACATTAATTTTTTAAACTTTGAGTTCTACATTCTCTTCCTTTCTCCTTATCCCCTTTTCTTATTGAGGAGACAAGCAATTTGATATATATAAAAAGTGTGTAGTTATGCAAAACATTTCCACAGTAGTCATATTATGAAAGAAAACATAAACAACAAAAATCTTCCAAGAAAAAAAAAGTTAAATTAGGCTTCACTTTGTATTCAGGAACCACCAGTTCTTTCTCCTGGATAACATTTTTCATTATTATCTCTTCAGAATTGTCCTGGATCATCATATTGCTGAGGATACCTAAGTCAATCATAGTCAGTCACCTTATAATACTGCTATTACTTTGAACATACTATATTTCACTTTGCATCAGCTCATCCAAGTCTTTCTGTGCCTTTCTGAGAGTATTCTGCTTATCATTTCTTATAGTATTCCATCACAGTCGCATACTACAAGTTTTTTTTTTAACCATTTCTCACCTGATGGGTATCTCCTTATTCTAAACATGCTTCTATTTATTATCACTTCTTTCTCTGGATGCAGATAGTTTTTCCCTTCAAATTTCCTTTGTAGGTAATTTGGATTCTTTTAATTTAACATCCTGAAATTTTAATTCTTTTGAGACTATAGAATTCTATTACAACACAACTGCAGTATTAAAAATATTGATGGTAAAAAAGTCAGTGAGAAATAAGGTAATTTAAAGCACTATATAATCTCACAAGAGAAATCCTTCTCTTTCTATTAATTTCTAGGGTTCCTTCAGTGATCATGTAATATCTATCTAAGTTTTTTGGAGTGATGGGCCAATTCTAAGGACTGGCCATCTGAATGATGGGCATTTTTAATCTCCTTCATTTTCTTTGTATAAAAAAAAGACCAAAATATTTTGAATGATTAGGATTCTCATTTAGAAGTCTCTGCAGTGTTCCATTCTAAAAAGAAATCAGTTACAAATAAGAGTATCTGTAAGCACCCTCAAATCTATAGGGAATCCTTCCATTTGTACTCTTATTTAGACATTCTTTATGACAGTGGTGAAAGACTCAGTGACAATATATCTCCCTGTTCTATGTCTTATTTATTATTAATTATCACAGTGCTTTCTAACAAAGTTATCTGTGTTGTTTTATCTTTCAAGAAATCTTTTATGATATTAGTACAAACGATTAAAATTTAAAACTGCACTAAAATTTAGCAGGCATTCTTTATGTATGAGAGATACAATCTGAAGAATAGTTAAAGTGCATTTTAAAAACATTCAACAAATATTATTCTATATAAAATCTTGTATTCTCTATACATTTCAGGCAATCATGTAAGAGTAGAGATGTCAGATACCATCAAATATCATTAGAATGTCCTCAATACAAATGTAGGTTATTCCCTAAAATATTTTTAATGGAAAGGCAGGAATATGGTTAATGTTACTATTATTTTACAATTCACTCCCATCTCCCATCATTTCAGCTGTTTGGCAATCCCCTCTTTAATTCCCTTTTTATGTTTAATTTTTTATGTCATTCCTACTTTTTCACATAGTACAGATATCTGTACTATGTGAAGGACATAGTATCTTGGAAGGGACAGGGATCTTACTATTTTATTCTGTACATTTTGACATGTTTCCATTTTTCACATTTGCTGTCTTACTTTCAATTTTCAGTGTTCTTGGTATGATCTGTTCAATTGAGTATCTTGGCAAGTTTTCTGTAAACAAATTTTTCCTTATACTGTATTTTCCTATTTTGGAAGTGATTGTATATGTGTATTTCCAACATTATCTTCCATAAGATTTCCCAGAAAAAAATTCCATTCTAAACTGGTGGTGTCTTTGACTACCATATTTTTTCACTTGGCAAAGATAGCAAATATATATATACATATATGTATATATATATGTATGTATATATATATGTATATATATACATATATATATATATATATATTCAATGTGGTTATTGCTAGTCTACTTCAGTCTCCTTTTATAATGATTGACATCAGTAAAACATTCTTAGGAAATTATACTAATCAGTGTCAATTTCTGTTCTTGTGTTCATTTCCCACTTTATATGTAATGAGTTAAACAGCATGCTTCATTTTCTTATTTTTAATTCTAATTTGCTATTGGTTTTGATCTTAGTGTAGATTCAGAAATTATTTCTCTATCATTAAACATTTTTCATGTTCATTAAAATATCCTAGTTATAGTTTTGTGATTTTATTAATTGATCATCATTTCTTGAAAATGTTGACTCCTCTTGAAAAATGCATTCATGATATTTGGGAGCATTGTACAATAGGAAGAAATCTTTCCAAGAATCCTTTTGACCTCTTTTCTCCAATATGTCTCAAGTTTTAAGAACATCTGATAATGAAAATGTAAGTTCATTGAAGGGAGGAACTATTTACTTTTTTTCCCCTTTGTATCATTAGCCCTTAGCTCAATGTCTGACATAGTAACCACCTGACTGATTGATTGATGTTTTTTAATCAGTGTGTACGAAGACCCCAGTGATGGTTAGCATGCTCACACAGAGAATGCTTTTCCTATAGATATTTTAGAGTTTATGAGATCCAGTCACAGTTTTCTGTACATCAGCATCACTACCAATGAGTATATAGATAATTCACACAATAATTGGTTTCTCAAGCAATATGCATTTAATAAGTGCCTACTATGTGCAAAGTACTGTAGATAAAAATACAAAAATAAGAGAGATAAACTTTACTGAATCCAATTTCCCCTTATCTTTTTCTTACTTTTTAATTATTAAATTTTATTAACTTTAGTCACTAAGCATAAATAGCAAGTGATTGGTATAGGCTATTCAAAAGCAAAACTTTTTAAAATATCCATGAGGAAGGCACAACACACAACTACACCAATAGATATTTATGGGTTTGCTAATACATATTTCAATAGCAACTTTGGTAAAATAAAAGCATTTAAAATATTAGTTTTAGTTGTTAAAGTATACCAGAGGGAAAGTGAGCTTTAATTAAATATGTATTGTACTGATGATGATGGCAAAGGTAAAGATTATATTGATTGTTTGTTGTTTCTCTTTGAACAGAATCCCTAGAATATTCATTGTGAGGGGTTTGAGAGAGTGACCTCATTTCCTGCAATCTGACAAAATCTGGGGAGATGTGGGGATGATCATCAGAACTCCTTCAGATCAGGGCTGGAGGAAGGGAAAAGAGCAGGAAACCAAAGAACTAATTCTTCTGAACAGACCCATCTTTCTGGATCACCCAGGGTTTATAGTCTGTCTATGTAATCTGGTGATTTAGTTCTTTACCTACCTGTGGTTTAAGGTGCTTTGACAGGCGGGGAGAATAAAACAGTTGCACATGTTGGAAAGGAGACAGGCCAGATTATAAAAGGGAACTGTGCATTTACCTGCCTTTGCAAGAAACAACATTGTCCTGGGACTGGCACGGAGAGAGATAAGCTTGGCCACCCCAGAAGTCTAATCACATAACTGACTCAGAAGCAACTTCAAAGCTGCCAAAGGAGCTGTTTGAAACGCCTGCCAGGGCAGCAGATCCTGCTGCTAGGGAAATGTCTTTCAAAGGCTGGCATCTGGGTCCTGTAATTGGGATTCAAGGAGGGTTGTGGCGACTTTGTAGTTTATCTCTGGTGATCAGGAGCTTGGGCCATTACTGGGCTATTTGGACGATGAGGTCTTTATTGTCTTCATTCACTATAAAAGGATATCTTACGGTTTCATTTCTGAATGAGCTTCTGGAGGATTGCTCTCCCCACTACCCAGAGACTGCACTGGCTGATGTGTGTCTGTACGAATATGTGTGCATGTGTGTGCACACGTGCTTCATGCTAGAAGTCTCCCTTTTTTTCTTAGGGCACACATTATAGAGCTTTTACACCCCTATGTATATTTATACATACATGTATGTGTATATATACATATATAATATATATTATATATGTATATGTGTAATATATACATAGCATGTACATATATGATATAAATTTATTTTACTATATAAAAACATATTTATTGATGTATATAGATCACACACACATATATATAAATACATACATATATGCATATACACATTTTGTTGTTCAGTCATTTCATTCTGTGTATTCAGCTCTGTGATCCCATTTGGAATTTTCTTGGCAAAGATACATAAGTAGTTTACCATTTTCTTCTCCAGCTCATTTTCCAGATGAGGAAACTAAGGCTACAGGGTTAAGTGACTTCCCAGCAGCTTATAAATATCTGAAGCTGAATTTGAACTCAGGTCTTCCTGAGTACTGGATAACACTCCATCCACTGTGCCACTTAAAATATGAATATGTACATATATGTAATGCATATATAGATAAACTTCCAAATCTTAATTTGTTCCCTTATAGCTAATCAATGCATAATATTCCTTTCTCTTTACACACACACACACACACACACACACACACACACACACACACACAGAGTACAAAAAGGGGGCTGATGGCTTTGACAAGGGAAGGCAACAGCTTTTTAATAGAGCAAGTCAAACACATAAAGGAGGTCTTGGAACAGTTAGAGATTGGAAAGAAAGAGAGTCCTTTCCCTGAGCACAACAAAAGTATGCTTTCAGCTTACTGAATAATGCCATCCAAACTTGCCCAAATATTTCTCATTTTCGCTGGCTCTGGCTGGGTCTCTACCCTGGACACCACGGATAATTATTATTGCAGTAGATTTGAGGGCCATTAAAATTCTCTGAGAGGATTTCTGCTGCCTAGTCTAATTCCAAATGCATTTCTACAGATTGAAGTCACTTTTTAAAGTTTGATCTGCAGATCATGGGGCCAGCTAAAGTTTTCTGGCACTCTAAAGATGTTGGAAATGGAGGCATGGAAGCTGGAGAGTAGGTACAGTTTTAAACAGGTCTTCATTTTTGTCCAGGTACTTCCTCAAAACAAAAGCAAAATCCACCCTAACCCATGACCTGAAAATATAAGTAAATATAGGCAACTAAATTTGAACTGATTTACCTTTTTACTTTCTCCTCTAAGAGGAAAGAGGGAAAGAGCTGAATCATGTCAATAAGTCTAGTGTTCCCTTTTTTCTGTTTTGGAAAAAACATATTTAATATTTATTTTAAGGAATTGAATTGAGAAACATAAAATCTCTTTGCTGCTACCCTCCCTTTATTCATAGACTGTAAACTTTTTGAGAGCAGAGGCCATTTTTTTTTTCTGTTTTTGCTGAGGCAGTTGGGATTAAATGGCCTGCCCAGGGTCACACAGCTAGAACATGGGAAGTGCCTGAGGTCAAATTTGAACTCAGGTCCTCCTGACTTCAGGTCTGGTGCCTTATCCACTGCACCACCTAGCTGCCCCAAGACTATATTTTTATCTGTTTTTTTAAATCCCCACTTAGTACAGGAACTTGTACATGTAAGCATTTAACAAATACTTAATTGAATTCGATTGGAAGAAAGTGATATAGCTAAAGTTGTTTGCTTTAGGATGTAATGTTCTTCCCAATTTGGAAGCTGGGAACATTCTGATTCTTGTTCTTGTATATTGAGATAGAACAAAGTCATAGATATTTTCCTCACTTTGACCAATATCTCTTAACATATGCTACTTTCTAGTTGCCCAAAGTTGTTTTTTTCTGTTGGTTATCAAAGCTATTATATTATTTCATATAAGTATTAATCCAGGAACTCTTCCTCCCTCATCCCCAAATTTTCTTGTTGAGTTTCATTTGATTAAGGGAAATTGCTCTTGTGTTACTCAACACAGCTCCTTCTCCCTCCCTGCATTCTGACTCCTAGCAGGTGAACATTTCAAATAAAATCTTTTTGATTAGGAAAGCTTCAGAGATATATTATTTTTCCATCTGTACACAATCTTCCCATTAGAGTTTTAGTGAGTGGGAACCAAGTAATTCTCCTTTGTATAATCATTATGTGTCTACAGTGTGGATTCCAGAAGGAAACTGATTGGAATTCACAAATGAACTACTCAGATTGAGAAAGCTAACAGAAAAGGGAGCAGCTGTTCTTTGCTTCCTACATCTGGAAATATGTTCCCATATGCCTGATTGTCTATGGCAGGCTGCACTTACTTAGTATTTCCCACTTTCTCTCATGTATGTTCATTTTACATTGTTCACTCTTTTACAGTATAGGAAGGGATAAAAGAAAGAATGATTTAAAATGGGAACATTTAATTAAGACTTGAAATCAGAAAACTAGTTTCAATTCTGTCTCAGGCTCTCCCTCACTGGATGGTCTTGAGTAAATCACTTAATCTCTCTGTGACTCGGTTTCCTCATCTGTGAAATGGGGATAATGATAGCATCTACTTCCCAGGGTGGTTGTGAGCATCAATGAGTAATATTTAAGAGGCTTTACAAACGTTAAAGAACTATATAAATATTAGCTTTAATAATTATTTTAGCCAGATCAGAGTACATATCATCCTCTCTGATATTGCCATGAGGTCTTTCCTCATTCTTTCATTGCTAGTATTGTATATATCATGTAATGTGTACATACACTTGTGTACATGTCTATAATTATGTTATATATTCACTTCATATTTTTGCTTTATATATTTTGTATACTTTCTTCCATCATTAAAATATAAATTCCTTAATAGTAAGCATTGTTTTGTCCTATGAACTTATATCCCCAGTCATAGCACAGTGCTTGCCACATAATAGGTACTTAATAAATGCTTACTCCTTGACTGATTGCCTTCCCATAACGTCAGATATTTTCTAATCTGTTGTGCACTCTCTCTCTCTCTCTCTCTCTCTCTCTCTCTCTCTCTCTCTCTCTC